>MWMN01000001.1:783820-993077 GCA_002968875.1 Cordyceps cicadae | reverse complement strand
GGGGAGGGGGGAGGGGGGGGGGGGGGGGGGGGGGGGGGGGGGGGGGGGGGGGGGGGGGGGGGGGGGGGGGTTGATACGCTCTGATTGCCTACAGCTGGCTGGTTGTCGGCTGACGCGGGTCAGAGGAATCATCACAGACGCAGTTACGGCTTTGGATACATCACAGCTTACAAATGACAACGCCAAATCGGCTGCTTCGGGAGTGAGTTGAGCTGTCTTGGTGTTGGACTTCAAAATCGGCGCTTTCCAGATAGAGTTCAGGCCGGGCGACAACGGCACCAGCCTCAGGGCTGTGCCAAGTAAATACGTCCCCTCTTTCCGCCCGCCAAGCCGGGATGTTTCTTTAGTATCAAGATGAGTACGTATTAAGGTTCAATTACGTGACAAGTAATTGATTTGCTAGACCGTAGGGGTCCGTGGGGGTGGACAATGCCCGTTTGTCATTATCATTACTCTAACCAATTCTATATTCCAAGTAGAGATGCCAAAATGTACAGATTTTTTTTTCGCTTTGCTCATATCATCATCAAACCGCCTCCGTGCCGGCCTCAGGCTTCTTCTTTGCCCGAATATCCTTCCAGCCCAGCCCAAACGCCAGGAAGAAGCAGATGCACGAACACCCAATCGCAATGTAGTAGTTCCTCCGAATGCTCTCGTTGTACGCGACCAGCACGTTTTGCAGGTCCGTCGGGTCCTGCACCGCCTTCCAGACGCCCGTCGCGCCGGCCTGGATGATCTCCTGCGCGGGGATGTTGGGCGCGTACTTTGGGATGGTCGTGCGCAGGCTGGTGGTGAAGACGGTCTGGGCGATGCTGAGGAAGACGGCGCCGCCGAGCGTCTGGGTAAAGGTCAGGATGGAGATGGAGACGGAGACGAGCCGGCGGGAGACGGAGTTTTGGATGGCGATGAAGGACATCTGCATGCCGAGGCCGCGGCCGAAGCCGACGATGATCTGGTAGCCGACCCAGCTGCCGACGCTGCTGTTCGGTTCGAGCAGCGTGAGGGTGCCGTGGCCGATGGAGGTGATGACGGCAGAGGCGACGGCGAATGGTAGGTAGTAGCCCACCCGGGTCACTGGAGAGGACGATGAGTTAGCAAGACAAGCACAGGGTAGTTCCGGGAAGGGCGAGCACGAACCGGCGATGCCAGAGCCCACGGTGCTGATGAGCTGGCTGAGGATGCTCGGCAGCAGGTCGACGCCGCTCATCATGGGCGAGGCGTTCTTGACCGCCTGGAAGTAGATGGGCAGGTAGTACACCACGACCTGCATCATGGAGAAGAAGAAGAACATGAACGCGCAGCTGGCCCAGACGGTGCGGATCTTGAGCATGCCGAGCGGGATCATGGCCTCCTCGCCCATGTGCCACTCCCACGCCAAGAAGACGAGAAAGTTGGCGCCGGCGCCGCAGAACAGCCCAATCACGGTCGCGCTGTTCCAGGCGTAGTCGTTGCCGCCCCATTCGAGGGCGAGCAGCAGCATGATGATGGAGGGCGCGAAGAGCACGAAGCCGAGCAGGTCGAGCCTGGTCTGGATGGTGCGCAGGACGGTGTCGGTGCGCGGCTTGACCTGCGTCGGGATGGAGATGACGAGGAGCAGCCCGGCGACGAGCGCGCCGATGGGCAGGTTGATGTAGAAGCACCAGCGCCAGGTGGTGTACTCGGTGAAGGCACCGCCGAGGAGGGGGCCGACGACGACGCCCATCTGCGCGACTACAAGTTTTTTGTTAGGGCTTCCGTTTACTTGACAGAGGAGGAGGAGGAGGAGGAGAAAGTACGTACTGGCCATCATGGCGCCCATGTACATGGGTCGCTTCGGCAGGGGCACGGCGATGGAGATGATGGTCAGGGCGCCGTTCATGAGACCGGCGCCGCCGAGGCCCGCGATGGCGCGGCTGACGATGAGCATCTTGGAAGACTGCGCGACGCCGCACAGCAGCGAGCCGAGCTCGAAGATGCCGAAGAAGGTGAGGAAGACGATCTTGGAGTTGAAGTAGGTGTAGATCTTGCCGGCGAGCGGCTGCAGCGCGCAGTTGGCGAGGAGGTACGCGCTGCCGTACCAGCCGACGTCGGTGAGGGAGTGGAAGTCGCTGGTGATGCGCGGGGTGGCCTGCGGAGGAGGGTGTTAGTTGGGAGCCGAGTCTTGGAGGGAGCGGGAGGGCTGGCTGCGGGGCTGTACTTACGGTGGCGACGATGGAAATGTCGAGGAGCATGAGGAAGGCGACCAGAGACAGCGCGACGAAGACGAGCTGGAGCTTGATGCCGGTGACGTAGTTTTCGCTGCCGCTCTTGGTTTGCGTCAAGGCCAGTCGGGGGTCGGCTTCGGCGGCGGGTGTGTCATCTGCAGGGCCTGCATCGTGTTGTGAGGTCTTCTCGTCGAGCTCGCTCACCGAAGGCGGCGGGAGCGAACTTGGTGCGTGTCGTTGTTGGGATTCCATCGCCATGATGTTCCCGACCATGCACAAATGCCTAGCGTATCGTCCGGGCGTAGATTCGTGAAATCTCAGGCAAAGCGATTGCGAGATCCTTCAGCCTGGGCGGGTGGGCGAGCCGCATCGTTATATAGATAGTAGGTAGGCATGGTCACCGGGCTTGTTGAGTGTCCGACATGTGGGACAGGCAGGGCGGCCAAGGTCGCCTCGCTGGCGGAGATAGAACGGTCTATGTCCGCTCCATCAGGGAAAAAATATATGGGAAATAAGGAAAGGATGCATGGTCAAGGCCAATCACCAATCACCAATCAACAAGCAAACGGGCTGCCTAAACAGAAATGTGAAAAAGTAAAAAAAGGTTCCCCACCACGGAGACCGGTCGTCATTAATGGCCGATGGCCGCGGACGGACGGGTAGCCCTGCCGGTTGTTTTATTAGGTATGTACTGAGAGTAATAAACAGGCGTTCAGGCAGCCTACAGCCTACATTACTGATGACAAGCTGCGAACCACGTCCTTGGCGGAGCCGGCTTCGACTCAAATAGGACGCACCCGAGCTCTATTCAGCGCTCGGGCTGTGCCCCTTCCAAACTTGAGGTATGAGCTCGTACATGCACAAAGCCACTACCCATGAACCCATAATGACGGTCTATATTTTATGTCCTGACCACCATGATGCGTGGTGGCGGTATCCGACTTTGTTCTAGCGTCGGGGCCGAAACACATTGTCGGTCCCGAGCCTGTCGGTCCCATGCCTTCAACGGGGCTATTAACCCAGGCGGATTTGAGCATGGAGAACCCGGAGAAAACATGAGACCTTGTTAGTATAAAGCTTATTGGGTCCGTTGCTCTGCTGCTGCAACTCAAGTAGAAGTAGACTAGAAGTTGATTGGTCATGGCCAAGCAACACCAGCTGTCGACTTTTCTCTTGCACGCGCTATTCACAAATAAGCAAACACCTCTCACGCGCTTTGACGCAGGTAGAGTATAATAAACATAAATTTGTCCTCGGACAGCTAACCTGAAACCCCTCAATGCTTCTAGCATCTGAATGTCAAGTGTCGTGTATATACAAGGGCACCGGCAAGAAAACAACCAGTTCCACGCTCGGGCACCGTAAAAGAAGAATTAAACAATCCAGACGCCGCTTTTCAGAACCCAAAAAAAAAAATGACAAGTTGGCGGCTCGTCCAACGGTGAATCAAATATGGCTAAGCTGGGGACCGCCTCAAGGCCCAACTCAAGTATGCAGTTCAACACATAATAAGGAAAGTCGTCTCAAACGAGTCGCTCAGTGATCGTATCCAGCTCCGCGCTGCCAGGGACTGTAGCTTGTTAGCACGTGTACATCATCAGCGATGGGCAAGAGCAGTCCTACCTGGATGAGTTTTGCTGTCTATAGTTGCCCTGCCCAGGTGGTGGAGGGCGCTGCTGTGGAGGCGGCCCGCGACTTTGCATTTGCGGAGACGGTCCGCGGCTCATCTGCGGTGACGGGGCCCGCCCGTGCTGGGGCGACGGCCCACGGTTGGGAATCGGGCCCCTTTGCGGCGCCGGTGCGAGGGACTGGTTGCCGAACGGGTTGGCCTGGCCTGGGCCGGGTGACTGTGAGTTGTATGGGCTCTCAGATCGGGCACCAGGGAACAGAGGCATTGAAGGGTTGACGGGCGATCTGGGGCCCTGGCCGCCTTGGTGGAACGACGCCTGCGACTGATTGCTCGAGGAGAAGGGGTCCTTGCGACCGGCGTCGAGAAGAGAGTCGTGGTCATCATCAAGATCGAGAGGGGCCTTGTATCCTCCCATCTTGTCACCGCGAGCGGTGACGCCGAGAGCATCGAGTTCGGTCGTGGCGTTGAGCTGGGTCTGAGATTTCATAAACGATGCCCGGTCGTCGGCCATGTACTGATAGCGAGCGTCGGGGTTTTTGCGGAAGAAGCTAACGGTAGTGGATGCAATTACCATGATGAGCAAGATGAGAGAGAAGGAAGCGTTGAGAATAAAGAGGACGACACCGATGATGCCAACCATCAGAGGGGGGGCCCCGAAAACGTTGGAGAAGATCAGTAGGAAGATAGCGTTGAGGAAGTTGATAACACAGATGGCAATGTTGAACGAGTTTGTGGGTTTATCCATCCACGGTCTCATGACCGAGGCAGCAATGAGTGCAGCGACTTCGACGATGATGAGGCAGATGGCCTGCGCGACTGAACTTTTCTGGCCAAAGGCAATCACCATCGACTTGACAAGTGCGTAGGCAAGAACAGGGGCGATAAAGTAGTAAGCAGAAGCACGGAACTGCATGTACAGGAAGCCCCAGCGGTTGAGGGCCTGCGGGTCAGAGAACAGAATGTAGGCCGGGTTCTGATGCATGGCGACGGAGCGACGGGCAATACGAATGACCTTGCTGGCACCCCAGCCGAGCGTCAGGATGAGACCGAAGAGGAAAACGACAGCCAAAACAACCTCGGCGGGCGAATCGACCTGAGTAAACTCCCACAGGCAGAGAAGGGTGACACCGGGGAAGCCGAGGAGGGCAACACGGTAGAGAATGCCCTTGAGAACAGTGATCCAGCCGTTGCGGAAGTCCAGGAAGCGGTCGTTCTTCATGACTTGGTTCTTGGCGAGCACCTCGCAAATGCCCTTGAAGGCGGCTACACCCAGGACGGTGAAGAGGGCAAAAAGAACGAAGAAGATGAGACCAGTCATGAAGAGGTTCGTCGTCTCAATCTTGGCGCGGAAAGCCACACGCTGGATGCCGTAAACGATGTAGGTGCCCTGACTCGTCTCAATGTTGGCACGCTTAGCCAGGGAGTGAACAACCTTGGGGGCCATGGCGACAGCGCGGTTAAACAAGTCGATGCTAGTGTTTACCGCGGTCTCGGCCACGTCGAGGCCTCTCTTTTGGACTTGGACGGATCGCGTGAGCAAGTTGTCGAAGATGGTGGAGGGTGTGCCGCCTGTGGCACGCTGATACCAAGTGGTGAGATCCTGGAGGAAGCTGACGCGAATGATGCCGAGCGACCACTGGAAGTTCTGGGTCCAGGCCATGACGATGGGAGGCATCTGGACGCTGGTAAGGCCAGCGATAGCCTGCGATTGGAAGTAGCCGAAGAGCGAGAGGGAATTGGCGGCGACATGGGCGGCGGTGTTGTACTGGCCAAGACCGTTGACAATGGCAGAGGAGATAAGGGCCAAGCCAGCAATAATGGCCGTGGCCCATTTGACTCCAGCCAAGTCGACAGTTTTGCCATTGGAGATTTCGGCCTCGACGCAGGCGACAGCGCCGGAACCATCGGTGCCGTTGATGAGCACACGAACCTTGGCGTCCAGATCAGGGATGGTGTAGGCAATTCCGGGGATCTTCGAGGCGGCACCCTCGCCCAGGTTCAGGTTGAAGTCAAGAGGGATCTTGCCAGCAGTCATGGGGCAGAGGCCCTGGAGGCTGGTGGTGCAGGGGTCGACGGTCTGGTGAATTATCTGGTAGCCGTAGGCGGTGACGGTCAAGTCGAACTTTACATAGCCATGGATGGTCGAGGTGGCGACAATTTTGACGAAGGCGGTATTGTTGTTTGGCGTAAAGGTGACTTGGAAGAGGGAGGCAGAAAACCCCGAGTTATCCTGACAGGTGCTGAGGGCAAGGGACTGCAGCTTGTTCTCGGCCTGTACCGGCGACAGGAAAGTGGCGGCCGCCGCGAGTAGCAGCAGCGGCGCCTTGAATAGGGACCGCATGGTATTGAACGCGGGTGAGGTCGCGGACAGGTGCTCGGATTCGTAGATGAGGTGGGAGGGCGGAGGTGGGAAGTCGCAAGAGTCAGCTGGCGGGCGTCTTTGGCGTTGGGAGAATCGGGGGCTGTCGAAGCGGATATCCGAATTGGTACTGAAGAGAAGTGATGCGAATTGCGGTTAAGAGAGAGAGATGCTTTCTACCAGAGAAAAGACAAAACGCAGGTGTAATTCAATTGACTGTAATAATCGAGTCTTGATAAATAACGAAAGGAGAGGGACAACCGGGATAGCGAGTGTGGACGGGGAATAGAGGGAAACAGGAGGGAGACATGTAATGTATCTCTTGTTACTGGATCCCCTTCTTCGTTGTCGAAAGAAAGAACTAGTTGAAGGTGTTAAAAACCGAAGAATTGAGGCTGGTCGTGAGGTGACCGTTTGATGGAAGGGGAAAAAGCAGAGGGGACTGGCAACTTGTAAGGGGGGGATGTGCTTTGTGTGCTTTGTGTGCTTGCCTGCGTGCGCCGCCTGACTGAGGAACTGAGGAACGATGCGACGACCCCTGTAACTTAGCTGTAGCGTCGGTAGGAGCTTGATTTCTGGGCGGGCGAGGGCGGAGGGAGAAGGGGGAGGGAGGGACTGGGAATTGGCTGGGGTGGGTGAGGCTGCGCCCACCTTGGCGGGATAGGATTGTGGGTATCAGGAATTGGCTAAAAATGGGACAGGGGCTCGACGTGGGCCTCCAGGCACAGACCACTCACAAGCGGTTGGGAATTCCCTGGCTGGAAGCATTGGCCACTGAAATGCGCTGTACGGGGTATCGGTGGGCTGGCGATGGATGCTTTAACCAGGCAGGACTTTGCAAGTGTGAATGCTGGCGGTTGTTGTTGGTGCGACCTGCAGGCGCTAATACACAAACCGGCCACCGCGAATCACAGCAGGCAGCGGCGAGGGATTGCATCGACCCGCCCGGTGTACCAGATGAGTGGGCCGAGATGGGCTGTGCAGTACATGAGATTTGCACGCTGAAATGCGGGTGCGAGAGGTAACTCGACCAAGGCTCATCTTGTTTGGTGCACCGCAGCTCGATAGTACCAGGCAGGACAATAGGATACCGAGAGAAAAGTGGCAAACCGCCAAGTCTGCCAATATCTAGGTAACTAATTAGTTCTTCGTATACTCGGCTAGCCTGTAAGGCCCGGAGTGATAATGTGGGCAGCAGAGTAAACAATCGCCAACCCCGCGATTCAGCATTACGCCTCCCGCATCGCTACCGCATCAACAGCAGTTGCCTTCGTCGTCAAGTCCACTCCACCAGGGCAAAGCAACTCTGCAACGCCCCGCAACAGAACATGCTCCGTAGATCAACCCGATTTAATATGGAGGCCGCTCGCTGAAGGTGTCTTTATCCGTACCAATGATGCTCTGAACTCATTCAATGGAAAAACCTGGTGATTTTTGCCCATCAGCACCATTGGCTCGGCGCCAACCCGCTACTGGGAAACTCGGATTCTGGATGTCCGCAAATCCACTCTTTTAGAGCTGAGCTATTTTTTTGCGCTAATAAATGTCAGGGGTTGTACCCAGCTCACCGGCCCAGGGGTAAACAATAAGCCATTGTTAGACGAGAACCCGTCGAGTGAGGAGTTACCCGTCAATGCATTGTGAAGTCCTTTGTTGTTCGCGAGATCCAACAAGAAAGCAATCAACGAGATTTATCTATAAAAAAAAAGACCGGAAAACAGAAGTCAACATTTTTTTTTTTCTGGGTTTTTTTTTGGCGACTCGAGCATAGCCTCTCTCGCCAAGTAACCCCAAAAGCGCTCCCACAGCCACCCACTGTAAATTGCCCAGCCAATGCCCAGCCCAACTGTCCAGCTCTTCCTTCTCTTGGCCCTTCCGAAACTTATCATTAATGTTACTTCCTCGAATTCGCTTTTGAACAGCCACCCGCGCAAGTCTGGCAATGCTTGCCGAGCCCGCCGCAGTGCCATCTCATGTAGAATTTTTTTTTCGCCACAGCTCGTTACATGGGTCGCTTGCACACGCGTGTGATGAGGTGGCAGCCTCACAGCGCCCCCCCATCGCCGAAAAAAAAGCAACGTAAAGGCCACTACAGGGTAGCAATGCCGCCCGCATGATGCCTAGGAGGGAGACCTGGAAAAGCGGCACGGCGGCTCGATCTGCGTCGATGCCAAGTGCCGTCTCTGCCATTGAATAGTAAATCGACTAACAACCGTCTGTTGTGCTCTCTTGCTGACCTGAAACGCTGAACTTGTAGCGGCCTGGTTAGGAAGTTGGGATGGCAACTGCCTGCGGCTGGCACTTGTTTCACTCTAGCTTCAGATGCGCTAAACCAGACAGAGTTGTTGGCAACAGAAAGCGTCACATGTATTTTCGTACCTGACGCATAAGAGTATAGGGTTCTATACATGTCAACACATGAACCACTCCCTCGTTACATCATTTCAAGATGACCGCATAGTGCATATTCCTCATCACAGCACATCCCACTGCATATTCCACGGCTTGTTACCCTTCGAGTAGTCTACGCCGTGCTTGTACGTGCTCATCAGCTCCTCCTGGTCCACGCCGCAATGCGTCTGCCCGTCGCGGCCCTCGAACCACCCCAGCCCGTACGTCGCGCCGCCGTTGCAATCCCGTAGCCGCCTTGCCATCTCCGCGCTGTTCAGCTTGGCCGTCCCCACGAAGCTGTACAGCATCTTACTCTGGTGGATGAACGCGAGCACCGACGCGATCGTGTTGGGCTGCCGCGGCAGGAACGGGTGGCGCCGCCGCACAAACACGACCGTCGCCACGACCGTCATGTACAGTAGCACGAACATGGTGAGCCCGAAGCTGACCGAGAACGACATGAGCGTGTCCTGCCCCGCGTAGATGCTCTTGAGGGTGTTGCTGTCGTTGCTGCCGTTGCTGTCGGGCGCGTTGCGGTCCGTGTAGGCCTTGATGAAGCCCTGCCCGTCCGAGGTAGTCAACCCGGTGACGAAGACGGTCAGGAACTCGGCCAGGATGCTCCCGAAGCCCACGAAGAACATGATGAGGTGCCCGTTGGCCAGCGCTCGCAGCGGCATGTAGCCAAATGGCAGCGCCGTGTAGTCGAGCGTGAGGATCTTGGACGGCGCGTGCCGCCGCGATAGGATGTAGTACGGCTCCATCATGCGCACCGCCGTCTCCATCCCGTTCCACGATAGCTTTAGGCACACTGCCCATGCTGTGGCAAACCACGGCGCCTTGTCCGTCACCACACCCGCGTCGGTGAAGACGAACGCCGGCACAAATCCCATAAACGCGACCATCGCGACGATGAATGTCACGCACCCACCCGACCGTAGCATCAGCGGGTGCGGGTTATCCGACATGTGGTTGACGGGTTCGTCGTCCACACCATAAAACTTTTCCCGGTCTTTAGTAGACGTCAGGTTCTCATCGTCGGGCGCCAGCGACGAGTTCTTCAACATGTAGCGGTGATACTTTAGCTTGTGGTGGATGTCATTGTGCTTGGCCGTGTCCATGTCCTTGAAGTCCATGAGGATGTGGCTCACGACCGCCATGGACGCGAGGCCCGCGATGCCGCGCACGTCCGAGTTGAGGCCGGAGCGTCGCTTCTGCAGCAAGACAAACAGCACTGTCGCCAGCACGGCGCAGATTGCCAGCGTCGACGTCAGCAGCCGCGACCACGTCGACGAAAAAGTGAGCGCCTTCTCCGCGTCCGGGTGCGCGTTGCGCTCGCGCAGGCTCGGCGTCAGTATGACCGAGGCCGCCGCAAACGTCGGCCCGAGCGAGCCCGCCAGCAGCGTGCCGAGCGACGACACGGCAACCGTGTAGTGGCCTAGCTTCAGCGCGCGGATCGGCCGCACGAGGTTGAAGCTCGTCACGTAGTCGACGTTGATGGATTCCGAGGCCAGCGCGCCGCCGTCCTTGGACAGCTGGTAAAAGGCCTCGAGGCGGCGCACCTCAAAGTCGGTAAACTGCCACAGCACGCCGTACACGACGGCCGCGAGCGTCGGCAGGAACTTGACGGCGAAGTAGATGAGCGGCTGGACCTCCTTGGGCGAGTGGAACGCCAGGATGGGCGTGTCACTGAAGCGCCGGAACAGCACCTCCTGCATCACGGCCAAGCCGATGGACACGAGCACCAGCAGCGTCAGGTGCGGCCAGCGCATCGACCACGGCTTCCAGTTGGGCTTGGGGAAGAAGATTTGTCGCTTGCGCGCCGCGCTGGGGAACGTGGAGCGCCGCGGCGCGTCGGGGGCCTCGTCGTCGCCGTGGATGGGCAGGTGGCCGCCCTCGATGCTGCTCAGGTCCGCGCTGGGCTCCTCGATGATGACCTCGATGACGCGCCCCAGACGGTCGGCCTCGTCCTGGCCGCGGGTCTTGATGGTCTCGGCCCGGGTCGGCGGCCGCGAGCCGCGGCGAAAGGTAAAGGACCGCGATATGCTCCGAGGGATGCTCGGTGAGGCGAGCAGCTCGGCGTCGCGGAGCGTCGAGTCTGCGTGGAAGCCTTGACCCAGGCCACCGGACAGGACGCCCTGCGCCTCCTGTTGCTGCCACTGGGAGAGGTATTCGCTGTCGTGTGCGGAGAGCGGACCGAGCGCTGACCCGACGTCAAAGCCCATGGGCGACATTGGCGGCATGTCGTCCGAGACTTGACGCGTGTGTTGAGGAAACACGGGCGTCGTGCCCATGGGCGCGGGATGGGAGAGCAGTGTCATGGCGTACGATTCGTCGTCGCCGTGCTCAGGGATGGCGTTGCTTAGGGCTGGCGCATAGCTGCTGCGGGAGTGGAAGCTCGCCGCCGATGATTTTCGTCCGGTCGTTGGTCTCGAGAATTCGTTGCCACCCACGAGTGGCGCATACCGTCGTGAGTTGGAGTATGATATGGACCCACGCCAAGACGGCTGTCGAGACTGGTATTGCGTTTCGTCTCCGAATGGTGACACGACCGAACTGCCGCTGCCGCCGCCGCTGTATGGCGAGACGGCGAATGTGCTGCCGCTGCCGCCGCCACCGTACAACGACGTCGAGGAAGCTACGGCATAGGTGGGGCTGGCCACGACCGATTCGTTGACGGCAGATGCCTCATATGGACTGATGCCAATGTCGGTGACGTTGGAGATGTTGGAGCTTCGGTGGGATAGCTCGTGCTCGGAAGACGGATGAGGGAGTGTGGAAGCGGCGACATGGCCCTGGCGCAGAGGTTCCTTGCCTCGTTCGCTATTCCAATCCATGTCCTAGGATCCAAACCATGGTCGAAGGGTGAAGGGTACGTTGTTCGGTGGTTTGCGCGGCGGCGCAATTGTCGCCACGGTTTTAGTTGGTTGGCTGACTCGCGGCGGGGCAGTGAATGAAACAAAGGACGGGTTACAAAAATGAACGGGCGAAGGCTGGACGTCAGTCCTTGCTGCGAAGTTGAAGGAAAGAAGGAAAGAGAAGAAGTGGCCGGGAATGAAGGACAGAAGAAGGACGGGATTTGAACGAGCGTTTGGGCAAGGCCGGAGATGTTGGCGGCCTGCCTCTCAGCTGGCGCTCGGCGCTGGAGCTGAAGTGCAGCAAGGGACAAGCGACCAGCCACCATTGGCTGCACGAGGGGATCTCTATTCTTGGCTCTTGGGGCACCTGTTCGGGCCAGTAATTTTTAACGAATCCCACGTTAATAACGTTAATAAGCTCAAAACGAAAGCCTCACCTCGCTGTGCTAGAAAAAACAGGGCTGCCTAGCGCGCTGCTGTTTCCACCCAAACGTACAAGTTAGCTTCTACATAGCGTAGCCGGACAAAGACGGTATCAAGCCGCAGCGGTGAGATAGAGTTTTACTTTAGTTCGTTGGCTTGGGCTTGCCTTGTTGTGTTGTAACCGCCTGGCAGGTCTTTGTTGCCCGTGGCCCCCCCCCATGGACCTCGAGACGACCTAGTATCAGCGGCCTCCCGGCGCTATTGACGAGGCTGGACGCTCGGTTGTGGTTGTATTTCATTGGGTGCGGCGCGATGTCAATCTACAGCCCGATGCTGCAGCCATGGCGATCATGGCCCAGCAGAGGGTGTTGAGATGCGCATCCATAAAAAAGAAACATCGCTACCTTGTCGTGCCACGATTAATGATAGGCGCAAGGAAGTTCTAAGGCACAGGAGAGAAAGAGGCGAAGAAATCTGAATATTAGCAACATAGACCTGTGTTCCCAAAGGGACCTCTATCCGTCGAGTAGATGATTGCGCAGATTTCGTTAATCAAAAAAACTTGTGAGAAGCAGATTATATTGTATATCAATGTATGTAATACGCGTCTAATCAACCCTTAAACCCATACAACGCCGTGCTGAAATGAACACTCAAGACTACAGCCCGAAACGAGACCTCACTTAGCCAAACTACAGAATCAGCGATGCAGCCAACATGAGCGCCGCAGCGCCGACCCAGTGGGGAGAACTGAGCATCTGCGCGGCCGAGACCTGGCCGCAGCAGGTGCGGTTGTAAGTGACGTTGTTGAGGCGTGCGGCAGCGAGGAATACAGAGCCGTTGATCTTGTCGGAACCGTAGTTGTAATAGTCGACATTGAGGAAATTGGGAGCGCGACCCCAGTCGGAGCGGCAGTTGTTGGCGGCCATGCCGAGGCTGCCCTTGCCCTCGGCGGCGTTGGTCTGGTTGAGGAGGGACACGGCGGGCACGAGGAGCTGAATGTCAAAGACGTTGAACTCGGCGTTGAGGTTGTGGTTCATCAGATACATGCGGTCGCGGGCGTCCTCGGGCTTGAGGTCGGGCGGGCGCTGGACGGTGCACGGAAACGCGGTGTCGGTCGGGTCAAAGGGCGTCTCCCAGACCTGCGAGAACTCGTCGAGCAGCCAGGGGACGGCAGTATGATTGGCGTTGTAGTCGAGGAACATGATGACGCGCTTGCCCCGGAGGATCAGCTCCTCGAGCGTGGGCCAGTCGCCGAGGCGCATGGGCAGCAGCGGCGGCGTGTACGCGTACTTTTGGATGCCGCTCTTCTCGATGAACGGCTTGTAGAGCGAGGCATCCGAGTAGTTGCCGTTTCCGAGGAGGATCGTGACGACGTCGTACGGGTGATCGTCGACCCATTCGCGCACCTCGGTCAGCCAGTCGTAGATGGGACCGGCATCGAGGATGTCGCACGAGGTGTGGCAAAAGTGCGGCTCGGTGCCGTTGGTTGGCCACTGCATCTGGCCCTGCACGAGCCGGATGCCGTCGTTGAGCTGCACCTTGACGGGCAGCGCCTGGTTGGAGGCCGAGTTGCCGGGGCGGACAAATGGCGAGTTGTGAGCGGCGACGAAGCTGATATTGCTGTAGCGGCGGGTGCAAAACTCGACATAGTTGTTGCAGGGCTGGGTGTTTGTGGGCGTCGCGGACGTGGTGCCGTTGCTCGTGGTCGTGGGTGTTGTCGCTGTCGTGCTGGTCGCGGTGGTCGTATCGTTGCTGCCGGTGAGGGTTATTTGCGTGCCGTAGCTCGAGTAGATGCCACTTGGAGGCCCTGTCGACGTAGATGGGGGGCTGGTACGAGTGCCGGTGAAGAAGGTGAGGCCGGAGGAGTCGCTGTATGAGACGACCTGAGCGAGACTGGCCGGGGCGAGGACGGCGCCGACGGCCGCGAGTGAGGGCCTCATCACGACGAGAAAGACACGCAAATTGACATATACAATGCCAATTGGTTGAAATGTAGTAGAGAGAGCCAAAAGGGGGGACGAGAGGAAAAAAAGAGAAGAAATCAAACGAGTGATAGCCAAGAACTACCTTCCGTGCGGTTGTTGAGGGTTGGAGTTCTGGAGCAAGGCAAGGGCTGCTGCTGGCGCTAGGGACATTTAGTGACGTCGGCTGGGGGCAGGTCCCGCTGAACCAGCACTGCTTGTAATATCTGTGCGAATAATGCTCACTTTTACAAGGAACAGCTGAATCTGGCAAGGCCAAGCAAATAGTTTTTTATATAGCCCTACGTTTCGCTACTGATTTGGCTTGACTAGCTGTAACTTACACTTGGTCTCGCATACCATTGGGGTTGGAGTCCGGAAGTAGCGGCTACTTGGAAGATGTGGCTTGGCGAGGCTTAGTGTGTAAGCGGTAGCTTGCTGATGGTCGGCAAATGAAGGATATATTGACATCTTTTTTTTTTTATAAAGAAAACAGGAAGTCTAGGTATCCGTAGGCTGAGAAGATTTGCAAACGAGGAATGTCATGTGACAGAAACACTGCGCTGGGGAGATTGTGCAACGAAATTTTGTCTCGTCGCTGCGCGTTGGCAACGTGCCTGGTGTGGCTGAGTCTCAGGGCGGCGGAGGCTTTCTGAGCGGATGGCTCCGCAGCGTCGGGGCCGAGTGTGTAGTCATGACCTCATCGTTTTGAGACAATATAATTGGTCAAGTATGAAGAGAATATTCGAAAGGAAACGCAGAAAGGAAGAGAATGAAAACTTGCTCACATCCTCCTTTGCATCAATGGCCATTATGACAGGGCTGGAACAATCAGGAAAGACTTTTCATCTCGGGATCCCTGGCAAGCGATCAGACGCGTAATGACAAGCCAGGTTGCATCTGCCGAGTTAGCGCTGAAATTTTTTGCAGGCAGCCCCGGCTGCGAATATGTACGTGCGTGTTGGGCGTTCGGTTGGCCGGCACGCCATATTTCTCTGCCATATCTCATTAGGTACCTACAAGGCTTGACTCTGTCTGGATTGCTTCCAGGCGCACACGTGTATGTATTAACAACTTCTACTATGGTTTCATTCATATCCTATCAAACTATTAAAACAATTCTCCGACTGCCCCTTTCCGGCCCTGCCAAGAATCCCTCGTCATGCAATGGCACGCTAGCACAAGTCTGATGAGCTGCCTTGATTATGCCCTGGAACTTGAAAGAGTTCGAATAAGTCTCCGCCGTCAGATCCCTGGGGGGCCATGCCACGACAACCCACCTGGAGGGGGGGGGGGGCCTTGCTCCATGTCTGTGGAGGTGGTCTCTGTATTATAGCCTCTGCCCCTCTGCCGCTATAGAGCCAAGCTTCCAGTGCTTGAGCGGGCAGGGCATCTGGCATCCACTCAACCACTTACTTGTAAGGTTAGGTAGTCTGTGTTTTTCTATTAGTGTTTTAGTTAGTGTGTTATATTTCCCCCAGAGCATCCTGGACCTGCCTGGAAGCCGGGCCTCCTTGGCTCCTCCTCGGGCTCCTCCTCGCTGTAGCTTGGCGATGACGGCACCGCTTCTTTTTTTCCTCCTCTCTCCATCCACATCCATGCTCGTTTCCGTCTCTATTCCTGAAGCTACATCGTCAATTCAACCATTGCTCGCTTGGTTATACTCTAGACGACACATACGGATATGCATAGTCGTTGAGTGAAACGCTGCTCCTCCCTCTCCCTCCCACGACGGCCCTCCACCTCGGCCCGCGACATCCATACTCAAACAGCCGCGTACACCAACATCACCACCATGGCGCCTCCAAAAGCCCGCCGCAACACTACAGTTGTCGCATGGCTCTGTTACCTCATCACTATTCCCTTTCTTGTTCTCGTCTTGGTCGGCAACACCCACATCAATGGCGTCCTAAACGACATTTACTTCTTCAAGCTAGACGTCTCCCACATTATCCCCATCGCCGTCCAAAACTCGCAGCTGCTCAACTCGGTTGCCCGTAGTCTCGGTCTCCATGACTTTTACTCTGTTGGCCTCTGGAACTTTTGCGAAGGCTATCTGGACGAGTCAGTCTCTACCTGGCCCTTCTCTATGTCCAGACGCGCATCCAGGATAACTAACATGCTCATAGAGGCGTCACCTTTTGCTCCCGCCCCAAGCAATTTTACTGGTTTAACCCGGTCGAGGTCCTCGTCAGCGAGTTGCTTTCTGGCGCCAAGATAGCACTACCCTCCCAGGTCATCACCATCCTCACCCTCCTGCGCATCGGCTCGCAGGTCATGTATGGGTGCTTCATGGCTGGCACCATCCTCAACGCCATTCTCCTCCTCCTAACGCCTCTCGCCACCCGCCGTCGCTTGTTCTCCCTCTTCATCTCCATCATAGGGCTTCTCTCCGTCATTGCGCTTGTCGTCGCCTCAGTCATTGCGACCGTCATCAGCATCGCCGCCAGGATCGCGCTCACGGCCCAGGACCAGCTCAACATCAGCGCTGACATTGGCGTCAAGATGTTTGTCTTCATGTGGATCGGCACTCTCCTGACGCTCCTAGCATTCTTGCTGCACTCGGCCATGGGCTGCTTCTGCCGGCCACAGCGGATAAAGCGGTCGTCATCATCGAGGTATTTGGATGGCAACATGGCTGAGACGAGCAGCAGCAACCACAAGAATGGGTCACTTCCCCGATTTGTGAGCCGAAACAAGAGCAACAGCTCCTCGCCGCAATAAATAGAAAAAATGTCATAAGCTAGACTTGGGTTGGTATAATATGGGATTGGTCTTTTGCATTCACAGCTTGGCGTTTAGATACTGTAGACGGTTACTACATTGGACGGACAGGGCGAATTTGTTCCGGATTTCAGTTTTGAATAGATGTTTTCAAGCGCAATAATAATGCAAGAAAATCAAGCGAGTTATGAATCAAGTGATGGAATTTGCACTCGTTGCTCAACAGGGCAAGCATGCTGGAAAGTTGGTGACAAGTTCTTCGAGGCATGGATGTTTACTCGACGAAAGCACATCTTGAAGCAGCATCGCGGGAGTCTAGGTATTTTATTTTTATTTTTTATTTTTATTTTTATTTATTTTTCTTTATCTCAGTTTCATCTCTTCTTTTTTTTTCAAAATCCTTTTTTTAGTTAACGTTGCTTATTTTCCTTTCAATTTTGGTCTTTGGTGTTTTGCTTGCCCCAAATACGGTTTGAAGGGAGGTATCATGCAAACGAACCAACTCCAACGCCATGGAACTCGAATCAAGTTCCTCAACCAGGGATCCCAAAACTATCAACAAAGTACTGAACCAGGGATCCTAGAATCATTCAAAAAGTACAGAACTAATGTTGGGTCCTCATTATCCCTTTCAACGTCGATGCAACGCCAAACTCTTATGGCGAATACGAGAGCGAAGCGAGCCGATATTCCAGAGAACAAGGCAAACAAGCGAGACAGAGATGGTACCGTGTGGCCGCCCGCAGAGACCACTGAAAAGTGCCCATCCCGTACGGTTTGCGATCACGACCAATCTTCTTTCTGCATCTCCTCCGGTGCTTCCTGGCTGCTGCCGTCATCGGCCTCGTCGTTGTCGTTGTCGTTGTCGTTGTCGCCGTCGTCGTCGAGGGCATTCCAAGCCATCTCGGTGCCGTTCACCGAGACGGTGCCGTTGAGCACCTCCGCGGCACCGCGAGCGGCCAGCGGCGCGTGCAAGACAACCTCCTTGGCGGTGCTGACACGCCCACCGAGCGTGCCGCAGCGCTTCGCCACGAAGCACTGGTTCACCGCGACCGCGACGGCGCGCAGCCCGTCACCGCGCACGGCGTCCATGGTGATCCAGTTGGGGTAGAAGTCGTCGGCAAAGGCCGGCCAGAACTTGTCGACGAGCATGTCCCACGCCCCCCAGTTGACTTCGGGGATGCTCGCGCCGACGACGAGCTCGAACCCCATGAGCGTGACGATCAGCTCGCTGTTGTACGGCGGCCACAGGGCGCCGCCGACGCGCGCCTTGCGCAGCGCGCTCACCTGGTCGTCGAGCATGCGGACGCCGTCGCCGGTCTCGGTGTAGTGCTTGCGCAGGGGCAGCTCCCCCGAGGTGACGAAGCCTTCCTGCGCGCCGGGCCACGCGGGCACGTCGCGGACGCGCGACTCCTCCATGCGGACGATGACGGCCGAGGTGCCGCCGCCGATGAGCCGGTTGAGCGGCACCTGGGAGATGTCCTTGCCCGGCGCGACGTACACGCGGTGCTTGAGCCCCTTGAAGCCCTCGACGACCTGGGCGACGGCCGCGGCGTCCATGGCGTTGAACCGCCGCCGGCCGTCGCGCATCTCGCCGCCGTCGACGTCGATGATGACCAGATCGCCCGGGTGGTCGTCGTTGAACTGGTTCACCTGCCGCACCAGCTCGGCCTGCGTGATGCCCAGCCCGCCGTGGTACAGCCCGAGCAGCTTGGTCCCGTGCGCCTCGAAGACGCTGCCGTTCTTGCCGATCGCCGGCCGGCAGTCGAGGACGCGGACGCCGCCGCGCGCCATCTGCGTGTACACGTCGTAGTCCTGCGTGAGCGTGTTGGCCGAGTTGCCGAGGCCGATCCCCTGGCTCAGCATGTACATGCCGGAGTGGTGGGACCGCGGCAGCGTGACCTCGCGGAGCGTCCGGGTGCCGATGTCGGGCAGCATGCTGCGCATCCACGCCGTGTCGATGTCGTTGGCGAAGAAGCGGCCCTCGGCGCCGGCGAGCACAAACGCGGGGCTGAAGACGCCGTCCCGCACGCCGAGGTCGACGACCCCGCTGCTGTTGCCGCTGACGCTGCGCAGCGCCCCGCCGTACTCGACGGTGATGCGGTGCGGCCGGTCCTCGGCGATCTTGAGCGTGAACCACGACTCCTCGCGCGTGCCGACGAGGCGATACACGGCCTCGGCGCGGCTTTCGGGCTCGCGCGTCCAGGCGATGGCGCTGACGGACTGGCCGGGTTCGACGGACCGGGCCAGCTTCTCGGCGAAGTTGCCCTTGATATTCCACGTCTTGACGCTGGACATCTCCCACCGGTACGGCGTCGCGTTGATGAGGCCGACCCAGATACCGCCCTTCTTGACCTGCGGCTGCAAGCGGGGCCTGGACTTGTCGTACATGTCCAATTTGTTGCTGGCGGCGATAGCGGCGGCGCTGCGGGAGGACCAGCTGCTGCTGCTGCTGCTGCTGTCGTCGTCGCCGTTATTAAAGGCGCTGTTGAGGAGCTCAATCTTGGTCAGGTTGGCGGTGGTGGTGTTGGCAGCGAGCTCAGCGAGCTCAGGGTCGGTAGTCTCGAACTGAAGCTTGCTCATCTGCTCCACTGAAGATGTGTGTTAGCAAAATATGTGCGGTAGACGAGAATATCGCCGGGCGAAGGGGAGAAATCTTTACATACTTGAAATGCCAAGGAGGCTGGCGACTTCAGCGAGGTGGCTCTCAACATCGCCTTTGCTTTCGGCCACGTCATCGTCTTCTGAAGGGGAGTCCAACTCGGGTACTTTAATGGTGGTTCTCGGGTGCAACTTTTTTGATGTTGGCGTCGTCACATTTGTGGTGGTGCTGGTGGTGATTTTGGGGACGAAACTCGCTGTCATGGTAGCAGTCTCTGTCTTCGCGTTCGTAGCGGTGACATTGGAACCAGGAATGAGAGTAGACGTGGCAATATGCACCCTGGTTGAGGTAGAGGTCACCCGTATGATGGTGGTCTTGGTGATGGTTTGATGGGTGGTTGTCTGGTTCGTTGCGTTCAAGGGCGCAGCGTCGGCGAGGGAAGCGAGGCCGACGACTAGGAGCTGAACAAAAGGAGACTTGAGGAACGCCATGCTGGACTTTTCAGGTGAAGGCAGGTGAAAGCTGCAGGGGAGGATTTGTCCTCAAGTACGAGTAAGCTGTATACCTAGGTATAGGAATGGGGAACGGTTCGATGAGTCAAGACGGAGACCGAGATCGAGGCAAGGGTTAACGGTTGGAAGAGTTAGAAGAGTTGTTGGAGAACGGAGGGAGGTGTGTGGGAGGGTGCTCCTTGCATTAAATAATACACCATATACAATTTATTCGAAAATTCTACGTGTTTATAGAGTTCGTAGCTATAATTCGGCCAGCAGATGTCAAAGGCTAAGTGTAAGACTATCCAGCCGCGGACATAGCCAGGGCATCGCTAAGTTGAATTAGGCGAGGCGGACGATGCCCTCGTGGCAGGAACTAGGGCATGAGGTAAGGTTCGAGAACAGCGTCGCCATGACGATGTTTAACATGGTTCACGAAGGGAGAAGGTCAAGAAGTTTAACAGAAAACGCGTCGGCCTAGGATCCTCACACATGAGATGGGACCGTGGGTGATGGTCCCCTGACCTGCGAAAGGAAGAACTCGCCTGTCACGCGTGAGATTTCAACGAAGAGAGAGTGAGAGAGAGAAAGAAAAGACAGCGCGCAGAAAAGAGACTGGCGTATCCGAATATAGTTCACAAAAGTAAATGCTGAAGCCTCGTTATCCAGGCAGACGCGTGCCGTGCTGGAAGTAGTCGGCAGAGAAAACGACGCTGCCTCAGCCTGAGATGAAATCTCAAAGAGGACGAGATAAGGCTAAGTAGTGTCTATTAACGGACACGAATGTGGTGGCAGTAAGGAAGAAAAAGAGATAGGGCCCGGCAGTGCCCATCAACGGAGACGAATGTGGCGGTTGCGGGAAAGAAAAAGTCATCATAGTCATTCATCATAATGAAGCTAGGTACTCCTCTACCACTCAATCATAACCATGCGAAACGAGTGCATGTGCGATATCCCTACCGGTCATCAATCCCAACACATCTCCATTTGGTTGGCAAGAGGCCAATACCACTATCCGCACAAGCACCGGCGATAGCGGTAGCTCACATGCTGATTTCGTCCATTTCGTAAGCCGATAGCTTCATTTTCCAATTTTCTGTAAGAACTGAGTGCTTCATGCCTGCTCTGGATCGCCGGCCCTAACCATTGGCCATGACAACGCCGGTCATCAAGTCCTCGTCCTCAATCTGGCTGTCAAAGCCAACGCCGGGATCATGTCCCTCCTTCTCAGTCCTCTTTTGTTCGAGAGCCACGTACTTGACATATTCTTTCTTATTGCTCAGGCGCTCGTTGACTTCCTTGTATTGTTGTATCAGGGCCATACTGCGCATGTGCCGGGTGGCAATCTCGCGTGCGAAATCTTCCTCTGTGAGCACCGACGATGTATCACCGAATTTGAGAAAGCTCCCAGCCGTCCCATCAACGTCCAAGGTACCCTTGAGCATGCCAGAGCCCAGCATATCCTGAACTAGAGCAACCACGTCTTCATCAGTCTTCAGCGGCTCTCCTGTCAGAGCGCTGCTGGTTAGGCGTCTGATCTGGGAGATGGACACTTCCGCAAAGACCTTTCGCAGATTGATAATCTCCCATTTTTGGTATGCGGATAATACTTCCGCAACTAGACTTGTCGTGCCATCTTCTTGCCATATTGCTGCATTCGTCTCTGCACACTCTTTCAGGCCCTTAGCGCTGGGTTCGACAAAAAGGCCAGCAAGGTCTTTGTATTCGGCGCTGAGAGAGTTGTATGATGCCACAGGCTGCTGTGAGGTGTACGAAGGCAGTGGGTGTATCTTGCCAGAGCTCAGAAGCCCGACAAGGAGCCATCTTTTGTGGCACTCCGTCATGACCTTGCTCACGCCCCGGTCCTTGGTCGGGTGTGTGATGACTTGTTCCAGAGCCACAAAGGCCTTGCTCCAGTCTCGTCGGCTGGAATACACAAGAGACCTGAGAAAGTTGTATTCTAGAATGGAGCTGCTCTTGAGTCCGTCTGTGAGGCCGGTTGTTGTGGAGATGTACAAAATGGGGGGGAGGGAGGCGTCGCACAGCCTTCGCGAGTCTCGCGTCACCCGACTTGACAACGTGGTCGGATAGCAAGTAATTTCCTTGTCGAGAACTTCGAGTGCCGGTTCCAGTATGTTTGACTCGACAGCTGTTTTGGCGAGAAGCAGATGTGTCGACGTCAACAGGCTTCCTGTCGGGTCGATGCGGAGGATGACGGTCGCTAAGAGTTCGACTGTAACGGCGGGCTATATTCAAGTCAGAAGATGCCATCTTTCCCAGCTTGCAGTTAACCTACGGGGAAAAGGCCACCAGAAAGGGCAAACTCTAGAAAGTTTCGAAAGATGGCGCCGGCGTATCGCATCTGAACGGGGTCGAAGCTTGTGAAGAAGTGCACAATCTTGTCCAAAAACACCTGTCTTTCGACGTGCTTCATCCCGGAGACCATGATGGTGTCGAGTAAAAACAAGCATCCGATCGAGTTTCGAGAGGGATCGATCACCTTGGGCACAACAGCCGCGATTAGCTATTCTGTATCCCGGTGGGTTGGTCAGAACGTGGGGACGACCCAGCCTTACCTCCAATGCTCGTCGCGGGTCGGCACCCAAGGCTTCCCTGGCAGACTTGGGGAGGGCGGTTGCTTGCTTCAGGTATGCTCTGATCTCGGCATCGCGATCCTTGACGCCTGAGCCGGGGCCGGGGTCCGCCAAGGAGTTGAGGATCACGAGCGCGTGCTCCATGGTGGTGGCCATCTCGGTTCGGGAAACAGGGCGAGCTGCCCGCGGATCAATGACGTCGAGCGGTGGCGGATTTGCTACTTCGAAGGGAGGTTGAGAAGGTTGATGAACTAAATAAAAAATCAAGAAGAATGTACACGAACAGAGGTCGTCGTGTTGGATGTTGAAGAGACAACGACCAAGGATGGGATGGTTGTTTGCGTGGTGGGGTTGCGAAATCGAAGCTGGCCGATATTAGCCCAGAGCTGCAGGCAACACAACCCATAATTAAGTGCTATCACCGTTTCACGCCTTCAGGACTAGGCAGCTGCAGGTACAATGCAGCCTTGCAAACCTTTGTTAAAAATAGTCAAAATATGTAAAGGTAATAAGAGCAACTGAATAGAAGCGTCGTTTCCCCGTTACTATACAATTAGTCTAATATGCCCCATTCTCAAGATATCGCTGTTTCCCTTGTCTCTCAGTCATGAGTACCCACCAAAGCCGTCATTTCCAGTACCAATTTGTGTCCTAAAAACCCCCGAGTCCGATGAAAAACCCAAGCCCAATAAAAACCCCAAGTGCAATGCAATCCCAAAAGGCATAATGAAAGAGTTCAACCTGCGCTATGATTCCCTAGCAAGCACGCCTAGGCCCCCGAACGAACGGAACGATGCCGTTTTGCATCCACTGCGAGCCGGGGGTCCTCCAGCTGCTCGGTCCCAGCACGAAGCTCGCCTGCATGTTCGACGGCTCTCTCTGCGTCACGCCGTGCTGCAGTTGTTGCAGCTGTTGCAGCATCTGCTGCCGCTGCCGATTTGTCTGCGGTGGTAGCAGCTGCTGGTGCCGCTGCATCTGCGGTTGCACAGCGTGCTGCTGGTGCCGCTGCAGCGGTGGCTCGAAGGTGTTCGGCGGAGTCAAGGGGTGGCTGCGTACTCGCAGAGCGTCGATACCGCCTTGCTGTGTCGTCGTCGTCGTCGCCGTCGTTGTCGCCGTCGTCATAGCCGCCGCCGCCGCCGCCGCCGGCCCCAAGAACCCCGGCGAGGACGAGCACGGCGGCGGGGTGTTGGGCGGCGCCCCTCGACGGGATAGCCGGTGCTGATCCTCGGTGTGCTTCTTCCACCACGTCGGCAGCCCGTGGAAGAGGCCGAGCGACTGCTGCGTGGCCTCGTCCTGAGGCATCTCGTGCTTGAACTTGCATCCTTGCTGCGTGAACGCGCACACGCCCTCGTGAATCCACTTGTCGCAGTAAATCTTGACCTTCTTGGTCGACTTGGGACTCGTGGCGATGATGCAGTCGATTTGTTTCTGGACCTCACGTTTCTTTAGTACGCAGCCTGCTTGAAGAGGGGGGGCCTGATATTGGATGTGTTGTGTAGTTACCTGAAGGTTGTCTGGCAGAGGAGACAGCTGCTGCTATCCGTTCGTCAGTCTGGCGGATGGACCAGCGTCTGTGCTCGGGCCTGCAGCACCTACCTTTGGTACGACGGCTTGACGACAGTCCCTCGTGTTGTCGAGATGCAGCTTCTCGATGGGCTCGAGTATCACCATGCCATCATGCTCCTCCTCGAGTCTCGGAACGTCCTTTAGCGGAGGCAAGGTGTCGGCCGGTATTAACCTCGTGTACTGCCCGTTCCCGCGATCGAGGTAGTAGCTGAAGGCGTTTGATGCGTGCTGCTTAAACGTGTGGTTGGCGAGACCTGGACCGCCTGCTGGCAGCAGTGACTCGGGGTTGGAGCCAACGCTCGCGCACGACGATGACGCCGTGTGCTGGCTGGAGCTGCCGCCGGCGCCGTCCAGGTGCATGCTCCCGCACGAGCTCAACGACGCGGTGTCGACCGGGGAGCTCTGCACCGACGGTTGTACATTCCAGACCCTCCTGTTCATGTTGATACTGCTGCCAAAGCTGCTGCCGTACTGCTGCCGCTGCTGCCGATGCTCGTTTGGCTGTGACTGTGTGGCAAATGGCGGTGGTGGTGCTTGTTCAGGCAGCAGCGAGGCGGATGTGGGCACGTCACAAAACGACATATCGCTTATGGTTCTCGCGGGCGAGTAGAGGAACGGAGGGCGATGATAAGGGAAAAGGGAAAGGAGAAGAAAACGACAGCTGCGTTTGAATGTAATTTTAAATACGGATTCGAGGAGGCTGGATCTTTCTGGAAAAGGGACGTTTGAGCTGGTCTTTGCGGTGGGTTGCTTTCCCGCTTCGCGCTGGCCCGAGAGCAGAGCTGTGGTCGAGCGTGACACAACAAGGTGAAAGCCGCCCACAAGGTGATGGTATTATAATAATAAAATCGGCAAAGAGAGGGGGGGACGAGGAAGGGGCACGAGAGTAGAGCACAGCAAAAATGAGTACGAGTCTGGCAGAAATAGGAACAAGGACACAATCAGATAATCTTTGCCCACATCCAAGGAGTCACCGTCACCGCATGACAAAGACATACATGCATGTCTAGGTAGGTAGGTAGGTAGGTATTTCTCTGGGCACTTGACCTTGTAACCTTGTAACAGGCTTGCCACGCATGGCTGCCTGGGCTGGCTGGCCGGCTGGCTGGCCGGCTGGCTGGCTGGCTGCAGGCGGAGCACAAGTGAGGCAAACGTCATATCATTGTCGGGCAACGGCCACTGTCAAAGAAGAATGGAATGGCGGTTACATACAACCCCAACCCCCCCCCTGGTCTAATCCCTGGTCTAATGCATTATACTGAAGCAAAATCTATAGGTAGCACTATGAGCGACGGTAGCAACAAAAAATCCATGTATGCACATCATCCATCGCACATCTGCGGCGTCACCGGCGAATCGCCCCGCCGCACAGGTCAAGTCCTCGTGCAGCAAGACAATCCATGTTTCTTTCCCGCTGCAAAGCAACCATGAGCCGACCTTATAACTTTAAGCAACACTGCCATTGCGATTCCTGTGCGCAGCAGAAACCTCGCGCAGCCTTTCATGCAACATGTATAACCGGACTTGCTTCACTGTTCCTTGCTCCTGGTCATGGGCGACCTTGTCGATGGCTACCCTGACTTCCACCTCGGATGCTAGTCGAGCCACAAATGGCCAGAATTCTTTCGCAACCAGACCCGCCGACACTGGTGCATCCTGAGCCTGTGCCTGTGCCTGTGCCTGAGCCCGAGCTCGAGCTCTATTCGTAGGGACCTGGATTACGCTGGAGGCGTGGCCAGCCCCCCCCGTCCGATGGACGGCTTGACCATACGCGGCGTTTGTGCTCCCTGGGATCTTGCCGTGTTGCAGGGTTCGGACAGCGGGACGGCCAAGGGCGTATTTTTCTTTGATCCCCCATTTCGACCCGGAGGGGATCGCTGCGCCTTGGACACGCCCAGGTTCAGCTTCGGCGGGGCGCAGGGTCTGGGTCGTGTTTGTTTGCTGGCGGAGTTCCCGATGGCTGGTTTCGTCTTCTTCTGCACGGGTGTACTATTAACTTCTCTGCCCTTGTTCGTCGTCTTCTTGTTCGGGGTTGGTGAAGGGGTGGGTAGTTGTGCCTGATTTCTGCGGCGTCCTTTACCTTTTGCAACTGCGGCCTCATCATCGTCGGATCCGGTCGAGCTGTCGTCTCCCGAAAACTCATCGCTCTCGCTAGATGCTCCGTTTTCCGCGTCTTCTGTTGGAGCGCCAGCGCCAGCTTTGGCTGTGTAATCGATTTTCTAGTCCGAGTTGTTAGCTGATCACCGCTTTCTGGAAAAGATTCAATACTAGACATACCGTACGGCGCCGTCCACCTCTGCCAAGAACCTCGCGGTTCGCTTCTGCCTTGCGGCGGGCCTCCTCTTCTCTCTGTGCGATGATCTTGTCCCAAACACCCGAATTCAGGGGCAGAGGAGCCTCAGCCTCGGATGTTGGCAAGCTCGCAAATGCAGCCGACCCAGAGTCCCATACGCGTGTGTGGGAAAACGGATTCTCGCCAGACGACTTTTCTTCCACGTTGGCCTGCTCAATCTGTGATCGATCGAGCAAACTGTCTACCATCGCTGAGGTGTACTCAATTTTGGTCTTTTGGTAATTCTCATTGAACAGAGCAGACGCTCCGTGCTTGAGAATGGACTCGAGGTCGGCACCCTCCAACTCATTGTCATCCATGCTTTCGATAAGAGCATGATCCAGGGCCATTTTGCTTCTACCAACTTGCACAATTCGTTCCTCAACCGAGTCTTTTGTCATAAGCTGGAAGCAAAGAACCTTGTTCTTTTGTCCGATTCGATGGGCTCGAGAAAGAGCTTGCAAGTCTTGATGCGGGTTAAAGTCGGGATCCATGATTATCACGGTATCGGCGGTTGCCAGATTGATACCGACGCCGCCCGCACGCGTCGAGAGCAGGAACGCAAAAAGCGGCGAGTCGGGTTCGTTGAAGGCGTCGATTCGTTTCTGCTTCTCCAGACTTGACATCGCACCATCAAGTCTTCTATATTCATAGCCCAGGCCCACCAGGAAATCTTCTATGATATCCAGTTGCTGTAGAAACTGGCTGAAAATGAGAACTCGATGCCCGCGCTCTTTCAGCTTTGGTAGCATAATCTCGAGGAGAACAAGTTTTGCGGAAGCTTCAATGAGATTCCGAAACATGACGGCATGATCATGGTGTCTCTCTTCAATGTTTTCCGAGTACATGAAGGGGTGGCAAAGGCACTTGCGTAGCTGCATTAGAATATTGTTGAGGCTGCCGCGCTCGGTTTTCCCGAGCTTTCCCTCTGCAAATATCGCCTTGATCAGTTCAGGGTTTTTGGCCATGATGCTCTTTGCCAATTTTTCCTGAACAACCGTCATAGTAACTGGGACAATGATCTGCGCCATCGGCGGGAGGAACTTGAGCACACCAGCCTTGGTACGTCGAAGAAAATAGGGTCGGATCCGATCGTGCAATTGAGGCAAGGTCTCCTTATCTAGAACCTCAAACTCTGCATCCAGTTTTGCAGCATCTTGCGTTCTGTCAATGAACTGAACAAGGTTGAACAGCTCACGTTTGTTATTTTGTAGAGGCGTGCCGGTGAGCAATAGCTGAAAAGGTATCCTCATGGCACGTAGGGCTTGGTAGAGAAGGTTCTGGTCATTCTTGAGGCGTTGACCCTCATCCACGACCAGGCCGGCCCATTTGACGCTCTTGAAAAGACTCGGGGTTTTTGCATCTTGAGCTGAATCATACGACATGATGACAACGTGAGCGCGCATGCTGCCACCCTGCTCGGGGAAGAGCTCATAACGATAGGTGAGATCCTGGGACTCTCTGCCTCCGTGATAGGCAACAACTCGAACGTCCGGTGCCCATTGTCTAAACTCGCGTCGCCAGTTGGGGCACGTGGAGTTTGGGACGACAATAAGGAATGGCCAGCACTGAAATGGAATGTTAGAATAGGCCATCTTTGATGGGAACATGTGCATACCTTGGGACTATCCTGCACCAGGCTCGTCACTAGACTAACAACTTGGACCGTCTTACCAAGGCCCATTTCATCCGCGAGGACAACACTGCGACCTTGATGATAGTTTTCGAGAAGCCAGTTTAGGCCTTCCAATTGGTAAGCCATCAATTTGCCGCGGCGGATTCCGTCTGGCTGCGCGCTCAGTTTTGTGAACTCCTCGGCCTTGAACTCTTCCACGCGATGTCGAATTTTGGCCTGTGACTCCTGCTCAAAGTACTTCCCGTTGACATACTCGCCGTACGCCTCGACAAAGGCTGTTCGAAGTGTCGTCATGTGGGGTGCTGGAGGCGTGTCCCAGACGACATCCTCGTAGCCAAGGCCCTGAAACTTGACAAAAATGCGGCAAACATGAGAGATGTTGCTCATCATCTCTTCTTTGGAGCGATGTGGTGGTGCGGTCGAATCCATTTTAGCAACGAGAATGATGTCTGGGGCCAAAAAGTCGTCGGGAATTGCGTCCTTTTCTGTCATTTTAAGCAAGCTCTGCTCCAGATCACGTTTTCCGAATGCTTTCCGTGAGAGCGCCGCGGCAATGCCGAAAACCCAAGCACCTGGAAGCCATGTGCAGTGGGCGTATGATTTAGTTTCCCATTTGACAAGGTATTCCTTGTCGTCTTCCGACACGTCCTGCCAGTAAGGAGGGCGCTGTCCTTTGACAGGCTGAAATGATGTAGTCGGTCGCCAGGCGACGAGGCGATGAATCTTGTGTGTAGTTCCGGTGCACTCTGAGCAACGCCAGTTCTTCGGGTGGTTGCCAATGTCCGACTGGATCGCAAGCTGCGGTAAATGATTCTGATGCCAGCCTCTATGGCATGTCTGGCAGCGAAAAAGAACATTTTCGCTGTTGTTGATCAACTCACGCGCCACGGGCGCCACTGGATCAACTCCATTGTTCTCCTCGCGCAACTTCTCCTCCTGACGCCCTGTGCGTTTTGGAGCGAACGCCGAACACGATAGTCCCGGAGATTTGCATTGCTGGCACATGTCGTATTTCGCAGCGATGGACTCCCTGGAAGTGTAGACTCCGATGCAGTATTTGCATTGTAAAACAAATGAGTCTTCACCAACCTTGGTGGCTATGTGCTCTCGAGAGCTGCGAAGGCCAATGCAGCCCCTGTGGAAAGTAAGACTGCATCCCTGGCAGTACAGAAGTTGACCCTTTTGTTGAGACCCAGAACACACATGGCACTTCTGCATGTGTGCGATAGCAAACGGAGACTTGGGGTCGATGGGTTGAAATATTTCCTTGACGGTCACAATTTTGGGTGCGCCACGTTCCTTGACCACAACGATGGATTCAAAATCTTCATCCGAGTCAAATTCGTCGTTCATGCCTTGCATATTCTTCGTGGCCCGAGACGACCGTCGAAGCGGCTCAAATTCGATGTCGGACCCTCCCGCAGACGACCTTGATCGGATAGGCATGGGTTTCTTAGCTCGTCTGCGGCCGAGGTGTTTGCCTCTTCCGACTGGTGCTATATCAGAAATCACAGGCCTGAAGTCATCATCGCTAACACCATCTTGACTTGGCGGATCTTCACGGCCTGGTTCAGGGCCATAGTAAGAGGGGATGTCGCCACGGGGTCGTAATGACCTAGCAGAGCGAGGTGGTCTGTCCACTTTGCTGCCACGCTCCTGGCCTCGCGTAATGATAATTCGTGGCTTTTGCGGTACTCGCCGCGAAGAACGCCGCGCGAACTGCTTCACGGACTGGTCGGTCTCGTCCCCGTCCACATCCATAGCATCGGACAGCGGCTCCTCTGGTTCTGACTCGTCGAAGTCAGAGTCCCAGTTGCCGTCACCATGCTTGCGCTTTCTGGGGTTGCCGTCCATGTTGGCTCTGTCAAAAAACTCGTCGAGAGCAGCTTGCCCGTTGCTCAGCTCGAGAAGTTGGTCGTGTGTTATCTTGAATTTGCTGGTTAGCTCTGAGGGTGGTGATAGGGAAGAGTGGATATGGCAGTGAAAGAGTAAGTGTAGGAAGAGGTGGAGGGAGAAGTGGAAAATGTGGAGGAATTCCAGCAGTTTGAATGAAACAGAGTGTAGCAAGAGGAGGTGTGTGGAGGAGTGAAGGACGGGTTGGAAGCGCGAAATGCAAGAGCGAAGTTGATGTGCGAGGGGCGGGGTTGATAGTGATTGGAAGCAGCACGTTGTTTGGACCAGGCGCTGGGATGTGAGAAGTTTATGAACAGGGTATGAATCAGAGTGATCAAGATCCTCAGCAACAGTGGTAGTAGCGGTATACTACTAAGCTACCGCGAACAAGTGAAAGCGAAACTTACGGTCTCAATGCGTCCATCGGTGAACTCGGCATGATAAGCATCGGCATCCTCGACTTGGCCACGAATACGGTCCACTACTTCGGAAAAGACGGTAGAGTACTCTTCTAGCAAGGACTCGGGCAGAGTTGGTAGCGGGATCTCGAATCGGATTGGGTGGGCAGGAAACTCGGCGCAACTATCGGAACTCTCCTGCGAGTCCTGTCGCCCAGCAGAACCCGCCAAGGTGTCGTTTCCGTCGAGGTGAAGGTTACCTGGCATCGAGACTTCATCAACAGTCATATCTCCAGGAACCGTACTGCTTTCGGAAGTTGCATCAAGTTGATGGCCAGAGTCCCCTTGCTGGGGAAGGTGACGGAAAGCACCATGCATTGCGTCATCAAGGTCGGCTGCACGATGCGCAATTTCAACATCCCCAGCCACCACCTCGGAGGATTCCTTGCTGCTCAAGTTCTGGTCATCAGCATCTGAGGACTCGTCTTCCCCGGGGCCGTGAGCATCGGCGCGAGCATGCCCTGTTTGAACACTCTCTGTCTTGGCCTGAGAACGTTCCTCACGAAGGGGCCCCTTTTCGGTATCGTTGTCAACGTTGTCTGTGGCGATGTGAGTTTGAGCACCCTCGTGAGAATCTTCACCCATGCTGATGCGCGACAAGGTGATGCCCTCGGCCTCGGCTCGGTCCAGGGCGTCACGCGCCAGCCAGTCAAAGGCATCACCGACATCATCCTGACCTTCCAGGTCGCTCAGGTTGTTCATTGCTGCATATTACGGATAGCTTGTTTCGTTTCCAACAGAATCGAGCGGAAGGTATCAGCAAATAGATAGAGCAAGTGAGTCGCAATAGTGAATAGTTGTATGGCCAGACCAGGTCGGAATGCTTCACGTCGTGCTCCACTTCTAAGGCCAACAGGTTAGACGTAGAGATTTGACGCGCATGAATTTTACCTCCAGGCTGGCACTTGCGCCTCATTGGTTGGCGCGTGTTTAGAGTGGGTGGGGCGACAGCTACCACCTAGCTACGCTGTACCTACCTACATTAACTGACTAACTATAGTTAGTAGTTATTTGTTCTAACTACCTAGTTAGTAGGTACCTAGGTACCTACGTGCTGATGCACACGGTGACGGGTGATGTCGGCAGCCTAAAAGTTACAGCCAGGCACCGAGCATCAGAGAAATCGATCAACTTGGCGACCCCGATGCGCCCTATGGGGTCAACTAGGACTCACAGTGAATGCAGCAAAATTCCCCAACGCGAATGCAGCGAAATAGAGTCATGAGTAGAACTCTCCGAGGATGAAGTGGAGGAGCGACTGATTGCCTGACTACCTATGTTTGTAGGCTTCCCATACAAATTCTATATGCCATTTGAGTTTCTTCATGCAATAGAGCTTGATTGCAGCGTGCATTATATTACCAAGAGACTTTAAATGTGTCCCGAGTCATTACATTTCATATAGTGATTTGATACCCGCTGAAAACTCAGGAGTACTAGTAATTTCGCCTGGCTGGCTACCAGCTTGGCCTGTTCGACGTCGTCACCTTACACGCGCCAAAAGTGGTAATTCTGTATTGACCGCCCTCCCTTTCCTGTAACTGGCAGAAAACAAGCAGGTATGGAAAAGTTTCTCAGGAACTTTGCGCCACTCAAATTGTTGATCATACTGCCTAATCAAGAAATATTACCTTGGGTCGCTAAAGCTGCTCGCATGATGCAATGAACCGTCTTTTATGTAGCAGTCGCTCCGCTCCCATTCAATCGACCCTATGGCGCACAGCTCAACTGCCAATTTTCACCCCTATCGCAACAGCTCGCCATGCCAGTCTCTCCGCCATCCACCGAGGCTTGCGCCGGTCTGAGAGGATACAATATGGGTCCACCAGACCGCGGGATGAATCATTCCTTGAGAAGAGCATGAGAGCGAATAGGCGAGACGATTCCAGTCGAGGCGAGAGAACTGCCCGCGCACTTGCTGGTGCCGCCTCTCCTCGTCAACAGGCCAAGCTGCGCAAGAAGCTGACTCGCAAGGAGCGCAAGCGCCAGAAGGAAGAAGAAGGCGACTCGGGGCGGCAGACGCGCCGAAAAAGATTTCTGGATCCCGATAAGACATTTGGAAAAACCAGCCTCGTCTACCAGCTCAAGCACGGCGTCCTGAAGAACGAAGTCCCCGTCGACAGCCTCCCGCCACCTGTGCGAGCACGACCACGGGACGACTTTGATGCAGAGCGTCCAATCCGGCGCAACGATTCTCGAGATACTGATGGGAAAATCCAGCCAGGATGGAGTCGACAGTCGCCTCGCCAAGCTCAACCCCGCGACAGCGATAGATCAGCTTGGGGGAGGGGACAGGAGCGGCGCGGTTCTAGTGGAAATCAGCCTCGAGACAGCCGGTCGGAGCAAGAATCAAGCAGATTCTTGCGCGAGAAACGACCGGACACCGACAGACACTCGCCCGAGTACTCCAGCGCAGCCCGCAAGATGATGCCGATGTCCATCAAGTACACCACAGCCGCTTCGCAGTTTCTGTACGGAAGATCCGTTGTCAAGGCCGCGCTGGAGCATTCTCGACGAAAACTCTACAACCTCTACGTCCACGGTGGTGAGAACCGCGTGGACTCACATTATAACCAGTCCATGATCCAACTTGCAGAGGACCAGGGCATCCCCGTCACTGTTGTACCCAACGACGAGCAGCGACTCATGGATAAGATGAGCATGGGACGACCGCACAACGGCTTTGTGCTGGAAACCTCACCTCTACCGCAAATCCCTGTGACGTCACTGGGTCAACTCGAGGAGTCCCCGTCCCGCGCCAACCGCGGGCCTGGCTTCCACATCGTCCGCGGCCACCAGACGCGTGAGGAAGAGGCAGTCAACGGCACCGACACCTTCATCCGGCGACCTGGCGGCAACCGCACGCCCAACCCGCTCGTCCTCCTGCTGCACGAGATTCTGGACCCGGGGAACCTCGGCGCGCTCCTTCGCACGGCCAGCTACCTCGGCGTCGACGCGGTCGGCGTCACGCAGCGCGGCTCGTCAGCCCTGACGCCCGTGGTGCTCAAGTCGGCCGCCGGCGCCGTCGAGGAGATGACGCTCTTCTCCGTCGACGCGCCCGCCGAATTCCTAGAGCGCTCTCGCAGCGCCGGGTGGGCGGCGTACGCGGCCGTCGCGCCGCCGGAGGAGCGGCTCGCGCGCATCCACGGCGACAAGTTCGTGTCGACCGACGACGTGGAGCGCCGCAGCCCGCTCCTCGACAAGCCGTGCATCCTCGTGCTTGGGAACGAGGGCCACGGGCTGCCCCGCCAGGTCAAGGTCGCGGCTGACTACGAACTCTCCATCCCGCGCGTCGTGCCGGAGAGCTGCATCGACAGCTTGAACGTGAGCGTTGCAGGCGCGCTGCTGACGCACGCTTTCATCAAGGGCGCCATGCCGAAGAAGGAGGTGAGCCCGATTGATGATGTGACGGCGGCGCGGAGGGAGACAAAGGACGAAGGATCGGAGGTGCTGTTTTAGCCACCACGTACCCATCATGTATAATCAAACTACACCGCGCATTACGTGGCAGCGCTAGGCAAATTATGTACCATCAGCATTGTATTACTATACACATGTATTAGGCATTTACTTTTTTTTTTCCTTTTCGAATAGAAAGCCACTCAGAGAATTCTAAACCCGCTTGCCATCACATTGGCCTGGGTGTGTTTGAGTGATTAGTTGCCATCTCCACTGTACCCCATGTTCCCAAAATGGCAAGATTCCGAAGCCAGCTCCAATCATCCTACAGCGAGCCAAGCCTCCTTTGTCAGTCTCCAACTGCTAATGCAACTTTTCTTGATTTCCAACATCCGATGAACTCGATATCGCAATGATGATTACCATAAAAGGCGGTCAAGCACCCGCATTGACCTTCCTCATGACCCTTCCTCATGGTGGGGGAAGGACGGCGGTAAATCACTCATCCCAGCCACCAGGCTTGTCGACTTTGAAGCCAAGCTCTAGTTAGTGCTGGACAGGTTCATTTCTCGGAGGCTGTTCTTTTATCTTGTCATGACTGTTCTTCTGTTTTTCTGCATACTTGTTCATTCATTGCCAATTCATCTCTAACGACTGATTGATTACACGACATCACGAATTTCTTGCAGTACGCTGGCCAACTGACAGCTTTTCCCCCTTCCACCCAAACCCTCACCACACCGCTTGCGCCAGCGCAAACGAGCCCATCCTGTCCGTATCCCACACACACCGCCTTTGAGCTTCCCGACTCCCACAAGGAACGCCAAGAGGCGGCAAAGAACGCCGCACCATGATACAGTCGGACGTGATGCTTCTCCTGTCCGCGTCGCTCCTTTCCCTCGCCCTGCATGCCGCGCCCTCCTCCGCCGCCGCCGGCGAGCGCGCGCCCACCGCCGTCCGCCAGCTCGCGCCCGACGCCGGCGAGAAGATTCTGCCGGAGCACCTCGCCTTTGCGCCGTGGACGTTTGCCGACGGCTCCCTGGCCGCGCAGCGCTTCCTCGACTCCTCCTCCTCCGATAATAACGACAGCTCCCTCCCCCGACCGTACCGCCCAGCCTTCGCCGGCCACCACCGCCACCACCACCAGAGCCAGAGCCAGAACCTCCTGCGCCTGATGCTGCTGCGGCCCCGGGCCGCCGCCTGCCCGAACGGCATGAGCGCCTGCGACGCCATCGGGCAGCCCAACAAGTGCTGCCAGGACGGCACCACGTGCACGAGCGTCGAGGACGACTCCGTCGGCGGCATCGCGTGCTGCCCCAGCGGCGCCTCCTGCGGCGGCCAGGTCGGCGCCTGTCCCGCCAACGCCGTCAGCTGCCCGCCCGAGCTCGGCGGCGGCTGCTGCATCCCCGGCTACGTCTGCCAGGGCCTCGGCTGCGTGCCCAGCGCGCCCGCCACCCCCAGCAGCACCACCACCACCACCACCACCACCACCACTGAGGCCGCCGCCAGCATCATCACCACTACCACCACTACCACCACCGCCATCCCCGCCACCATCACCGCCATCCCCAGCGCCATCACCGCCACCGCCACCACCACAACCACCACCATCACCACCACCCGCACCATCCGGGTCGACGGCACGCTCACCGCCGTCGTCATCACCGAGATCGTCGCCGTCACCTTGTCCGGCCCGCCCGCGACCAGCTCCACCGCCGTCCCCGTCAGCGTCACCGAGAGCAGCATCAGCAGCAGCGGCATCGTCACCGTCACCGGCGGCGCCCCCTGGCGCCCGACCGACACCTCCACGCAGGAGGGCTGCCCGGCCGGCTTCTACGGCTGCCTCGCCACCCACGGCGGCGGCTGCTGCCAGACCGACCGCGACTGCAGCACCTCTTCCTGCCCGCCCCAGGCCTCCACCACCATCATCTCCGGTGGCAGGACCGTCGTCGTCCTCGCGTCGGACGTGCCCGGCGTGGCGACCTGCGCCCTCGGCTGGTTTCTCTGCGGCATCGATGCGGGCGACCGGCCGGGCTGCTGCCCCAGCGGCTACAACTGTGGCACGGCGAGCTGCTTCATCACCTCGGCGTCACAGACGGGTTCCGTGCAAAAGGAGCAGCCCCGAAATGGCGGGGCTGCGGCAAATGCCGCCAGACTAGTCGTAACATTGAGTCTCGTTGCTGTGGTGGCTGCGTGTAATGTGGTGTTATGATTCGGGAAGGCGCGGTGTGTAATAATGAACGACCATGATGATGATGATGTACCAAGACAATAATGAATTGACACAGACATGAATTGAAACAGACATCAAGCTAGATTATAAACACGGACAAATATATCAGTACTCACCAAGGTCACAATGGAAAACGATACTCATGTGTAGCAGAGATGAAACGCAATTGTATTTTAACCCGGTATTGACTAACAATTCATCGCCCATTCCCATTACCTATTACTTGTTATCCATAATCCAAAGCCATCATTGCCATCAACATCCCATCACTCTGTCTGATCGCCTTTTCCATCGTTTGCAGTTACATCAAGAAGAACAGGCCGGCAACAACAGTTGCAGCAACCAGACCTCGAGCATCCATGCGGCCCGCAACATTCTGGACGATGCTATGGGTAGGTGTAACAGACGAAGTCGTCTTGTAAGTGTTGGTGCCGTTTGTCTTGTACGTGCTGGTGCCTGTGCTGGGCGTGTAAGTGCTAGTGCCGGCGATGCTGGGCTTGTAGCTCGTGGTCGTGTGCATGCCAGAGATATGGGGGTAGTCTGAAGTGGTGCAGCCAGTAGTATCAGGGACCACTTTGACGGTGGCGTGACTCGAGCTGTGTGTGTACTCGGCAGGCTTTGAGTAGGAATAGGAAGTAGAGGCAACAGAGGGGGCAGAGGGAGAGCCGTACTGCTCGAAGCTGATGCTGGACATGGTGGACACGGTCGGCTTCGTGTAGGCCGGAGAAGTGTAGACTGGAGATGTGTAGACTGGGGATGCGTATGCTGGAGAAGTGTAAGCTGGAGAAGTGTATGCTGGAGAAGTGTATGCTGGAGAAGTGTAGGCAACAGCTGGAACTGTGCAGTCCGCGGGGTTCGAGTATGGATTGACGCCAGCGGTGGCAAGGCCAGAGGCACCAAGGCTGACAAGAATCGACTTGGCCTGCATGTTGAAGATTTGAGAGTTAGATACTAGAATGGTGAGAGCGGTAGAATGTAGAATGGAGTGATAAAGCTGTGAAGAAGCTAAGGCGATGGATAGCAAAAAGATGCGAATAATGAAGCACGAGAATGGATGTTGTAGAATGAAAGGAAGAGGAGAGAGGATCAAGAAGGGGGCGAGCTGTTTAAAAACCCTTTTCTGAGCTGCCGGGTTCCTTCTTCAGTTCCTTCTTCCAAGCCCCGAGGAGTTGCCATGTGCAGGAAGCGAAGACGAAGAAAGAGCAAGAGGCACCTTCCCGAGATGGTGCCAGGGCAAACGGCAGAGCTGAGAACGAATAAAGCTGCAGCACGGGCAAAGCAAAGCACGCCTGTCAGGATCGTCATTCTAGGCATAGGGGTCTCTCATTAATCATACTGGTCATTTCTCAGAGCTCTTAGCGGGCAATATGACGGGCTATGCTTGCCATGGTTCCTCTATCAACGTGTACTGTAATTTCCCTCCAGGAAGATGCATGGAAAGGTCCGCTACGTTCCCAAATGGGAGATTCCAGCCCCCTCAGAAAGAGAAGGAAAAAAAGGAAAGAAAAGAAAAAGAAGAGAAAAGGGAAAAGCAAATAGTTAAAAAGGACAAAGCCCAAGAAGCTTCCCACGCAAAGCATCACTCGCCGTTTTATTATTAAAATCGTTTGCAGCGATCGCTGTTTTCCAACTTCTTCAAAACCCCGACGGCATCTGCCATCAGAATACTGCGACCGCCAAGGTTCTCATGTTCCAAAGCTTCACGCGCGAGCCCAACCACGGCTTGCGCATTTCGTCGACCGGCAAGACGCTGAACTTGAGCCGGCTGCATTTTCGCAGCAGTCTGGAGCCACTGTAGAGCAGACGGCCGTGACTGTCTCTCATTCCGCGTGCTATTTCCATCCGTGCCAATGTGACCAAAAGCCCAACAGATAAGGGCACAGACATAAATGCCCCAATAATCGGAGATGTCGCCGCAAGACGAGGTAGATGCTGTCACGGTCCCCTTGTCATCACAACTGATGCCGAGAAAGACAACGAGGGCCCGAGCAGCAAACGTAGCCGCTGCCGCCGCACTTCCAGAGTCTCGCCATCGGGAGAGCTGGCTCTGTTGCGTTGTAAACGACTGTAGGCGAAGGACCTTTTTGTTGAACACCCAGCTATCGCCTGACACAGAAAGCACGACATGCAACGGAGTAAAATGGAGAGCCAGGTATGTATTGGCAACAGCCGACTGCGCAAACATTGACAAAACATTGATCTGGCTCAGGTCGACTCCAGAGATATCTTGGATCAAGTCGACGCGGGTTGGATTCTGCCGCGAGGGAAGCTGGAGAGAATATGCAGCAAGAAGAACTGACGCAGCGAACGGCGAAGTCTCTTGTATACCTAATGGCGTTAGACCCTGAGCTATTGCCGCGCCAACCCGGAATCTTGGGCATTGTGGGCTCAGTTTGAACCATGATTTCGACGTGGAGGCTTCCCAGAGCCTTTCTGAGGCACTGAGAGGAATAGTCAATGTGTCAGGCGAGGAGTAGTCTAGCCCTGAAATGGGCAATGGAGCGTGTTCAAAGTAACGCATGGAATGGATGTCGAGCAAGAAGCAAGAAGCAAGTATCCGTCGCTTAGTCTCGTCTTCAACCCAAGCATCCCATGTATCGGGTCGGCCGCAACCTGTAGTACCCGAGAGTTGCGTATCGTAATGGTGAGCCTACTCAGCCGGTTAGCCCAGTCTAGGGTGAAACCCCCAAATCCATCAAAATACCTTTTGATAAAGTTTCTTGAACAAGTCAGACGTTTCGAACGAATCCTTCTCGCGTCCCCGAAAGCGTATGTAATACTCTGAGAGTAGCACGGCTTGCATCATTTCGACCGGCCATTGACTGGCACCGGAAGCCTGTCTGTGTCAGCAAGTATTTAGTTTCTTTCGGGATTAAATGACTCACCACTTCAAGTCTGCACGCTGCATGCAAGTGAAGCTGGCTTCCACTGACTCTGTGATCTGGATGGCCAAGAAACTGTGTCGCAACCGCAGCCATAGTGTACTTCAAAGTATCAAGCGTTTCAGATTTGCTCTCAAGTGCCTTGTCGAATGTTGGTCGGTGGATAATCGGGTACATGGGATGGACCTTGTTCCAATACACTTCGAGATAAACCGGTACAGCCTCGCGAACACTCTGGCTAAGTGCCAAAATATCCATGCTTTGTTGTGCAATATGATCAACGAGCCCCCCGTCAAGTGAGGAAACAGAAATTTGAGGTGATACCATCCGATCTTGAAACACTATCGGCGCTGCGGCCACGAGAACACCAGCAGATCCACCTGCACCAAACGGTACAGGCAGAGCTCGAATGGCCGGACTTCCGAAAAGAGGCTTTTCCGCCTCTAGATACTCGTCCTCGAGTCCGGAGATGAGGCACGTGGATCCAGTAGAAGGCGTAGCAAATTCCATATCGTAACTGAAAGAAGAGAATCTGCCCACGTTCTGTACATCTGGCGACACCGATGAACGTGTACCGGGGGGGTTCCAGTCGGTACTGGAAGATCTCATGCGATTGTATCGGTCATCGAAACTTTCAGATAGCGGAGAGTGCGTGCTTGCGGTTGCAGAGGATGGCAGGCCTGGGCCAATAGACTGATCGCCATCTGACATGTCGAGATTTTGGGCTGCCTCTGAAATCTCATTGTCGACGGGCGTTTCTGCATTGAAATTGTGCGTAGTAGCATCGCCGGGGGAGGACTTTCCTGGTGATCTGGAAGTAGAGCCAGCAGAATAACGACTTTGAGGGCCCTGTGCATAGTGTTGCTGAGGGGTGGCAGGTAGTCGGGGTGGGGGCAGTGTGTGGCCAAAAGGTCGATTAGTCGAGCTCCAGGTACTGTTGCCGGATGTCTCGTGTCTAGGCGTGCTGGAGATGGAATTGTGTGGCGAGTTTGAAGCGCCATATGATCCCATTTGCATCACACGGGACGGCGACGAACCACCGAAATTTGGGCCTTGTCGTCGAGGGGAGGAGCTGTGAAGCCGTCGATCCTCAGAGGCCATCCGCTCATCCTGCTCGTGTCGCTGCTGGTGTCTTTCTAGCAGGTCTTTGCGATGAAAGACTTTGTTGCAGCCCGGGACACAGCAAGCTAGCTCGGGAGGTTGGTGGCTGAGCTGATGTCGCCTCAGATGCTCGGCGCGGGTAAATGTTTTCGGGGGACGGCACATTTCGCATGTATGTACCGGAATTCCCTTCTTTGCTCGACTTACCCTCCCAGTTATAGGGGTCAGTTTGACGCCAGGCTCGTTAATAGGGCCTCCTGGCATTATCGGACGCATCTCATGCCCAGCACCATACGACTGACTGTGCGAATATGAATAACCCAAGGGCTCATTGCCCCCATTTTCCCGGCGGCCTGGAGTCGAAGATAGGTGCTGCTGAAGATGGCGGGGCGCAGAGGACTCCGACGTATGCGAATAGGTGCTGTGTGGCGAAGCACCGCGAGAGTAGTCGGATGGTGATGTATGATTATGTAGGGATGGGTCAGACGAGGCGGGATAGCTAGAACTGGGTAGTGGAGAGGAATGCGGAACAGATCTGGACGACGAGCTGGGGGGCTGAGATTCGTCATCAACGTTGTTCATGATATTCCTCAGGCTGGCCATGGTGAGAGAGTCACGGAGCGCGATATCGACTGCCCAAGATAGCAAGAGCGAGTAAAGCCTCTGGGCCAGCTCCCAACGACGAATTGTGTATTAGCCAGACGGCAAGACGCCACACCAAGTACACTGCCCAACTATTGTTATAACAGTGACAGAAAAGTGAATGTTCTCGTATCGGTAAAAAAAAAAAAAAACAAGACGGATTTGCGTTGGTCGGCTTTGCTCAGCAGGTAGTCGAGGTGGCTTCGAAGTTGGCTTCTACTAAAACAGCGGTTGGTTACACGGAAATGGGTTCAGCCGCGTGTGAGTAGCAGGGGCAGTAGTGGCAGCGCAGAACCGGCGTGGTATGTGAGTTCCGTATGAGGAAGGGGGTCAGTCGAAGAGATGAAGCAAATGGCCGATAACGTGAATCAATATTACAGTGAATATGTGAAGAGGAAGTTATCCCGGGCTGAGCACGCAGGGAGGAGGAAGAGTTGCAAGTGTTAGCTAGAAATCGCAGCGAAGGTGTATGGAACCGCTGAGACCCACGCCCATTTGGACCATATTGGCGGGAGCTGAGGCATGGGGTCCATGTACAGGATACATTGGCGGCGCCAGGTAAACCCCAGAAGGCTGTTCATTTGACGTATGAAGAGCGTCAGCTCGGGCAGCCACAATGGAAGCCGGGCAGCGGGTCGCAGGTAGAGAGGGCAGGCGCAAGTGCGCGAGACAGACTGCCAACGAACATGGCTGTGTACTAGTGACAAAGGTTGGGAGACCAGCAGGGATCGCTTTGCCAAAGGCTGGGTGGGGAGGAAGAGGCGGACACGAAACACGCCCAAAAGGGCCAGCGTGAGAGGGTGGGAGACTGAGAGGGTAAGGAAGCTTGCAGGTGTGGTGGGAGTGGACTTTGCACGCCAAAGCTGGAAGCCTCGTCTGAAGAGAGCCCACCACGTGTTGACTAGCCCTACAACAAGGTCATGAAGGCGAAGACAAAGTGAGCACGGGAGGCTGCAGATGGGGTATCACGTTGCGGGAGAGGGAGATGGGCGTAAGGGAGCGGGCGGAAGAAAGAATGACGGCTCTCTTGGTCAGTGACAAGTGAAGGACGGTGGCAGAGAAAGAAGGGTGTTCGGATGTGTGTCCATTGTCGAGGGCCTGTGTACAAGATGAGTTAGCCCAAAAGAGAACATTAACGCGCTGGGGGCGCACACCCACGCGGGGCTCTGTTGGTGGAGGGCCCTCAGTTGCGCTGCAAGTCTTGTGGCGGCTGTACTGGTTCGGCTCAACCGTCGAGGCCAGTGTCTCCGGCCGGATTGTGGCCGGGCGACGGAGTTGAGTGGTTTGCTGGCAGCGGAGCCGTGGTCGCGGGAACAGCCCAAAGAGGATGGCGTGGGCGTGGGCGTGGGCGTGGGCGTGGGCGTGGGCGTGGGCGTGGGCTCGCAGGTGATGCGCGCGCGCTGCGTGCTGGGTAGAACAGCTGGCGTCCAAGAGCTGACAGGGGCGTTCATGGGATGTGGGTGTGGAAGGTCTGTGGTGTCCGTGGTGGAGGAACCGGCTGCCGGTTGGGTGCACTTGGTGTTGTTGTGGTACTTGGGACGGCAAGGGTGTCGTGGAATTCTGGCGTGCCATGTACGGGTCCTGGACGAGTCAGCAGGGTGCAGAAACAAGAGGCATGGAGCTCCCTACCTATTCAGGAGCCAAGGACAGGGCCAGGCAAAGCCATTCATGCAATCTGGCGATTGTTGGTCGGTCGTCGGCAAACCCTTGGAAACGGGGGCGGACTGGTGGGCTGCATGTTGAATGCACCATCCCTGCGGCGAAGACTGTGAGATGAGACAACGAGCGGCGGGGCAGTACGAATGGTAAATGATACATTCGCGTCACCAGTCCGACTAGCCTTTTGGTTCTGTGGTGTGATAGAGCGCTGCGGCCCATTGGTGCGGATCTCACTAGGTAGTGACGCATGGCGGCGAGGATCATATAACTAGGGAGCATTGCTGGAAACCCCCGTGATGATAGCAAGCTGTGCTACTCCATAGAGACGTGCAAATTGAATTGAATCGAATCATAATGCTTGTCTCGAGAGACCGGGGCGTCGCAGGCTGGCGATGAACTGACAAAGGCTTGAAGACTTGGATACAAACGCAAACGAGGGTATTCCGGGCACGAGTGTCAATGCCAGCTGCGCTTCATCGAACCGTTGGGACGAAAGAATGCTAGGGAGGTACGTACCGGTGCACCAACAATGCGGCAGGCAATCATTTGCTGAGCAAATTGCCGAATCCAGTGATACCACCCGCCCCGTCCAATTGAGGGGCGCGCCGCCAGCCTCATCCAGAGAGGCTCCCGCCACGCGCCGGTCCGCGTAAGAAACAAGACAACAACCGCCCCGCCAATCAAACAGTACTCATAAGGATCGAGGCTGCGGAAGAGAAGTGCAAACGGAACGCTGGGTGTGCACCATCTTCGGTACCATGAGATGTAGACAGGCCCACAGCAACCTGTCTCTGGAAGACCAGGCGTTGTCATTCAGAACGCATAAGTGATACATGCAATCAATATTCATACACTAACCACACATTGCGGCATTCGGCTGCTAGTTAGGGGTCACGCAAGAATGGGGGCAATTCACTGAGTCGCCCAAACACTGTGCTTGGCAAAGTCTTTGACATGCCTGCCTGGTGGTAGATGGTAGGTGGTAACTACCTGGTGGTAGGTGGTAGGTGGTACATAGATGGTAGGTAGGTAGTAATACTGGTACAGGCGCATATACATAATTCGCAAAGCAAAAGAGTCGGCGACAACGGTTCGCTGTGGAGGCATGCTGACGAGGCTCCATGCTAGCCCGCTCCAAACGACAAGCTAGCCAGCCTGACCACCAGCGACCGTTCGGACCAACATCGTTGGCTCAAGCGTCTTGCAGCGTCGAGACAGTCTCACTGCTACGTCTCTCTCCACTGGAGCAGGTACGAATAACGGCTGGCCGGGTACTTGTCAGTGAGTTGGTGCTCTGCGAGATGCCAAGCCGTCAGGACCTCCCTCGGATTCTCCTGTCCTCTGCACTCTGCATCGTTCATCATCACACCGCCAACCCCCACACGACAATCCCTAACCAACCTGGCAGCCAACTTATCTACTAATAGCGTGCTGGCCTGTTGTTGCATCACCAACCCTTGACAGTGTTATTAGCAACTCAACGCCTGGACCAGTTCGTTTTCCCCCTAGCGACAAATGCATGACAGAGATCGGCAGCCGAATCAAGATGAAGCACACACGCCGTGGCCAGCACGCATAAGCCCGCCGCCCCCAACAATACTTTCTTCTCTTCCTCCGGTCAGGCCCTGCCCTCCTTGCCTTCCCTGTTCGCGCCTTGTGGCGCAGGCATGCTCTGATGCTTCGAAAAAGGAGGCAGGGACCTTCACCCCAAATATCCAGCTCTTTCATTAGTGCGGGGGCCACAACACAACCTTGGGCTCGAATCAACTACCTACCTACGAAACTCTGACCCTTTCCGCGCCCCCCCCCCCCCCCCCCCCCCCCCCCCCCCCCCCCCCCCCCCCCCCCCCCCCCCCCCCCCCCCCCCCCCCCCCCTCCCTCTCTCAGCGGGAGCCACAGCACAGCATCGACCAGACCCGAGTCGTTCCCTGGCATCCACCATCAACACATCCATATACATGGGCGGCGTGCCCGCGGCGCTCCGTCCGTACGAGTCACTCTCCTTGCTCGCCAAACTGCCCAGATCGGCTGTCCGTTACATACTGCGGTGCGACGGCACTGACCGCCACTCTTGCTGCTCCAAGAGCCCCAGGACCTGGTCCGCCTCACGAATGGAGCTCATTTGACTGTTGCTCGCTGCAGTAGGCCGACCCTGACAAATTTTGTTGGTTACACGCAGGCATCGCTCGGCTTTGGGGCCAATGGATCCCTACAAATGTCCGCAGCATCCGCAGATTAACCAGGCTGTTTTGAGGAACGCCTCTGTCGTCGTTGTCAATAGAGATTCGTCACCATCAAAGGTACAAGAAACTGCAATTCACGCCTCGTTCATCCATTATTAGCCAAGCAGGCTGTTTTCCTACATCCTCGAAGTCGCCGTTGGCTCGGGCTCCAGCACCAGACAGTTGGGATCCGCAGCCAGCAAACTGCGTTACAGCTTCGTCTCCGCTAATAACTTATTAGTAGGTAGTTGCATACGACTTAAATAAACGATTTCTGAGCTGTAACAAAAACTGCACCAACGCCACAGCCAGAGTGGATAATCGCAATCGAACCAGCAGAGCCATCCAATACAAATAAAAATAAAAATAAAAACACAAATACCTCGTCCGTTGCGCGCGCCCGCTTCAGCCCATGCATCCAGCATGCAGCAGCTAGTTAGTCGGCAGCAAACCTGCAGAAACTTGCACAAGGCCGCCCCAGCACGTCATGGCATCGCGCATATTAACAAATGTCAAATGTGACCCCGCCCCTGCCCTGCCTGCTTGGACACTCCAGTTGGCCGTTGACTTGTGCATGTCACTTGTCACAAACAGTTTTCAGCTCGATGCAGCAGCCTCTTTGGAGAAATCAATATTTGGGGATTATTTTCAAGTTGCAGCTTGCCGACAAGTTGACATACCTGGTACCCTCCAAGCAATCCCGATCATGTCGCCCGGCGGCCTTATGTAACCCGCTTGCGTTGGTAGCATCTCAGGCTGTCTCTCTATGGTTGACTGCCTATTCACCAAGCATGCGAACTATACCACGACGATGGTTCAAACTGAATTCGCGAAGCTCTCCCCAGCTATCAAGCACCTTGTTCACAGCCGTTCGCCTCGTTTATCCCTTCAGCTACAACATATCTGCCCCGCTCATATGTAATGCAGACGGGCGCGTATGTCGGTCTCGGCGGGTATCAACCCAACGACCCTATGCTTGTGGAGATGAAGACCCGCGGGCTCTTGTCGGTCGCAATTCAGAGTCAAACCCACGAATCATCAGGCAGCGCTGAATCGGTTCGAACGGTTTCCACGTTGTCAGCGGGGTGCATTGAACGAAATGATATCGTGCAGAATACAATCACGCGCCAGCAGCCCGGACTAGTCATTTCGGCCCTGTTCCCTAAGGTCACGACGCTCATTAACACCATGCGTATTCATAGCTTGCAACTGGGCAATTCATCACAGCGTAATCTGCCGCTCCGCATCATGCTTGGAGAAGCCCGTAAGACGCCTCGTATGCCTTGTCTGATACCATGACAGGCGAGAGCCCCATGGCAACTCCTGATAGTTAACAATTTCCTTTCTGGGTCCCCTGTCAGCTTGCAGGTTTCAACTAACCAGCGGGATGTAACTGTCCGTAGCGAGAAGGAAACGATGCCCCTCAATGGTCTAACTAGTAAATGGCCAACACGCACTGTGGTTATGTAGGTCTGTTGCTTACACAGTTGACGGTGAGTTACCAAGATAGTTGTTCGGACAGGGTCATGTCCGCTTCAGGATACCGCAACAAGAGAACGGGGAAGGCTCAAGTGGAGAGTAAATGGGGGACCCTCGCGACATTTTTTTTAATTCCAATATTCCGTGGGTAGTGTGTCTTGTTGGTGCGGTGTGCCTGAAAAGGCGCTCGCAGCTGAATCCTCCCGCGCCCCTCCACCAACCTGTCTTGAATGGCCTCGGCCATCTTGTGTCACATCATCTGGCCGAGCCCTTGTTTTTTTCATCCAATTCCTCTATGCGTCCTTGTAAGCCAAGCCAGTGTTGAGGATTTATTTTACTTCTTTGAGTCTGGAACAAGACGGTAGTAAGCGTAACTCGGGGATTAAGGCGCAAGGTAACGGACAATCTTGGTCACATGAGTGGTGGTGCAAGCAAGGCTGAAGCGGAGCGACAACAAGCCTTGTACACTGGAATTCCCTCCTCTTCACTGTCGATCCTTTTGTAGGTCTTTGGTACTTGGTTTCTTCTCCCTTTGCTGTCGCTGTATTTTATGCCCTGTGTTGAAAGGCTCGTTCATTATCAAGGCAGCGGGGTGTCAAAAAAGGTCTCACAGAAGACAACACAGACATCGCGTCCAGAAGAAGCGGCTGGGCTGATGCGGCTGAGCGAAGCTACTGGCTCCTCGTCTTTTTAGCTTTGTTTTAGGGTAAGCCATGCATGGCCTTCGGAATAATGCATGGGTTGGCAGACAGACGTCATGCGACTAGCGAAGGACTCGGCTAGATGTCACTTTTCTCGTGTACACTTATTATAGGAGGGGGATTTTCGTTGCATGTTCTAGTGCAGAGGACGGACTCGGCACTAATAAAATTAATACTCGAATCTCTCTCGCCCCCGCCCGCTCAACCCCGCAATGTGTCGAAGCTGGCCAGGCAGTCCTGGGAAAGGTGAACAACGCAATTGGTTGGGGGGGGGGTTTGGTTTGTATATTTTTAAGGAAGCATTTGCCGGACCAATAACTTCTCGGCTATTTCTTTTTTCGGTTTCGTGGATTACCAACAGGAGAGGCTGTAGGAAAAAGCAAAAGAACGAAAGCCAGTGACACTGATGGTGCCGCTCATTTCTTGGCAACTTGGCAAGACCAAAATACAGTCACACACACACACCCAGACACACACGCCCCCCTCAACTTCCCAATCGTCTGGGAGGGGAGGGGGGGCTGTCTAAATGGCGAGGGAGATGTTATAAAATGAGAAATGTACAGGCCTCCTCTTGCTGCTGCTGCTGCGCATCACCATGTATGGCGCGGCGGGCTTGCTTGGAACAAACAGAACCATGAATGACTTGCCTGCAGAAAGATACGACTCGATGTCTCTGTACTCACACTCAGACACACACACACACACGCACAAACAAACACACACGGTATCCTGATTCTCAGCGCGGGCCTCCTCCCATCGGTGGCCCTCGCAGCCATCTGAGACCGAAACTGTGCTTGCATGCGCGTCCAATTGGCTCGTTCAATGGAAATCGGCCAAAGAAGTGTAGGACAATGGGTTTCGTAGAATCAGCTAGCACTACATGGCACAACAGACACGCAAAAGCATGTGAATATCCTGAACTTTGTATTTCCCTGTGCGGTAGTGTTACGAGAGTCGAAAGAATACAAAAGTCCAAGCTCGAGGAAGAACGAACAAGCACGAAAATACAACAGAGAAGCCTTGTCCAGGCAAGAGCCCCCGAAACACAAAATGACCCGAAAAAAAAGAAAGGATTGTCAACGCCTGAAAACTCCATGACTCGCAAAGAAAGAAATTCCCTTCAAGAGGTTTTAAAGAGCGTCTTTTCGAGTGACTTTCCCCATATCGATTAAAAAAGGAATACAAATGGCAAACATGGATCAAACCATCCCTGTGCGCGTTCAGAAATAATAAAAGGAAGGTCGCATGTGCGGCGAGGAGCGCAGTGGCCTCCAACAAGCGTTCCCAGTAATCGTCAAACTACCGGGTAGGCAACGATGGTTGAAGCATTCCCATTTTGGCTATTCCATGCCAAAAAAAAAACATGGGAGTTATGCAGTTCTCGCCGAGAAGACTAGAACAGAACAAGAATGCAAAAAAGCCGAATGAGCCGTCCAAAAGAAATCATGTACTTCGTCTCTCGAGACGGAATGATGTTCGGGCACCGACCCTTCGTGTTAGGAGGGCTCAACAAATTAGGCCTCGGTCGCGCCAACCTTGGTTGGCGTGGGAGAGACAATATGACTCTGGGAGGCTTTACGGCTGCGGTCAGCCGCGTGCTCGTCGCTCTCCTCTGAGTCGTCGTCGCTGGGCGGTCTGGCATCGCGCACGGTGCGGCGGTTCTTGGTCATCCAGGAGCGGACGCCGCCGACGAGACCAAGGGCGTATCCGGTGACAAACTCCTTAGAGTTGGATGCGCCAGGGGTCGTGGGGGATCGGGCCAGGTCGCTGGAGCTCTGCGTGAAGCGAGCAGGGCTCTGGGGGCGGCTGGTAGGCCAGAATTGGCGCAGCTCACGGCTGAGCTCTTGTCCAGTGCTGGTCCAGTTGTTCGTGATGTTATCGCGGAGCTCTTGGACGTGGCGCTTGATATCGAGCTCGTTCTTCTTGAGCCAGCTGACGTTGAGTTCTTGGCGCGAAGTGCCACGCTTGAACTGGCGGCTAATGTACTTTTCGTAGTCGCGGACGATACGGGTAATGAGACCAGTGGTGCTGACGCCCTCGGTGCGCTGCGTAACGAGGAACTTGCCGGCCTCCTTTATAGGCTGATAGATGTCGTCGCCCTCGTCAGCGCCGTAGGGGAGGTCATCGTGCGCTACGTAATCAAGACGGTGCTCCTCGAGAAATTCACGCGTCACGATCCACGGGCAATCCTCAATCACCTCATCAACCCACTTGCAGTGGCGGAGGGACTCAGCGCGCTCCTTGGCAGACATAACAGTCAGGCCCTTGCGGTTATGCGTCTCGACGTCGCCGGTGACACCCACGACGAGGGTCGTGTTGGGAAAAGCATTCTTAGCCTGCTCGAGCTGACGCATGTGACTGCGGGGGGATTAGCATATTACACCTCGAGTTATACATCAGCTACAGGGGGGCGTACCCAAGGTGAAAGAGATCAAACACGCCGTCGGCATAGACACGGACGGCCCGGCCAACGGGAGGAGAGTTGGTTCGGTAACCGCCAGCAGGGTGGACAATTTCGCCGATTGGAGGAGGGGCCATTACCTCGACGTCTTCGTTGTCTATCATGGCAAGGTAGTTAGATAATGTGTACTCGATCGCGTCGGTCCGGATGAAGGGATCCGGTGACCAGTTAACATACCAGAACCACCATTATCCTCGTCGCTTCGGACGTCGACAGCTCGTCCCGAGTTGGCCCGTTGCCGCTTAGGGTGAGGGCCACCGTTCTGAGTCTGGGGAGCTTCCTCGGCGGCAGCAGTTTGGGCTGCGCTCTCGGGAGAGGCGACGCCAGCTCTCTTGCGCTTGCTAGCGGCAGACGAAGCAGATGCCATTGCGACGAATTGTCGTGTGATGCGTACAAATAGACGATGCGCGTTTGCCGAGGAGCACTGGCTCTGCTACGGCAACAGGGGCGATTGGCAGTTGCAAGGCGGCGTATCAGAGAGACGAAATCGAACCTTGGTTTACCACGCAACAAGCTGGAAGAAGACGAAGAAAGAGAAGGCGGAGCTGTCGCGTGACCGGGTCTGACCAGGTATTAAGAAATCGATCGATACTCAGGAGAGAGCAAGACCAATCTAGCTGGGTAGGTGAGCGACAGGTGCTGAACTTGTGGAATCGGCCTAGCAGGCGAGCCAGAAAAAAAGTGGTGCTATTCTGAGGTTTAAGGGGGCGCGTCATTTACAGTGGAGAACTCGTGGCTGCGCGCGGAGAATGGCAGGTACCTCGAGATGCAAGGCGCTTTGGTGAAATCATAGGTACCCAGACACCATTAGATTAGTGGCTGATGGCCAGTGGAGCAGACCGTCAAACACGAACGCTGCAGACTGCTGCAAAATTTCAATAATTCAGCTGATGCAAAGGGGGGGTTGTCCAGTCGCAGTAAACTTCTTGGAACGAGGACATTGTTGAAACGCAGAGAGCCACAGATGATGATGCGTTCTTGATTCCCAATCGCTGTGGTGCGGATTGATGTCATTCGTTGGCCTGATCGTTGAAGAGCTACAGAAAACCTTGATTTGCTCCTGCTCGTCATGGTAATGGCTAACATGGGAGCAGGTTTTGGCACACATTCATTCATGTGAATATTTCCGAATTCGGCCCAGCTTCAGGGCAAGATCTACACAACACATCCACCGTTATGCGCTGGAATGCTGCATTCATCTGACAACTGGCAGCTGGTAGCATGCCCTCCGGATATTGTTTGTAATGTTGAATACCGATCTGCGCCCCATCAGCCGCAACACGGAGTGTTCGTATTGCCAGTGGGCATTCCTCCACTTGCACTGACAATCCTCGTGGGAGCCCCCCCGAAAGCAAATTATTAGGGCTCACCTCTTTCACGCCGACGAGAAGCTGTGGCTAGTTCATTCCGCTAATCAACATGCTCTAGCGAGACACCTTAAAGATTAAGCACGCAAGCAGCAAGTGTACGAAGTCGAGACCAGTTCTCACTTGCCCATCTATCTGTGCCGGATTTACTTTTCCCGGAGCACGACTTGGTCCCCTAGCAAGTCCATCGCCCTATCACTGGCCTCGGACATGGTGCTCTTCGCGCCATACTCGGGTGTCCTGGCTGCAATTGCCGCCTCTACAGCTTCATAATTACGAGTTTCCAAGGTCGTCACAGTGCTGCCTCATCACAATATCACAGACACAGTGTAAAAGGGTTGGGAGAGGTTCAAGAATACTCCTCAATTCATCAGCTCGTGAAGCCTCAGAAGTGCTCATTTCCCCGGAGTAGCTCCACATGTAGGATGTCTCTGGATGGCCTGGAGAAATTAATAAGATGCACTGGTTGTTCCCAGGCCGCCTAATCAAGCTTAGCTGCCGTCGTAGACAAGATGAAGACGGAGTGCGATTGATCCCAGCCAGCCTACCATCGCGTGCTGATATGCCCGTTTTTGGGTGGGCTTTTATTATCAGTAGTCCTGCCCTACGCATACGGGTTAACTAGCTTGGTACCTAGTCAAATAGTTCCCGCAGTATTCGGTTGCAGGAGAAGACACGTACCCATGAATTATCACATCCCAAGGTATAAAAGTTGGAGGCTATTGAATATTATGTACCCGACATGGCGCGTCAAATGGTATCCAAGTCTGTATGCATAAATTATCTTCATGTCGACACTCTCAGCCTTGTCGGTTAAGGAGGAAATCAAAAAGTCAAACCAACTAGAAACTGCCGCCGCAACAGGTGCTAGCTCCAATCTGCTAACAGGTACTTTGTCCCTGCAACAATGACGCTGTAGGTAAAGCGTTACCTCTCACTGGCTGGTCTGGCTCTATAACGTTAACCTCTCCAAGACATGCCACGCGGCCAATGGATGCCACAGCCTCTCTATTCTTGTTCGCACTGTGATCTGTTGTGCCGAACAATCCGGTCGACGTGTGTGTTACAATCTTGGCGGCGCATCCCACCCCACGCCAGAAGTGCTTGGAGGTGCGTGATATTGTCTGATTGCTGCGTTGGAGGCATTCTAGGCGCCCGAACTTCACTGCCAGCACATACCTACCTTAGGTGGTCGTAGGTCTGGGCACCGCACCAGGTACCTACCAAGTACTAGGTGTTCTACTATTCTACCAATCAATCAAGTAGGTAGGTACCTACCTGGTACTAGAAACCTATCAAGGCACAGCACCTGGGCGCTGTACCTAGTTAGTGCATGAAGTAGCGCACTGCAGGGCAGATCCGTCAGCCTCGCTGCGCCTGGGTGCCGTGCCTCATCCTGGGTACTCTAAATACCTACAATAGCATCAGCCAGCGTAGAGCGACTGCGCCTTGCAAGCCGCGGGGCAATTTCCACTACCGTTCGACTTTTCAAATGGCATGTGGTTCAATGACGAGGGTCGGTCCTTTTCAATGTTCGTACTGTGCAACAGCCACTGCCCAGCTCGGCGCTGCCACTGATGAAGCAACCCCGCCCCGCTAAGTCGTTTAGGTGAAATCCCGCTGTGTACTGTGCAAATCGTCTCCCTAGCACGGTGCGAGTGCCATGGTGGCATGTGTCGTCACCGACTCTCTCCGAAAGCTGAGAGCTCTAATAATATCGCTTACCCTCGCATAGCCCTCAACGCCTCATTCTACTCCTCCTCTTTCTTCCTCATTCCCCATTAGCAACCTGCGACTCTCTTATCCTTCTCATACCGGCCAATAGCCATTCCACATCTGTGCATGACACGCACCATTCCGCCCTTGAGTAGCAAGCTTTAGGCCGGTTCATCGCAGTGATGGGTCGTTTCAAGAGCGATAATGGCGGCTCGACGGCCGAGGCCGCCACTGGACTGGCTCTAAACGTCGTCGTTATGAAGGTACAGCTTTCAATAAAACATTTCAATTCAACCGGGCTTTGCCGCCTTATCAATTCTACGGATACTGACTGGATTTTCTGGAAAGGCAAGAAACTTGGCTGCCAAGGATCGAAACGGCATGTCAGACCCGGTAAGTTCAAAAGCAGCGAAAAATCTGCAGGCATCCCAAGATCCAGTAGCTTAATGCCCCATCCAATCATACGTTGCTTATACGTGATTGATTTTCCAGTATCTCGTTCTCAGACTGGGTGATGCCCGCGCCGTTACGCACGCCGTCCCGAAAACGCTGAACCCGGAGTGGAACATTATCGAACAGCTACCAATCAACGGCATCAGCAGTCTCGTCCTCGATGTTATTTGCTGGGACAAGGATCGGTTTGGTAAAGACTATCTTGGTGAATTCGACCTTGCCCTCGAAGAAATATTTCAAAACGAAAAGAATGCCCAGGAACCAAAATGGTACCCTCTTCGCAGCAAGCGACCTGGCAAGAAGACCAGCATTGTGTCCGGCGAGGTCATGTTGCAATTCACCCTTCTCGACGTCGCAAATCCGGCATCCCCACACCAGCAGACCATGGAAAGGCTCCAGTCCCTCATCCGCTCTGTTCCTGTTGCTTCTCCTGGCAGCGGCGGTGTGACGCCTGTCGCCGTGACACCTCCGCGAGCGGATCCTCTCGGCGAGTTTGTGGAAGAGGATGACGAGGAAGGCTCTGATTTCGAAGAAGACAGCAACGACGAAGGAGAGGGAGAGGGTGAAGATGACGGGGAAGATGCCTTGAAGCCCGAGACTGCCGAAAAACGTCGACGCCGACTCCGAATTCGAGGACTAAAGCGTAAAAACCGACGTAGCGCCTACGCCTTCACCAACGGCGATAGCGACGTTGTCGGCATAATTTACCTCGAGATTTGTCGTGTTACCGATCTTCCACCGGAGCATAACCTTACCCGCACCAGCTTCGATATGGACCCCTTCGTCGTCGCCTCCCTCGGCCGAAAGACATACAGAACTCGCCGCGTCCGACACAACCTCAATCCAGTATTCAACGAAAAAATGATCTTTCAGCTGCTTAACCATGAGAAGTCATACAGCTTTTCCTTCACCGTCATTGATCATGATAAGTACTCTGGCAACGATTTTATCGCATCTTGCACGCTACCTGTACAAGATTTGCTCAAAAAGGCGCCCCAGGCCGACCCAAACACCGGATTGTACGAGGTTCGCGAGGCTCCTGAGCCCCGAGAGGCCGCTCCTCTGCCGCATAAGTCCCGTTTGCAGAGAATGGGTCTCTCGCGTAGTTCCTCGTCTCAAAGTCTCAACAAGAAATCAACCAAGGCCGCCTCGATTACGAGTGCCCCGTCTCAAGCGCCATCATTGGAGGCTAGCCAGTCCACAAGCAACCCAAGTCTACTAGCCCCCCCAGAGACACAGTCTACATCACTCTCTGAGCTGGAAACCAATGGGGAGGATGATGACCCTGAGTTTCACGAATTCTCTGTGCCGCTGACACTGAAGAACATGGAAAAATGGGAGGCCAAACATAGTCCAGTAATGTATCTCAGGGCCAAGTATCTCCCGTATCCTGCGCTTCGTCAGCAGTTCTGGCGTGCCATGCTTCGACAGTATGATACCGACGAAAGCGGTCGCATCAGCCGTATTGAACTCACGACTATGCTCGACACTCTGGGCTCGACACTCAAGGACTCAACTATCGACAGCTTCTTTCAGCGGTTCCCCCACAAGGCTGCGGATAACGAAGACAGCTGGGATCTGACTTTCGACGAGGTTGTCATTTGCCTCGAGGATCAGCTTGAAGCCAAGTCTAGATCGGCGAGCAGCGTGCTCGATAGGGTTAAGAATCTCGCTGTTGGAGGCAGCGCAGATCAAAGAGGTTCGAATTCGGGTTCATCGACGCCTAGTGATGGCGGCCAAGACTTTACTGAAAAAGAAGACTCTGGCGACGAGCATGTTGTTGAGATTCGCGAGTGTCCCATTTGCCACCAACCACGCCTCAACAAGCGCAACGATTCCGACATCATTACTCATATTGCAACCTGCGCAAGTCAAGATTGGCGACAGGTGAAGACCGTTCTCATGGGTGGCTTCGTGACAGCCAGCCAAGCCCAACGCAAGTGGTACTCCAAGGTCATCACCAAGATTTCCTATGGAGGATACAAGCTTGGTGCCAATTCGGCCAATATCCTTGTCCAAGACCGCCTCACGGGCCAGATCAACGAGGAGAAGATGAGTGTCTACGTCCGACTTGGCATCCGAATGTTGTACAAGGGACTGAAGTCGCGCGATATGGAGAACAAGCAGAGTAAGTGAGTTGCGGGTGATGCAGAGGTCATTGCTAACATGGATCAGTTCGTAAGATGTTGAAGAACCTAAGTATCAAACAGGGAAAGAAGTTCGACGACCCGGCATCCAAGGATGAAATTGAAAAATTCATCCACTTTCATCGCCTGAACATGGACGAGGTCTTGTTGCCGCTCGACCAGTTCCAAAACTTCAACGAGTTCTTCTATCGTGCACTAAAGCCGGGGGCACGCCCGTGCTCAGCACCAAACAACCCAGCCATCATCGTGTCGCCAGCAGATTGCCGTAGTGTAGTCTTCAACCACCTTACGCAAGCGACCAAGATTTGGGTCAAGGGTCGCGAGTTCAGCATGAAAAGGCTCTTGGGAGACGCATACCCAGACGACGTGGCGAGATTCGAAAATGGTGCATTGGGCATCTTCCGTCTCGCACCACAAGACTACCACCGCTTCCATATTCCCGTTGATGGTGTCATGGGTGAGCCCAAAACGATCGCCGGAGAGTACTACACTGTCAACCCTATGGCTATTCGGTCAGCGCTTGATGTCTATGGTGAGAACGTCCGTGTGGTGGTGCCCATTGACAGCGAGGTACATGGCCGTGTCATGGTCATTTGTGTGGGTGCGATGATGGTCGGAAGCACCGTCATTACGCGAACGGCGGGTGAGAGAGTCCAGCGCGCCGAGGAGCTGGGCTACTTCAAGTTCGGGGGCAGCACGATTCTGCTGCTTTTTGAGCCCGGGAGGATGCGATTCGATTCTGACTTGACTGAGAATGCTAGTGGTGCACTTGAGACTTTGGTAAGACTTTGGAGATTCTCCTTGCTCAAAATCAACTAACCCGAGACAGATCCGCGTTGGGATGTCAGTTGGCCATTCGCCCGACGAGCCGCAGTGGGCGGACGACATGCGGGTCAGCGAGGAGAACATTACTGAAGAACAGAAGAAGGATGCCAAGCGTCGCATCCAGGGCAGCTTGGCTCAAGATTCGCCTAGCGACAGCAACGACGACGACGGGCTGCACAATCTTCCACCGACCATGAATACAATGGCAGCCTCCTCGTTGTAAGGGCTACTTTGTATACGATATGTTCCTTTTGATACGCATTGGCATAAGCAGTTTGAATTTCAACATGGAAAACGCATTTCTACGAAGAGAGAAAAAGGGGAAGCTTGGAAAAAAAAAACTACGAAATCCTCAACGACCTGATGCGGTGTAAGTAGTGAGAGAGAGAGAGAGAGAGTCCAGGGATGTAATGGCAACTGGGTGAACCTGAGGAAAGTAGCTACCTATAAAGGGCTGGTTTTAGTTTCTTTGACAAGCATGAATCCAGTATGCATTGAAAGAATCTGTTGAATTGTGCAGCTGGACGGCAGCTGTAGAAGAAAGATTTAAAAACGACAAAACAAAACAGAACAAGCCCGAAAAACTACAACATAGAAGATGGAAAGTAAAAGGCGACGAACGCTAAGCTGTGGTGTATCCTCCCATGTGTCCTCCCATTGGGCAAATTGCCCTCCAAATCCCGAAATTGTAAAGGATAACGAAACTTTGCCGAAGCAAAACTACCACCGGTCACTGGATGAGGACGACGGTCGCGTCCCGGCTGACGAGGACGACTCGCTGCTGATGGAGCTGAAGCTGGCCCTGGGCGAGGTGGTGGGGGAGGGGTTGTTGTTGCTGCTGCTCTTGATGGCCGCCAAATCGGGTGTGGTGGCTGTGACTGTGGTGTTGTTGGTGTTGTTGCTGCTGCCGCCTCGACGAGTCTCGCGCCAGGACGAGTATACTTGTCTGCAAAAGTGCGCGGACATTGTGTACGTGGGAGACATTTTTGGCTCTGTGTGTGGTTTGGTGTTGCGTGCTGTGGATGGGTGGATTGCTCGTTGGCTTTCGCGATCCGTCCAAGGGGGGAGAAAAGAGACTCGTTGGCTATGTTCTCGTCCCTTTTTTGTTTCTTTTGTTTGTTTTGTTTTGTGTGTTTGTTTTTCTCTTGCAAAAGGAAAAAGGTTCTTCGAGAATGGCTGAAGGGGGGGTCGAGTTTGTTGTTGTAGGAGAGAGAAGGATGACCGGCAACGTTGGTGTCGTCGACTTATATGGCAGGAGGCAAAAGTTGCTGTCCAGGAGATTTTACGAATAAGAGATGGAACTGGAAGGAGGAGGGGGCAAGGCAAGGGAGAAAACAGGCGACAAACAGTGGAAAGAAAGGAGAGGGAGCGGGAAAGCCAAGTGGCACGTATGTTTCGAAATTATTTCTTCTCATTTTTATTTTGGACAGTTTTTTTTTTTTTTTTTTGGTGCCAACCTTGCGTTGCGTCATCCTAGCCATTTTCCTTGTGATGGCCTGGTGCGTACAAGTTCTGACGCCGGGCCTTCTAGGTGGCGTGAGATGCGGGGGGAAGTGGTGCGCTCCCGACTACGCCAGCCTCGACGCCATGCATCGAGGGCCCCTCCGGACCCTGCGCGGATGGCCTGACAATTGTTGCCTGGGCATGTTGAAATAAAAAACGTATGGTTTCTCGCTCGCTAATAAAGCGTAGACTTGCCGCCTTGGGTTTGTGATTTAATCTACGACAGTGTGTGTGTGTGTGTGTCTGTGTTTACCAGGGTCTGGCGTTGCGGATACGAGTACAAACAAGCAAGATCGCAAAGGCTGGAGAATTATCACGATAAGTGAAACTTGCATTTGCGAAACGAAAGGGCCACTCGGGGTGCCTTGCATTTCCCTGCAACTAAAAGGGATTAGACAAATAAGGTTTGTGAAGCACGATACCCCATCTTGGCTCCCTGCGTGCAACTCCTCAGCCCACATCCAATGCCATCCCTCCATCCCATGACGCCGGGCATGATAATCTGTATAGAATAAGAATGATGTCCAGAAAAGTTATACATCAATGTGGTTATACTTGGCTCGCTTGAAAGGAAAGTCAAAGAAACAAATGAGGAAAAGAAAACAGACAACGCCCTAATTCAACAGTAGTTCGATACAGTGGGCGCGCACATCACCACCAACAGCCAACACCCGGTTCAACAGTCAACCGCTCCTCAATCCGCAATCGCATTCTCGTCAGCCGCCCGCGCAGCCTCCTGCAACGTCTTCTCCTGCTCGCTCGGCACCGTACGGTTTGCCAGCGCCTTCTTCTGCGACTCCACGAACCGCTCCCACTGCGCGCCGTCCGGGTCGCTCGCCTTCATCGTCGTCAGCAGCGACTCGCGGTTGTCCTTGTACGCCTGGATCACGCCCTTGGCCTGCACCTCGGCCCAGAAGTCGCCACCCACGTCCTCGGCCAGCTCCGTCAGCATCCGCACGTGCCGCGGATCCGCGCCAATGTCGTCAATCGACGCCACCAGATCCCTCACCTGCATCTGCGACACCATGCCCACCCGGAACCGGTGGCCCGCCCGGTGCACACGACCCTCCTCTTCCGCGAGCACCTTGGACAGCGTCGAGTTGCTCCGCGACAGCCGAGACCCGCGAATCTCGCCATCGTCTTCACCGTCCGAGACTACCGGTTCCTCCGCCCGCACCGGTTCGTTGGCCGACTCGGTTGACGGGCTCCTGGTGCGCTTCGGGTCCGTTTTGCTAAGCTCCGACGTCTCTCGCGTGTCCGGGTACTCGTCTTCGAATCGGTTGATGATGCCCTGCAGTGTTTCGTCGAGGAATGTGAGCTTCCTCAGCGTCATTTCGTCGTCTGGGTTCGCCCTGGCCTTGATAAGGGCAGGCTGTAAGCGCACTCGGATCTTTCGCGCGCCCGCCAGCAGATGCTTGGACATATCCTTTGCCTTGCCAACCGTGGCCAGCCTGCGGCTGGTGAGCGACGCATCAGTCGCCTCCGCGTCCCGACTAAACTCGCCCGACTGACGCTGCGACTCATCTCCGCGATTCTCGAGACAGCACTTGAGAGCTTTGACGACACCAGTGCCCCCGATGACGTAGTCTTCGTCAGGGGCTGAGCTGTTGTCGTCTTCGTCGCTCTCCTGCATCACATCGTGGCCTACAAGGTGCATAATGACATCAGAATAACCAGCCGGCTTAGAGTCGTCAGCCCCGTTAGTCTCTGACAATGTAGCCGCCATGGCTGCGCCGATGCCCGTATCCGGCATTGCCTCCATGTTGCGTAGACAGTATGCAACAACCTGCTTGGCCATCGCCTTGACGATTTCACCAGCTTCGTCATGAGGAACGTCGATGTCGATTGCAATGATGCTCTTAGAGACTCGCGCGGCCGCCATAAGCGAAGCGTAGAGAGCGCATGCCTCTTCTTGAGCCTCTTCACTCTTTGCGTGAGCCAGCTTAACGAGCTCCTCGTTTTCTAGTAGGTTGATATGGGCCAGTTGTTGGATTTCCGGAAGAACCTCAACCAATGCAATGGCCTGCTCCGAGTTCATGCTGACATCAGATAAGTGAATTCGTTTCAATCCAGTGCATTTAGGCAGGTATCTATCGTGGGTTAGCAATTTCCTTTTACCGAGGCAAGCGATTGGGCAGGCATACCGTCTTAAGAGACCAACGGCACTAGGCCGCGACTGAAATAATTCCTTATTGTGGGAAAGATCGACGAATCGGATATCTGGCATGTTGGTAAGGACTGGTAGAATCTTTGACAGAGAAGATGGTCCCAGTTCACAACCTGCTAGACTGAGAGCCCAGAGACTGACATTTGCCTTCAACACCGACGCGAGTTTCTCCTCGTGGCCTCGAAGATCATTGCCAGCCAGGTCAAGACCTTCGCAAATGCCTGAAGAAATGTATCTCGTCACATGGCTGACGCCTTGCTCATCCAGGTGATTATGCGCCAGCCCAAGGCGCTTCACCTTGCATTTCAACATACCGTCTAGGATCACGCCGAGCTGCTCCATACTGGGTTCTGTCTCTCCAATATTGATCATCTCCAAAGTCGAACCGCCAAGCCGGTCCCCGATGGAGGTAGCGAAGATATCGGCAATGCTGCGGGGGATGTGTTGGCCATTGGGCAGCGTGGCGCCAACTTGGGACACGGCCTGACGCGGAAAAGCTATGTGGGAAAGGTCGAGACTCTTGATAGATTTGCAGAGATAGATGAACAATGACAGGTGCTTCCATCCGTCCGGTCCAATTTTATTGTTCTTCAAGACCAGACGCTCAACGATGCCGCCTTGGACTTCTTGTTCATGCTTCGGCTTTTTGCGACTGAAGGTGGGTGGTTTAGCGGCTAAGAGACCGGCCAAGACGACACGCAGGCCCTCATCTGTGAGACCAATGTTCTCGAGCAGAACTTCTCGAACAGGCACGACCGCAAGATAGTCGCCTAAAGTTACGAGGTCAGCAAGCTGCAGCCAGTAACCCGTCAAATCTAGCTTGTTGACGACCCCATGAGAAAAGTTGGTCGGATCTGTGAGTTGCTCTGTGATCTTTTTCAAGATGGGTGTTTCTCGAAGCTGGCAGCATCTTCGATAGATTCTGGCGGGGTTTGTAGTCGGCAGGAAGCTCTTTCGAGGTGTGCCAGAGGCCGCTGAGTCGGAAGAATCTGGGCTATCATAATGGATTTCGACAGGAATAGATCCGTTGTCTTCTGCCAGCTTTCTGCGCTTTTCTTTTCGCGCTTTTCGCTCTTCTTCACTGCGCTTCTTTTTCTCTTTCTTCTTAGACATTTCCTTCTCTCCTATCGTAGCATCCGGTTCCAGACTGTCATTTGCATCCGGCGTGTTGCTCGGCAGTTGCTGGAGTGCATCGCCAGGACCCTCTGTGCGGCCGTTCGTCCTGGCCTCGGGAGGTTCTGGTTTGCCGTCATCAATGCTTTCCTCCTTCATAACAGCGCTATCGCTTTTCAGAGCTTCACCTTCGCCCCTTTCGGTGAGCTTCTTTTTTGTGCCCTTGTCGATCGGTTGTGTAGCAACTTCACCATTTGCGTACTTAGGCATTGGCGCAATTTCTACGTCGACACAAAATGCGACGCGGCGTAGCTTGGCCGCCTTTAGTTCGCTTATGTTACACCGCTCTCTGTTTTTATCCTTATTGAGAACGGTGCGTTCAACAAGACCGTGCGCCAGACGGTTGGTGGTTCCGCCATTGGCCGATGAGGATGACGAGAGGCGGCGAAAGACATTCAAGATGCCGGCTTGGCCAGATTTGGGTGGCGCAGGCGTATAAGGACCACTACCCTCCGGCTTGGCACCGTGTTGCAGGACAGCATTTCTGGATGGTGATATCTTTGGCACAGGAGGCTCTGTTGCTTGCGGTGAAGTAGGTCCCTGGTCTTCGTGTGACGTAGTGCGATACGGTAGATTTGAGTTATGGGGTGACGTCTGCTCTGTTGGTGATTGTGGGGTGTTGGTAGTAGTGGATGAACCCGAGAATTTGGCAGAGATATTGGAAAACCATGTGTTGCGACGTCCGGGCGGCGTGCCATTGGGACTGGTGTGTTGTTTATCGACTGAACTTGATCGCGAGAGTCGTTTTGTAAGGCTGGAACCGCCGTTGAGAGGTGTGCTGGGCTGGACATTGGCATCGGCCCCAGACTTGGAGTCTTGTCTCTGATGCGACGGCGTGCCGTTTGAAGGTGTTGGTATTTGGCGCGGCTGTGTGGTATTCGCTTTGGGGGGCGAGGGGGGTTTATTAAGTTTATCTGTGGTGAGGCGGTTAGCAAGAGTGTCGCATGAAGCAATTCAGTAGCAAAAGCCAAGTCGCAGCGCCGGATAGAGTCCAAAAAACAAGCGACGCTGGGGAGCGGAGAAGGGGGGGGGGGGGCTGTCAACATGCCTTTGAAGGACCCTGGAGTCATCCAGCTGACATCGACGCCATGAACCTGCTCCATGATACGCGGTGAGCAAATAGCAGGGCTCGTGTGTGAATAAGAGCAGGGTGACGACAATTAGCGCCTTGAGGCCGTCGCAACGCTGACTGGATTTGTTATTGTCCCATGAAAAAGCAGTATGTAGGTCGAGGCAACTTGGTGAGCGATGACGGAAGAGGGGGGGCAGGCTGAAGAAGGTGAGTCGAATCGAGCGAGCGATGGCTGACGTCTTTGAGCGCACAAACAGTCTGATGGCACGAGATTCGTAGGGAGTAGACTGTCGACGTAGCACACTGTGTTTACAAAGCCAACAGCCAGGAGTTGTTTCCACCTTGTACGAACGAGAGGAGGTTGGTGAGCGTATATGCACGTAGAAAAGAAATCTTGGGGAGTCAGGTTCATAGAGTGGTGGCAAAGCTGGGGGATGTGCGCTGGATTGTTAGTGAATTTACTAGTCGGCTTTCATAATAATAATGTTATTTAGTTGCGGTACCACAGCCACACTGGAGTTGTAATGAATGTCCAGTTATTGGGTTCTGCTAGGCCACTTGAGGAAGCGCGCATCCGGGCTTGCCAGGCTTCCACTGGCTACAGTGGCAAGGGCCCCGATTACAGTGGCACAGTGGCTACCTCTACTGCACAATTACCTACTTAGTACTAATCGCATCTTAATAATGTAAGGTTAGTCACTAACGGAGTTGTGCTTTCAGTGCCTCGGGTCGTTTTAGCCAGCGCTGAAAACCCTGATACTGTAGATGCAGCGGGAGAGTGTTTCATGCCATCGCGAAGCTTGTTAGACTCAATATCATAGGTACACCTAGTTGGCACCAAAATTAAAATGAGGCTCGTTGCTGTCCAGTCGACCGGCTGCTTGCCCCAAGCACTGTTTGTTCTCTCATTAGCAATGTCTGAGGTTTGGACAGCCCGTGCCCAAGTCCTTCGTGGTTTGCTGTCGGTGTCTCAACTCGGAATCTCCAATCGTCTCACGCAACATTTGTGGTGGTTTAACAGTGCAGGTTGCTGGATCAGGTGATGCTATTATATTATCCTGCCGCAGAATGCTGACAAAAGCCACACAGAGGTAGCAGCCAGCCACCATGTTCTAGACCTGCTGCAACAGCTGCAACAGCAACTCTGAGCCGACTCGGCCCGTGGAAGATTGGGACCAATCTGGGGGAGGCAAACCAGCCTCAGCACCCCTCCTATATGCGTTCTCCCTCCCCTCTCGTTTCTCATTCGCATATCATATCGACAGACAGAGGGACCTCGAGAATTCCAGATTGACCCCATCAGTTTTAAAGACCATTCACACGCCACCCCATCGATAAGGCTTCGAGATGGATTTCGTAATAAATGCCGCCATTCGGTTTTTCGCCAATCAGCCACGGATGATTGTTGGGCCCAGTAGGCTTGATCGCTCCGAAAGTATCCCTCTACACGTGACTCGTAGCGCAGATAGAATCATCACCACCCGATATCGATGTTTTCAGAACGGCGCGCGAGTGTCTCTTTTTTTTTTTTTTTTTTTTTTTTCCGCTCAGGAACCAACAAAGCCCGCGCTGTGACGCTACAACTCCCATCACAGTCATTGTAGGCTGCCAATGGGGTATGTATCCGGTCCCCGCCTCCAACCGCCCGCTTACACTCAAGACAAGGGCGTTACTGTCTCGCTCTCAAAAATATACCCTCGCGCTAACTAGATTTGGTGTTGCCGGAGATAAGGCCTACGGCCCCTGTCTTGCGCCCCAATGCAATGCCATGAACTTGATTTTTGACGAGATTATCTTTGACAGAAAGTAAAACTCAAAGACATCCTGGCCCCCGAGGCACAGCTCTGTGCCAGAGCTGCAGTAAGTAGTCCTAGCGCGTCATGAAAAGAGACCCCGAGTACTGATATATCCTCAGGGGGTTCATAATGCCGGTCGCAATTGTGTAAGCCGCACCTTCTTTTTTTATTTCTCGCATTTATGAGCTTGAGAAACCAATTCACTAATTTTTGTTGACAGTGCGAACGGGGTCTCCAACAGGTGAGCGGAGTTGAATAACGGCCTCTTCGACAGCCACTCATATCAGAATAGCTTCCACTTGCTTCCCTCTCGTCTTTTTAACCCCAATTGGTATTATGGTATTTCTCGCCGTCAAACGCAGGGAGCCAGTAAATTGACACGCCACACAGTATCAACTTTATCGACTCTGGTTCGTCTTTCACGTCTAAGTCATCCCACACGTACCGCACCATAGCACTTGTCCTTTACGTCGTTCTCCATCGGCCGCTCAATTTACTTCCAGGCCGAGTTTCCTCAAGGAACTGCAACAACTTGAGGAAAGGGGCCTCACCGCTGTTCATGACCGGATCTCCGTGTCTGGCCGAGTCCACACAGTTCTGGACCTGCACGTAGCTGCCGATGGACTTGAGTCGGAACTCGGAGGTTTCATCCACAAATTTTGGCAACATCCGCGAGAGCATGCGTGAATCTCGTTCAGCAAATAGAATTGGCACCACCCTGCAAGGTATCAGGACGACGTGCAGCGCCAAGGCTGCGGCAAGGCGCATTTCCTCTCCTTCATGGTAATCCCTGCGAAGATTTTGGTAGCGCCATGGAACTAGACTGGCTGAAAGTTTTCCACCCCGACCTCTTTGAGACCAAGCTCCGAAGACTAGCCAATGGCTACCGCCAGCGCTACGGCGAGCTCTTCGTCTGCGATGTCGAGGAGGAGCTCGCTCGTTTCAAGGAGTACCGAGAAAAGCCAGCCAAGTACACCGTAGACGGCGTGACCTTTATGTAGTCGGCGCAGGAGTCAAACAAGAACATCGTGGTCGAGCGCTAACGGCTGATGCTGGACATCGACTACGGGTCCTACCCGTTCATGACATCGTCCCCTCGCCGGCATCCTGGGCGGCCTCACACTGAAACCTAACAACGTAACGGCAATCATCGGCGTCTTGAAGGCGTATACCACGCGCGTCAGCCAGAGCGCCTTTAAGGCGGAGGAGACGGGTGAGATTGGCAACAAGTTATGAAAGGCCGCGAATGGGGCACCAGGACCGGCCGCCATCGCCGGGTGGCTCGACCTCCTCGTGGTCAAGTTCAGCACGGCCGTCAACTTCTACACCGCTTTCAACCTCACCCAAGCTTGAAATCCTAGACACATTTGAGACTAGCAAGGTCGCCGTCGCGTACAGGGTGGACGGCCAGGAGGAGCTCGGGTCGTACCCGGCCGACCTACACATCCTACACATCCTAGACCCGCGCCGAGGTCGTCTGATTCGCGATGCCGGCTAGCAGGAGCCGACGACCAACGTCAAGACGTTTGAGGAGCTCCCGGCACGCGCCAGGGCCTACGTCGAGTACATTGAAAAGTACGTGGTCGTCAAGATGCGATGGACTGGTACCGTTCCGGACCGCGAGGCCATGATTACGTGTGGTTAAGGGATGGGCGCTTTTGGTTCTCGAAGGATCGATTGTTCGAGACAAAACCAAGGCAGGTAACCGCAGTCTTGGTTAATTTGTCTTTATGGAGTATTGAGCTAGATTAAATCCGCGTCAGGAACAACAGCATGACAGATTTTCCATTTCACCTCATTCTGTGTGCGTTTTAATTCAAGCGGTAGGTCACGAGGAGTAGATGTGCGTTTTAAAGCAGAGCAGAAGACACGACGTGCACGCAAGTTCTGCATCAGCACGGTGCCACCTTACAAGCACATAGTCGGTTGAATATTTGGCTGTCATTTGGATTCAATCATCATGACAGGAAAGCTCCATCACCTTTGTGCATTCGAGACGAAAGGATTGAAAAAAGAATCATGGAAAGCGTCGTGGTATTTTTATATTCATCACTGCCTCCTGAAAACTCCGAACCAAGCATTACCAGAAAGTCACATGTATGGCTACTCCTTTTTGTATCCCTTACTCCTGCTGGAGGAGCTGAGCAATCTTCTTCTGCACGTTGGCCTGCTTCTCGGCCTTGGTGAGACGCTTGTTCTTGTACTTGAGGGAGATGGCCTTCCACTCCTCCCTGGACTTCTTGGGGCCGGCACCCTCGACCTTCTTGAAGGGATCCTCGCGGATGGCCTTGTGGGCCTCGGAGTAGAGCTCCTCGAGGGACTCGGCCTCGATGTCGTCCTCGATGTACTTGACGAACTGGGAGCGGTAGCGCTCCTCGTCGTCGTCGGCGAGGGTCTCCATGTACTCGGCGACGTGGCCTCCGTAGATGTAGTTGCGGAGGGTGTCGGCGTCGAGCTCCTTGGTCTCCATGTCGTAGCCGGGGAAGCGCTTCTCCGAGTGGGGCACGAGGATGCCGCCGTCGGAGGCACCCTTGAGGGCACCGAAGACGCGCGCGCCGGTCGAGGTGCGCGCCAGGCCGACGTCGAGGAAGGCCTTGAAGGGGCGGCGCTCGCCGTCGTCCGTCTCGGCGGCCTCGGTGAGCGTGAACTCACCGTCGGCCTCCTCGACGCCGACAAAGTCCTCGTCGAGGCCGAGCTTCTTGAGCGCGCGGCGGGCGATCAGCAGGCCGGTGGCGTAGGCGGCGGCCCAGTTGGTCAGGCCGTGCTCGATGCCGTAGGCCTTGAGCTCGTGCGCGTAGGCGGCGCAGAAGACCTTGTCGCCGGAGATCTCAGAGGTCACCAGCTGCATGATGATGTCCTTGTTGGTGAAGCGGACGACCAGGCGGTACTTGGGCGCATTGTACTTGTTCTTGGCCTGGGTGATGAGGCGCTTGCGGGCGTAGTAGTCGGTCTTGCCTTGACGACGGCGCTTGAACTTGGTCTGGTAGCGGCTGGGAGAAAAAAGTTAGCACCGGGCATCACGAGATGCACCGTTCATCCCCCGGGGGAGGGAGAAGAATGAATGGACATACCTGTAGTAAGCGCTGCTCTTAACCATCTTGTTGAAGGCCTATTGTTCGTTCCCCCCGAGTCAGCAATTTGCGCTTCAGATTTGCTCGTCCTCCTTCCGAAGCAACTTGCGGCGACTCTTTTATATCGAGCAAATACATGGGCGATTGGCGTTTCTGCCACGCTGCCATGATACGACAATCGAAAACCGCAGGTTCACAACAAGGTTGAGAACCCAGGAGATAGGCCTTAACTTACCATTTTGACGGTATTGATGGTCAAACAATGGACTATTGCCTGGTAGTTGTGGATGGGAGTTCGTGATGGGAAGCACAGCAAAATTCTGGTGGGGGATAACTTCAAAACCCTAAGCGAGTGCACCCTGGCCAATTGTGCGACCCACTGTGCGAAACTGTGGTTGGTGACGAGGTAGGCTAGTCCAAATTTTCTCGCCTGGGTCACGTGCAGCACGATTATGTAAATATAAATATGGGTCGCCGCCGGGATTCAACACGGCGGACCTCCGGTGGATTCGGTATGGGGCACTGCCGAGGCAAGCTGAGCTTTTGCCGGGGTAGCTCCGCAGGCCTCCTCAGCTGGATTCATACATTGCAGCAACATCGTTGGCGATCATCAATCTTTCTTGGGACAGCGTAACGATATTCCTGGCCGTCATGTCTGAATTTGGAGAAGAGCCGCCAGCCGACCTTATTATGGAGGCAATTGACGGTGAGCTGTACGGTCCCAAGCAGCCCAAGGTCATTCTGTTCGACATTGGGGGTGTTTGTGTAAGTTGCTGCTCCAGCTCGACTTCTTCACAGCCGCGGACGGGGTTCTGATCCGCAGCTTTAGGTCGTTTCCCCCTTTCAGGCAATCCTGGACCATGAACTTAGCCTCGGCATTCCCCCGGGATGGATCAATTATTCCATTTCCAAGTCAGCCCCCAATGGCTTCTGGCACCGCCTTGAGCGAGGCGACATCGCCATGGACGCGGGTTTCTTCGAGGGGTTTAATCGCGACTTGCACCAGCAGACGCTATGGGAGGCCTTCTACAAGCGGGAAAAGGCAAGAAATCCCAAGCTGGAGGATACGACCCCTCCACTGCCGAAACTTGACGGCGAATGGCTTTTTAACGAAATGATGTCTTCGTCAACGAAACACGATCCGTGGATGTTCCCCGCCTTGCGAGCGCTCAAGGCCAGAAATAAGTACATCATCGGTGCGCTCAGCAACACCGTCATCTTCCCTCCAGGGCACAAGCTTCACCAACCCGACTTCTTCTCCGGCCCGCTCAGGGGACTCTTTGATGTCTTCGTCTCGTCCGCGCACGTCGGTCACCGCAAGCCGGAGCCCAGCATTTACCAACTCGCCGCGAAGAGGCTGGACGAGTTTGCCAGGAGCAACGCCAGCTCGCCGCGGAGTCGCAATCTGGGGTGGGAGTCTGGGGTCCGGCCGACGGAGATTCTCTTCCTGGACGACATTGGGGAGAACCTCAAGGCGGCGAAGAAGGAGGGGTTTCACACGATCAAGGTAAATCTTGGCAGAGCCTACGAGGCCGTGGACGAGCTGGAGAAGATTACAGGGCTGGAGCTGGAGGGAGACCACCCGAAAATCCCAATCAAGCCCAGGTTCACGCGCGGAAAGGCATCAAAGATATAGATGCCGGCGATGAGATTCTTGTTGAACATCCACATGTATGCATCTCAAATAATAGCAAGCTCTCTCTTCTTTTTTTTCATCACGCCCTTTTCTCCGCAATGTAGACGTACAGGCTCTCACACACCCTAACCTTGTCATCCACGGCCATCCTGTTCCATTCTTCTATAAATAGCAGTCTTGTCTTGTCGTAGAAGTCGGGCGGCAGTAGCTTATTTTCTACTGCCGTTTGCACAACCTCTCCGAACTGCTTCTCGAGCTGTCCCGCGTCGAGAAGCTTGACGTCCTTGCCCGGGCGCTTCTCGAGCACGGTCGCCGTTTTGACGTCCAAGCCCTGCGACTCCAGAACTCTCCGAAACGAGTCTATCGAGCGGATCCAGGAGCGGTCCGACGCGAACTTGATCTCCATCTTTTTGCAGATATTTTCAAGGATGGTCCCCTCCGGGATACTCTGCTCGCCCGGCATGTCGATCACGAGCCGCCCGTTGGGCTTGAGGTACTCGGCCCACTGCGCGATGGTCACATCCCTGTCCTCGAGTAGCACGAACGCGTTGGAGCATACGATCAGGTCAAAGGAGCCCTTCCCCAGCGCGGAGCAAGACGGTAGGTCCGTGATGTCGTGCTGAATGAGCCGTACGCGGCGATGCAGCGAAGGTTCCGCGTCCAGTTTGCGCTGAGCGACCTGGAGCATGGCTTCGGTGGCATCGATGCCGATGATGGCGCCGTCGTCGGTGATGACGGGGGCGGCGTGGAATATCTCGAGTCCTGTGCCGCAAGCCAGTGAGAGGATGCGGTCGCCTGGGTGCACGCCAACAAGATTCATCAACCGCCGTGTGTAGTCCGGGTGCCAAGAATCATCGTAGTCGGCAGCGCGTGGCTCGTACATGGCGATTGCGACTTCATATTGTCTTTTGATCGTGCAATCGCCAGCCTTCGCAAAGTACGCGAAGGTGGACATGGCGTTTGTGCGTGGAACAACTGCCTACCCTAGACTTGTGCCCCCAAGCGTCAGTTTCGCCGGCGAGATGCGGTCGGCCCGGTGTACAGTAAGGGATAATGTTTGACTTTTTTTCTTGGCATTCTCGTTAAAGAAAGGAAAGGAAGCAGACTGAATTTTTGTTGATCAACGGGCCAGTGACTCACTCCTAGATCGCACAGCTTCGTATTGTGCGGGGTGATTTGGCTGATGGTTGGATAAGCTTGGCGCTTCACACGGCTGAACACCCTGAGCCTTAAAAATACGGTCTGCAGCGTGTTGGTATGCCGCAGTTCCAGCTCCAATGCAAAGCGTCCCAGTAGTTCAAGATGGGTAATCCTCTTTTCAGTGACATCTCTACTGCCCGTCTGTTGCTACGGCCACTAGTTAGGCTTCCTGAAGAGGACCCCATTGGCTTGGAGAGATTCCACACGCTCTGGAGCAACAAGCAAGCTACGAGATGGAGGTCCGTTTATCGATTTCTCGAGTGTCCTGGTTTGACAGCTGACGTGAGTTCAGTTCCCGAGGTCCATCCGATACTTTGGAGGCGAGCAAGGACTGGATGGCAGGCATCATTCCCCTGCCGATGCCGACCAATAAAATCCGGATCGCTTACGTGGTACTCTACGCCGAAGAGGAGGAGAGGTTCGTCCACCCCGCCAAGATTGACGAGAAGCACTGGAAGGTGGCGGGCGTCGTCACGCTGCTGGCTAGCAACTTTGCGCTGGTGGGCGAGGGCGAGGGCGAGGGCGAGGGCGACGACGGGGGTCCTCGCGGGCCCGAGGACCCGTTCAGGGCCGTGGAGCTAGGCTACCTGTTCATGCCCGAGGTCTGGGGCAGGGGGATCGCGACGGAGAGTGTCCAGGCCGTGGTGGGCGCGTATCGGCGGGACGTGGAACCGGCGCAACGGCCGCGGTGCCCGCGAGAGGTGCGGGCCAACGTGCACATTTTGAACGGGGCGAGTCTGCGGGTGCTGGAGAAGGTGGGCTTCAGGGAGGTTGGTCGGTTCGAGGACCCGAGAGCCTTTTGTCCGTTTCCGCAGGTTGAGGGTCGCCCGGAAGCGCGCACGATAGTGCACTTGCGGATGGTGGATTGAAGTGAAGAAGGTGAAGGAAGGGTGGAAGGTGGGCGTCGATCGAGGAGGGTTCGTGCTGGAGATGGTGGCATCTTGGCGCCAATCTAGCAGGGGTACCCCATTCAAGACACTAGATTTTTGTTAGCAGGGTGCACGAGCTCAGACGAGGCATTCTGTAGTCAGTTTGCCTGGTGGGTTAGATGGCCAAGTTCAATAATAATGCGGATTCCATGACGTGTGCTGTATTTTAGGTGGTGCTCGCCATCTTTTCCCCGCGGAGATGCGGGCTTGGCGACAGGCCTTACTTAGTAGGGTCCGCACTAACAATATATTTTATGACATTGTTATGACAGGGAATTGTACCAAGTATGTCTGTCTGCACAAGCGCGCAGTAACGTACCATAGGTATGCAGGCGCCGGGAATACAACGAGCGAATTCGATACATGACAGCCTCGTCCACTTACTTTCTGCTCGCAGAACAGGAGGCAAGAGGGCGGAGACAAGAAGTGTTTCGTTAATCCGACCACAAAGGGCTCGGCCCATATCACGAAGACCTGATAATCTCCTCCAGTTCTCATGCGAAATCGCTCAGCCACCGCCATCTGCTCCCACTCCCGCTCCCGCTTCCCTTCCTCTAGTTAATAATAACAGCCCCCCCCCCCTCCTTCCCACTGCAGTTCTGACGTTATCTATGGCCATCACTGTAGCATCCAGTGTTTCGTCTCCTCCGTGCCGTCGGCGGAACCAGGGATCACCTTGCGCGAGTGGGTTTGCCTACGATCGGCCTTGTCGCCTTGTCGGTCAAGGACAGAGGGATAGGACGTCCTCCCTTGCTTATGGGGCTTATTTTTTATTTTTTATTTTTTTTTCTATCTGCAATAAGAAGAAAAAGATGGCCAGGTTGAGGCCCGCCGAGCGGCAAAGGTGAGACAAGTCTACGCTATACATAGGACCTACGAATGAATGGACCAGCCACAGCTCAGAAATCAGACGGGCTTGCTCAGCTCTCTCGCAATGGCCTGAGAGGCCCGGCCCGAGAGTGAACAAGCCTCGCGCCTCTCCTCTGCCAACTATCCCAACTGTCCTACCACCTACCTCCAACCTACCTTGGGCTAATCCCGCCAGGACGGCGCCGTTCCGTGTTCGTGCTTCGTCCCGGCTCTCCATGTCTAACCACTGCGCGTTCGGGTTACATTCTCTCCTACCACCAGTATAAAACTAGCGAAAGTCATGGTTGCACCGTATTATGTACATACACCGCCATCGTGTGGGCTGACCCAACACCACCTACATCTTCTTGGCCGGCCTCCCCCAACCTTTTGCTCCTGTCCACATCGCCGCGAGTAGCAGATAGATTTCGAGGCTTCAGCAGCAGCGAACCGGGTGACAGACACAGATCGCCTGTTCCTCATGCACCTTGAGAGGCTCAAGCCCATTCTCCACTGACCGGCAACACGCTGTGCCTTGCCCGACTGGCTGCTGCCCGATCCAGCCGCCCTTCCATACCAATCAGTCTCATCCACCCATCCACCCACCTATTACTGATTATATCCACCAGCCGTTTGCCGCCGCCGCCGATTTATTAGGGGGAAGAAGTAAAAAACAAAATCAGAGGAGATTGCCAGAGGATTCCGACCTGTAACCTATTCCCTCTCCTGCGTTTGTTCCCTCTCGCCTCGTGCGCATACATATTCAGAGGAGCGTGGCTATGGACAACTGGTCATAGGCGGGAAGGAAGCCAACTCGAACCCTCTGACTTCCCTCACCCCCTGTGCACGCCCTTTTCTGTTTTTGTCTGTCTCTGTCTCTATTTCTCCCTCTCTCTCATCCTTTCTCCGGAGGGTGTCATGGCCACCACGCAGCCAACAGCAGCAGCAGCTGCTGCTGCCGCCGAAGCCGCCTTTCGCAAGTTTACCATCGAGCTGTGGACGCTCTACGCCGTCGGCCTGTCGTCGACCATGCTCAGGACGTACGCCCGCATGCGAGCCGTCGGCCTCCGTGGCTTGCGGCCGGACGACTACTTTGTCTGGGTCGGTGTTGTACGTGACGAGCAGGGCCTGCCGCGTAGCGATGAGATCTGTACAGCTGACCTTGGCTTGAACAGCTCTTTTACACGGCGCAGACGGCGCTCGGCTACAACGTGGGCCATGCAGCACATGGCCTGGCTAACAATGGCATGACCGAGGCGCACCGCGCGGGCCTGGATCCGAATAGTGACGAATTTATGAGACGGTAAATGGGCTTTCGTCTCTTCTGTCTTTCTTTGGTCCATCCCCAGTGACTGACATGCCGCAGAGTGGTTGGTTCCAAGATACAGGTGGCAGGCTGGTCGACGTATGTCTGTCTCATGACAGGTCTGAAGATATCCATGCTCTTCTTCCTCGGCAGGCTCATGTTTGGCCTGGGACGCTCATTTCAGCTTCGCGTCTTTGCTGGCTTCATCCTCGTCATCGCCACATTCATCACCTGCCTCGTCAGCATTTTCGTATCGTGCCGTCCATTTCAACACTACTGGGCCATCTACCCCAACCCAGGCAGTAAGTCGAACCGAAGGCAATCATGGTCCGAAACGGCGCCTGATAGTTTCACTCTTCCGCTCTAGGGTCCTGCCAAGCTGCCATATCGCTGCCTATTATCTGGTCGACGTTTGCAACTAACGTTTGCACCGACATCTATCTCATCATGATACCCCTTCCCATCCTTTGGCAGTCCTCGCTGGCGCTGTCCAAGAAGATTGCCTCGACTGTTGTGCTGGGCGCGGGGATATTCGTCCTCGTCTGCGCGACCCTGAAGAGCGCCTTTGTCCTAGCAGTACGTCTCTCACCCACCATCTCCGTCCTGTCCCTGTCCGCTCAAACACCTCCCAGGATCCCGTCAACGGCGCCCAGCTGGCCGGGTCGTGGGGCACCCGCGAGGCTTTCGTCGCCGTCATCACCACCAACCTCCCCATGATCTTCCCGCTCGTCAAGCGTTGGCTGAGCCCGCTGCTTCCCAAGCAGCTGTCCTCCTCTCAAAAACTGGAAAAGTCACCTACCGGCTTCCGCACCATCGGCGGAGGCGGCGGCGACGGCCGGCGTAAACCGACCAGTGCCAACGCGCTGACGGACTTTACGACCTACAATGCGTCTGAGGAGCACGTGGTCGCGGAGATGAGAAAGGAGGACCAGCAGCGACAGCAGCAGCAGCAGCAGCAGCACAAGGACATGGTTCATACCGAGGAGAGGGCTGATTTGGAGGCGGACGTGGGCAGTCATGGCCATTCGTCCGTGCCGGATGCGGGCGACGCGGAGCACGAAGAGTGGACGCAATTTCAGATCGCCGCGAGGATTTAGCATTGCGAAGGTGATGAAGCTGCGCTGGCATGCAACGACAGGACGACATCATGACATGCCAATAGGCACCTGTTTGTGACAAAGGAAATTTCAGTTTCATGCTGTAGTTGAGGATGATACCACGGGAAGGGCGTCATTGGATTTTTGGTCACATTTACACTCTATATACATAGTCTTACTCTGCTGGAAATCGTACACGAGTGCGAAGAAACGCGTCTCCTGGGCCCTTTGCCCTCTTTGAAGAGGGAATGCTGGTGCTTTGAACCCTGTTCTCCAGCCTACTCGGGAGGCTGATGGTGTGCATTGCTCATCTGCACATCGTCAAAGTTCCACGCCGAGCCCTCCAAGAGCCCGACAAACCAGCGCGGGCCCGCGTTCCTCGAGAGCCGGTACCACGGCCGCCCCAACAGCGTCTCCTCGACGTACATGGGCTCGGACGGCTCCAGCGTGGTGGCTGCCGGGCCCGATCCCCCCGCGGCGACCGCCTCGTCCATCTGCCGCAGCCGATTCTCGTACCACGCCTTGATGTACGCCGTCTTCTGCGATGACCCCGCGTAGCGGCCCGGCTCGGCCATCTCCTCCGGCGTGATGCCGAGCACGCGCGTCTCGCGCACGAAGTGCTCCGCGTTGACCCGTCGCCGCTCCTCGGCCACCTCGAGTCGGCCGACAATCTTGGCGAGGTAGCCGGCGAAGTCGAGCGCGCGGCGCGCAGCCGCGGCGTCCCAGCCGGGCGCGTCGACGACGAGCAGCCGCGAGCAGATGACCATGACGAAGCCCGTCTGGCCCGGCGCGGCGAGCGCCTGGAAGCGCGCGCTGGTAGCCGGCACGCTGGTGACTGTCTCGAGGAAGGCGCCGGCGGCCAGCAGGCAGTTTTGCAGCGCCGTGGCGCGGTACCGGTGCTGGTGCTGCTGGCCGTCGCCGCCGTCGGGCATGTCGCCGAGGTACGTGGCCGGCTCGTACAGGCGCACGAGGAGGTACTGGCGGGTGAGCTCGAAGTAGCGCGCGAAGTGGTCGATTTGGTCGGGCGAGCAGTGCGGCATGCGCTTGGTCAGCTCCGGGTACGAGAGCGACTCGAGGACGGTGTCGAGCTCGGCGCGCAGCGTGGTGACGTTCTCGTCGACGAGGAAGAGGAAGGGCCGCCCACGCGCGGTGTCGTTGGCCGAGCCGAAGAACTCGGAGATGCGGTCCTCGATCTGCATCAGACGAACGACCTGCTGTAGGAGGAAGTCGGATGGATACTCGCCAGCCTGGCCGAGGGCGTCGGCGCAAAAGTCAACGTACTGGCAGCGCATGGTCGTATTGCGGCCGAACTGGCTCGAGTTTCTGAAACTGCTGGTTAGACGGAGGCTGAAGATGACGGGGCGGATGGCATGTACATTGATAATAAGTAATAAACACCAAGAAACGCCCGCATCTCGTCTGACGATGGCGCCTTGGGTACATTGATGTCTTTTGCTGCTCGTACATCATCTGGGGCATTGTCCATTCCTATTTGCTTCAGCAACTCGCGCGGTATCTTGGTAATACCCAAGTTGTGCGCGTAGCCTGTTGCTAGATATGTAAGATTTGTAATCTGCTGGTCATATAAGCTCTGTAAATCCGCCCTGTTGCTGTTAGTCTTTGGCTTGACGCGGCAGACGAAGAAGATGCATGCTCGTACCACGCAATGACAATGAGCAGTCCCTGGAGGACGTCCAAGCTTCGCTCTTCCTCGACGAGCATGTGCTGGCTAATGTACGCAATGACGTTGCGTTTCATCTTCTTCAGCCTCGAGACTGGCAAGGGGGCGGAGGAGAGCATCACCGCCCGGAACAGGCAGGGCTTGGACTCGCACAGCTCCTGCGCCGTCATATGGCCGGGAATCCACACAAAGGGAAAATTGTAGAGACAGGTGTCGCGGTAGATTGCCAGTATCCTCTCCGCTTGAGACCAGGTGAGGCCCAAGGGCGGCAACGCTGGTGCATGCGCGGACGGCCAGCCACTGCTGCTGGTCGAGCCTTGGCGCGGAGGGGCTGCCGGCGACGGCCCCGGCCCCGGCGGCGCTGAGGTAGAGCTCGCTGGGGAGGATATCGGGGGGAGCACAGGGCTTTGCGTATGTAACTGACTTGCCTTTTGGCTTACTGGCGCTTGGGCGGGACTGGACGAGCCGCCACCGATGGCTAAGCTGCGCGAGGTGAGGGCATTTTGCGTCTCAATGGCCGTCGTCAAGGCATCCAGCCGCTCTTCCAGCGACGCGACACGGCTACACGGGAGATAAGTCTCTGCGACGGCGGCTGTTGCAAAGGGCGAGCTTACTTATTGAGTGGTTTTACGAGCCGAGGTTTCCGCAGACTTTGGGTGGTTTTTGCAGTACACCGGATCCCGATTCTCTCGCATCTACAGTTTCCTCGTCAGCCATTTTTGGCACCTCCAAGAGTGCCTCGGTCAAATTCACCCACCTTTCACAGACGGCATCGTTGGCGCCGGCGTTGGTGTCAGTAAAATTACAGCGCGCTTTCGCATTCGTACATGGAATGCATGCCCTGCGCCTGCGCGGCGGGCTGGTCGACCGCTCGGGTGGCGTAAGACCCTGCATCGCGCGGTATGTGATTCCCACCCAGCCGCTCTATGCAACTGACTGTCGCGAACTCTGCGATCGATGATGGCCTCGACGGGTTAGACGGTCTGGTGCTCCTAAGCCGGTTTTGCGGGGATGAGATGATGGCAGGGTGAGAGCTGGCAGAGAGGGGAAAGCTTGGAGTCCATGGGGATATAAGCAATGACGACTTGCCCAACACGGATTTGGATGCTCTTTGGCAAGCCATTGGCCGTTGTGCTCGGATGGTTGAATGTGATGATCCCAACGGGTTAGCGCTATGCCCGGCGGGATAAGAGCTACTCATCGATCGCATGCGATAGTGCGCGTTGCTTAAGTCGCTGCTAACAAATCGTCTGACCTGCATCTGCTACCTGAACGCATGGATATTTCAGACCTCGCCTGTGGAGTCGTGTCGTAGCATCGTATTACATGCAGGCCGGAGGGGTGCCAGAGTGGCATGTTTCTTGCATCACGCACCTCATATGTATGTTGTTGAATGACCGGTGCCGTATTGTGCTTCTCGAACTGCTAATCGTCTAAAATCTCAATGACTTCTGATGGATACGTATGTTGTTGTCGTGGTGCTCCTGGCTGCAACGAAGCCTCCTTAAGTTTTTCCTGCTGAGGCCGCCAATCACCATTCTCACTGATTGCAATAGTCCTTGTTTCTGCGTGACCATCCTCAAGAAGCTGCTCCAAGACTTGAGAGAAGTAGTCGCAAATGCGCAGCTGATTCGGTCTCACATCGCCGTGACAGATGGGGCAGGCCCAGCAGTCAACCAGACAGGGCTCGGCTTGTGATGAGCCGGGTTTGCCGGGACGAGAGTGCAGGAATTTTTCGAGGTCAAAACAGTCAATGTGCTTGCAGTTGACGCCGCGGACCGGAAGAGTACACGCTTTTGAGCTGATAGGGTCACAGACTGAGATGTTCAAGGTACTACTAATCACGGAAATCTCGTTGTTGTCTGGCGGCCGATTAAATTGCCTGATTCTGTCTCTCGTCATCTCTGCAGAAATGTGAGGATTGCCATTGACAGTTCTCCACACCGAAGAATACCTTTGGACAGTGACTTGCTCGACTGCTATAAAATAGTCGTACCCCTTCTCGCTATTAGCGAGGAAGGGCAAGCTAACGCGAAGCTGATTCGGGCCAGATCTGACTTGAGCTGTAATATCAAGCGCCAAATCAGTGTGAAAGTGTTGCTTGCGACTCAAGTGACATGCCTCGTCATTCACCGTCAAGTGTAATTCTTCGGGCCAAAAGACCCTGGCTTCCACCCACTTGGATTCGCTCATTACAGAATCGCCTGACGTAAACCGACAGACACGTATTCTGTATCGAAGACTGTTGTCTTCAAACCTCACAATTGGCAGGCTGCAGACGTCGAACTCGACTTGCGGCACCGGTAGTTTTATAGCGTGTTCTTTCGCCAGACAAAATTCGATCTCTGTCAATGGGCAGACCAGATCTAGCTTGGTCGGCTGGACAAGGACGTCGTCAACATGCTGCAAGTATCTGGTGGGCTCTAATGTACGAGGCAATCTCTTGGGGCTACGCTGCAGCGCCAAATGTAGCCCGACTCGAAGAGATGGCAAGCCGTGGGCACTCTGTGGATATTCTGCTTCAGGGATCCGTCTAGAAATATCGACGGTATTTGTATCCAAGCTTGCAGCTAGACTCTCAGTTAGCCCCACGTTTTGAGGCTGCTGAGCCATGAATATTGCTTCTCGGGCCTGACTCGGCACTATAACAGGAAGTGTCTGACGGACGGTTGGCAGGCTAGTATTGGCAAACAGGCCTGATAATTGAGAGGGTTGGATTTGCATGGACGGAAAAATCACGTTTCCAGAAAAGCCTGTAGAAGGCGGCGTCATCGAAATTTGGCTGTACTGGGTCGGATTTCTTCCTTGCACAGCTTGTCCTCGAGCTGTAGGAGCGTAGCATCAGCAAGAGTTATGTAGGATCAATTCAAAAGTAATTTACCTATGACTGTCATTCGGGAGCGATGATTCCTGATTAGACTAGTGTATTGTGCAGCCACGGTATCCCTATGTCGTTGGACATGGTCTGGGGGGCGCGGGTTGGACAGATTGCCAAACTCAAAGCTCTGATCGCGAGAAAAGATATCAGAAAAGCCATTTGCAGCAGAACCATCCTGAAAGCCTAATAACCGGTGAGATTTGGTGAATAGAAGGTTGTGCACGAGGCCCCATGGGCATCGGAGTGTATCCCACATTTCATATGCGAGAAAGGGAAACTTCCGCTCCACGATGCATTGGGCAGCTCTGTGCCATTGTTTAGAAAATGAAAAGATAAAATTGCTGAGCTGCCTGGCAAGGTCCGCCATTATTGGTGGAGGGAGAAGATGGTCAAATGTCGGGGCGGGAAATTTGCAAAAGTAGTCGAGCTCTGTTGGAGAAAGCAGATTGTTTGTTTGCATTAGGACCTGGAGAGCTTCAAAGCCCTGGTTGACGACATCAGGCGAAGCGTATTGACGGAGGAGATGCTGGGCGGCGGCGCGGTTATGTGACCAAGTGCAGAATCCGTGATGCATGAAAATGTAGAAGATATCCTGCTTCTCGCAGGCTCGTTTTAGCATGTAGAGACGTTGAGTATAGGTGCTGGTAGGCGAATTGGTTATGGGCTCCCCTAATCTGAGACTCCATGACGAAAACACTCTGCTGCCATCCGTCGAGATGCTGCCATCGGGGTGGAATAAAAAGCTCGTTGGCTGCATGGCGCGCGGAACCTCCATGTGCTGCTGTTGAGGCAGGGGATAGGTCTGCACGGCACCAGGAAAGGGCTGTTCAGAGGTAGATGGCGAGAAGTACGGTTGGTTCGGATGCATTTTGGCAAAGCTATGGACGCGCCTGGGAGAAGACGAAGGGCCATTTTCGGATGGTGATGAAGGAAAATTTCCGACATGCTGGTGGAAAAGTGACGCGCTGTGAAAACGGTCGCCTGCAGGCCAGCAAACAGCCGCATCAGCTATTCAGGGGCCTGAACAGCGTTCTTTACATAAAGTCTAGTAACATTCGGTTCAGAAGCGCATCGACTTTTTTGCCGACTCAGCTTCCAGGGGTTTCTTGAGTGAACATTTTTGCCCACGTTGAGCAACACAGCAACGGGGTGCGCTCTGTAGAAGCACTTGGGTATTGTCTCCATTATGACCAGGCATTAAAAGAACAGATTACGGACTACGAATTATAAACCATGGCAATATGAAAATGCTTGCGGCTTGAGGCGACGCGGGTAGTGTTTGGGGCGGCGTTTCGTCGCTGCATAGGTAATCCGATCAGCAGCGCCCACGGATTATGCATAGGTAGGTAGGTAGCATTTAGTCCGTTTGACAAGAGACTATGTAGCAAATAAAATCAGGTGCCGATATGAGCCTAATGCTTGGTATTTCCTGCGGATACCAGATGAAATCGCAAACACCACAGGATGCCACACGACAGGCCACACACCATGGCCAAGCAATGACCAGCGACGATCGAAGCCGTTGGCGCAGACGATCGTCCCCCGTCGACTAGGCTCTCCTAAAAAGACATGGTAGAGTAGCACCAGCACCCGAGATGAAAGGTGGCATGTGGATAGATGGATGTCACAGAATTCAATCAAAATTGCAGATTTTGATCAAGCTGGCCCCGCAGTAGGTAAATAGTACGAAGTGCAGTGTAGGACGGCATCAGAAGAAAAGGCCAATATCGTCCAGTCAATCAACAGCTACATAGTTAGCTGCCCACCAGGTTCCGAAAAAAGTGCTTGTTATAGGTATTTACCTGCCAAAAACAAAGTCTTAGATACTTGGCGGCGAGAAGACTTCCCCGCACGCCCGCGAGACATTACCTAGATAGACACCCAGGAGGTACCTTTTGTCCCATCTCGCCCAATCTGTTGAGTTGGGCTAGGAAGATACCTCCTGTGTCGCCTCACGCCCACCACAGCCCCTGTACCTTACCCTCAAAAATTAATCCCGCCAATAACTCATCGGTCACGACGGGTGTGACTTTTAACTAATTATTCGTAGTTCGGCCACAAATCTCCACCTAGCACAAGTCCTGCTTCTCTAAAAGTCCCCACCAGAAGCCGCCTCTCCTCAACCACCCTTCTTTCGCTCATCCCATCCGTCCTTCAAGCCTTCAAGACAGCCATCTCTCGAGACAGCATTTCATCGCTCCCTCGTTAATAGCCAACGGCCGCTGCCGCTGGCCCCCTCGTACCGCCTTGCGGTGCCGTCTCGAGATCCCTGCCAGCAGCCTCTCCACAACCAGCCACCGACTGTCGCATGGCGCCCGGTCGCTGTGTCGCCCTCTAGCCTTATTACGTCTACGTCCTTGGTACCCGCCACCACGACACTGCATGCCGCCATTGCCAATCCCAAAACCAACACAGCTCATCGCTGCCCGGCCGCGGCACTCTGGCAGTGCTGAAATTATTTCAATTTAGAACTCCCGCTGCGACCATTAAACATGTCCGGTCCAATCCCGCCCCGAGGCCCCGCCGACGGCCCTCGCCCCGAGATTGGCGACACCCTCATTGTGATCCGTATGTCCTCATTGCGATGGCCCGGCCGGGCCTGAAATGCCTCTCTCTCTCGCTCACAATGCATAGATGACTTCCATGCGCGCAGCTCAGATGAGCTCAGTCTCGGAAAAGGCGACAGAGTCGAGCTGATTGAGCGCGATGACGAATTCGGCGATGGCTGGTTCCTTGGCCGACACCTGCTCAATGGCAACACTGGACTATTCCCAGAAGGTTCGCTTCCCCAAGCCAAACCCCCCTATTCAAACTGACCCTCTTCAGTATATACACGTCCAGCTCCGAAGAATATACCCGCGCCCTCGCCAGCTGCACCAGCTGCACCGCTCGAAGCGCCGGTGCGTCCCATCGCTACCGCTGGCTCTCCAGCTCCGCCGACGCCGACGACGAGTACTGCGAATTATACGCCCGCGACTTCAAGTATCAAAGAATCTGATACCGCTTCTGTTTCTCTCTCGATTCCCACCTTGTCGGAAGTTTCACTTGCTCAAAGCGCACCAAGCCAAACAGGCGATGCCTCGCCCGCCGTGCCTCCACCCGCTCTATCTTCTCCTCAGCAATCGTCTGGCCACGATAGTCGCGTCCTTTCTGACACTCTCAATGTAATTGATGAACACATCACGCACTTGAGGTCTCCGATCAGTACTGGCAGCAACTTGCGAAACCACGCGAATGACTCCGGCTCCGAATACAGCGCACCGATCGACCATCGCATGTCATATATCCGCGGCGAAGAAACAGATGAAGAGGAAGATGTATCCCACAATAAACAAGAGGTACAAGCCTGGTCTGCGGACCGGGTTGCCGAGTATTTGTTCGAGGCCGGCGTCGAAAAGCAGCACTGCGAAGTCTTTCGTGACCAGGAGATTAGCGGCGAAGTTTTGCTAGGCATGGATCAAAGTTCTCTCTTCATCAAGGCATTCGATCTCGGTTCTGTTGGTCGCAGACTCAAGACCTGGCATAAGATAAAGGCCCTCCAGGACGAAGTGGCGAACAACGACGCTGCCGTTAAGCGACCACGATATGGCAGCGAAGCCGGCTCTGAGGGGACAAGACACCGCACAAGTCGTACCAACACGGTAACAACCGCCAACTCTAACAGGCCGTCACCGATTTCAGCTAGACATTTTGCCCAGGCTCCCAAGATTCCTCCTACTACCCAGGTGACGCCTGCCTCACCTCAGAGGATGGCCGATGGTCGACCTGGTCATGCAAAACGGCCGTCGGCTGCTTCCATTCGAGAACTGCATCACTCCAGACGACACTCATCTACAGACTTTCGCGTTGTGCCGGCCGCCGCGCCGTCACCGGCTCTACCACCGCTGACCCCGATAGAAGGCCACAGAAAGCAACCATCGTTTGACCGTAACTGGACCCTCGGAAACGCTTTTGCGCAACCCGGCGTTCGGCCGATGTCATCCACTGGCCTACATGATTTAATTCCATCCGAAAACGCTCAAGACTCAGCGGTTGACCTTGACAGGGGATACTTTTCTGGCACTGATGCGGAGGGCAGGCGGCGAAATGTGCTTAAGAAGCGCGAGAGCACTGCCCACTCCCGGCAATCCAGCTATGCAGAAGAGCAGAGGATTCGTAGCGCTACTGCACTCTCTAGACATTCCCGCTTTGGTAGTGTTGATTCTTATCGCGATGGGCCATCAACTGCTGCTCAAAAGTACTACGGCATTCAGCCAGCCGCGCATGGCAGAAGCATATCAACAAACACTACCGAATCCTTTCGACCTCTACCTCCACTGAAAGATAACGTTCCACCGCCTGTCACAAAGCTGGACTCGAACCGTGCACAGCCCGCACCGAAGCAGCAAGGATTTAATTCAGACTGGCTATCAAATGTTGTGAGCCGTCCGGGCCAAAAACAAAGTCGCAATGGCATGCGCGCCATTTCTGAGAAGCTCACCTTGGAGCGCCGGACATCGCCCTCCGATTCCTCTACCAAAGACAGTGCATCGTTTTCGCCGGCGACTGGGCAGAGTACTCCCTCTGTCGCGCCAAGCCTAGAGAAGGACTCACCTGACGTCTCCGGTCAGAACAACAGCGCGGCTACTGCACCGATCAAGGGCAAGAAGAAAGGCAAAAAGGGTACGAGTGCGTACACACGAGGATTATTGAAGATCGGACCCGCCGAGGCCAAGGAAGGTGCAGAGTATTTCGGCTGGATGAGGAAGAAAAGTTCACATCTCATGACAACTTGGAAGCCACGATTCTTCGTACTGAAGGGACGCAGGCTGTCATACTATTACTCAGAAGATGATACGGAAGAAAAAGGCCTCATCGACATTTCATTTCACCGTGTTCTACCTGCCGACAATGATAGACTTACAGGACTTCACGCCACCATTGCCAACGCCGTCAGCGGACCAGCAATTCCGAACTCATCCCTATCCCCAGATATGGAAAAGTCTAACGAGCCCGTATTCATTTTCAAGCTGGTGCCTCCGCGTGCGGGCCTCTCGCGAGCCGTCAACTTCACAAAGCCCATGGTGCACTATTTTGCCGTCCCCAACATCAAGCAGGGCCGGCTCTGGATGGCGGCTATGATGAAAGCTACGATTGACCGCGATGACGCGGCACCGATCACCACGACGTACCAGCAAAAGACCATCTCGCTCACCAAGGCCAAGCAGATGCGTCACCGGCCGCCCGCCCTCATGAACCTCGACGAGATGGCCGACGAGGAGAAGAGGGTAGAGGTCCCCGGCGCCGCTGCGGGTGGCCACAACAGTCTCGGCATCTTTGCGGAGACGGACAGCGGCGTCTCGGGCCTCGATAAGGCTAGACTCAATGGCGTCTTGTCGGCCGCCGACAAGGATACGATGCCGCAGAGCGCATAGGCTGCGCTGTGCTGCCGGGGCCAAACCTTGCGACGCGGCAAGAAGGTTCTTGATGACGGTATGACTGTTTTATATACGGAGCGAAATGCAAGGGCGTAACTAGAAAAAAGAGTGAGCGAGTTTTACTGCGTGGGACGAATCAGAAAAGAAATGATTCGGCTGGGTGTCACGTCTTGTTTTCATGTTGTCTTCTTCTTCTTCTTCTTCTTCTTCTTCTTCTTTGCTTTGGGTCTCTTTTGCTATTTGGTGTCTTGAAATTTCTTAATTTTTCTGTCTCTATATTTCAAATCTTGTCGTTTTCCGTGCTTTCTTTTAGATTCCCCAGTATATATACGCTTGCCTTTTTGACGATGAAGATGTTGCGTTTCTGATGGAGATAGGGCTAGAGATAGGGATGGAGATAGGGATGGAGGTGAGAGATGGAGATGGGGAGCAGATGGAAAGGGGAGTTTTATGGGCTAAGCGGAATAGACACTTTTATCTCGTTCCTTTACCACCACCACCCTTGTCATTCTCATCCTGTACTCTTTCATGATGGGCTTGTCAGAAATGAAAAGCACGTCTGCTACATCCCCTGAGATATAGTAGTAAAGCACGCCGTGGCAGGTTCCGTTATTCAACATAGAATAAATATATTCGTAGCAACTCTTGTGTCATTGGCCCACGACTCCTCTCAATACACTATGTCTTCAGCTAAGCCTAACTTGAGCAGAGACCCAGCAAAACTTGATTGCGATCTCGTCATAACTCCCTCCCGTCTTGACTCGTAAAATGACATTTTCAAAGCTGAATAAACATGGAACGTAAAGCACGCTACCCGTGTAAACCAAAAAGCACCTAAACGCCAGAGAATGCGACTCATTTAGAGCAAACTCCCTGAATGTAATTGGGTCAGCCCAACTTCTGATTCATGCCCATAAGAAGTTGCCTGATGGACTTCATCAGGTGCTGCTCGACACCCTCGAGATTCGCGGTCGACTCGCCCTCGCCACCAGGGCGGGCCGTGCTAGCCTCAGCCAATCCAAGCACTCGATCAATAGCGGAGAGGGTTACGGCCTCGGCCATTGCTTCTCCGAGACGACCTTTCAGTGTCTTGATAGAAATTTCCTTGAAACCATTCAGTTGAATCAGAACCTTGGCTTCTAGAATTGGAGGCGGATCGCTGGCGGCCGTGCCAGCGCCACTCGGTGGAGGGATCTTATTCTTCATGAATCCAACAATGAGCTGACCAATGCCCTTGATACAGATGGTCTCCATCTTGTCATTCTCCGTGGCCTCCTTCTTCAGACCAACGCAACGGTTGAGTGCCGATATGACGATGGCTTCAGCCTGGGGGTTGCGAGCCTTTTTTAGGTTTTCGATGAGCCCATTCTTGAGGTTCACAACCGCTTGCAGCAATCGTGGGTCGATGACAGGTCGGGTGGGTGTAGGGCTTGCGGATGAAGCCGCGGCCTTGCCCGCAACAGTGGAATGCGGTTGGGATGTGCTGGCAGGGCTGGGAGACGGCCTGACCACCGCTGGCTGACCAGTAGCGATAGGCTGTGTTGGCAAGTCCGTCTTGGTTGTGTTGGCGGGTGGGGGAGGTCGCGCAGCATATGGTGAGCTGTAGGAGGTAGGCTGTGGTAGCTCAATCGTTGGTTTTGTTGGCGGAGGCGGAGGTGCATGGGCTGTAACCTGCGTGGGTGCCGGTGGCTGAGGAGGAATTGGAGCAGGCAGGTGCTGCGGGGGTTGCTGAGGGTGTTGTATCAAGTGTTGCTGAGGGTGTTGTTGTTGTAGATGTTGTTGCGGGTGTTGCTGCGGGTGCTGCTGCGGATGTTGTGGAGGGTGTTGCTGAGGATGTTGCGGCTGTTGGTGTTGGTTCGGTTGCTGCTGCTGCTGCGGCTGCTGATGTAAAGGAGGTGGGTATTGTAAGGGCCGATGTTGGCCTTGACCAAATGGTGGCACTTGATAGCCAGTAGCTTGAGCTTGTCCATAGCCAGGGAGGCCAACCATATGTTGTTGATGGGGATTGTATGGATATGAATAGGGGCCATACCCTTGGGCAGCCATTGCTCGGTCCGGTGATGAAGCTTTGCGCTTCTTTCCTGCGTCCAATTCGACGCCGGGAACGCGCGACCACAAATTGGTCGTCTCGTCCTTTCTGAACGCCTCGTTTCCGATGAGATTGTGGCGAACACTACTCTCCCAGCCTTTCGTTTCGGTATGGAAAAAGAACCATGGGTATCTCTGACAGATTCTCTTGTATATCTGCTTCAACGTAAGGCCACCTGGACCGGCGGCAGTGAGGGTCTCGTCAATCAATACACCATAGTTTTTGTTGGGCTTTTGAAGCTGTTCATCGGTGTAGTCTTCAATCTTGAGCTCCAGTGGCGGTGATTTGGGACGAGATTTCTTTTCCTTTTTCTCTCGTGCTCGTCTTTCGGCATCGGAGCCCTCAGCGCCATCCTCGCGCGGCTTCCGAGGCTTGTATTTCCGTTTCTCGGGCTGGTCTCCGGCATTTTCAGGGAGAGGATGCTTGCGTGGACGACCAACCTTGCGCTTAATAGGCTGTTCGATAGGGGGTGGCTGCGGCAGTGTCTTCTTGGCCATCTCTTGCTGCTGCTTTTTGAGCAGACGCTGCTCACGTTTTGACATGATGCCGTTCTTTGGGGGTCTGCCGGGGCCCCTCTTTCGGGGTATTTCTGGCATGAGGAGATTCGGCTGGTCGGTAAAGGGTTCGGTTTTGAATGCCTCTTCACCTTCGACAGCATCTTCCTCGATCATTTCTTCGTCGCCATCGCCGTCGCCATCGCCATCGCCTTCAACCTCACCCTCGCCATCCTCGTTGAGGTCAGACAATTCCGCAGGTGTATCGTCGACATCTGACAACTCGTCACTAGTATCTTGGATTTGACCATCACCATGTGTCTGCTCGAATTCGAAGCTCATCTCCTTACCTCCATGGGCCTTCTTTTGATCCTCTGCAAGATGCTCCTCGGCTCCCGTTTTGCCTTTTTCAACGCCGTTGATGAGGAAGCGAAAGTTAACGTCCTTGATCTGTAGCTCGTCGCCACACCTTAGTGTCACTTTTTCGCTCATGTAATGCACATCCTGACAGAAGAAGCCATTTTTATGTAGAGGTATTGCCTCGAAGAAGCCCTTTTCTTGGTTAAAGGCAATTTTGAGATGTTCGCGAGAAATAGCCTTGGTCTTGCTCGCGATATCTGGACCTGGCGAATGAATGCCGATAAAAGGAACCTCAAATGGAGAAGGCCGTAGTGAACTGAGATCGACGCGGACTGCCCCGGGAGTGTGTGAGACGTATTGGCGATCGGATATGACCTTTTCGGGATTCTCCTCGGCTTCTTGCTGAGATGAGCCTGCGGTGCTCGTTTTGCGACGCTTCGCCGGGCGGCCGGCCTCCTCACCGTCCGATTCGGGGCCAAGCATGCCGCCTTCCTCTGAGACGAATGATTTGCTGAAATGGCTACGGTCTTGAATGATGGGAAGCGGCGGCGCAATGCCCATGTTGGCACACTCGTTGACGCGTAAGTTATGCAAATGTGCGATTTTTTCAGCACGGCGGGCCTGTGTCATAGCACGGTGGTCACGGCCGATAATGACGGCATACGTTGTCATTTGAAAGACGGAATCGGCGAATTCTATTCGCGCAAAGGATTCCAGGCTATTCTCGGCACCAGGCTGGCGGGCGGTACTGCCTAGAGGCACACCATTGATGTTATCATCATCCAGAGGGTTAGGTAGGGTCACTTGGGCTGGGGTGACGGTGGGTGGGGGTGGAATTGTTGACGGCGTTGCGTTTGACATGGAAGCGAGAGCCATCATCATGTAGGCATGCGGATCGATGTTGGAAGCAGCAATAGGTGCGAATGGGGTCGAAGGCGCATAGTGCTCGAGATTGGCCATGGCGGCGTCCTGGCTCCGCTGAGATGTGTAGAGTTGACCATGTTTGGCAGTCGTAGGCGCGGGCGCGGGTGGGTTTGCGCTGGGCTGTGTGGTGGCGGGAGTCTGGGGTGCTGCTGCGGCATCCCCCGTGCCATTGTGTGCGTTGCTTGCGTTGCTTGCGGCGGTAGTTTTCGTGGTAGGGGTGCATGGTCGCTGTGTCGGGGTCGAAGGACTGTTGGCAGTGTCCTTCCGGGTTGGCGCGGAGGCGGTCGGCGCAGTGGAAACCTCGGCCGCATCAACGAGGGTATCGGGGGCAAGGGGTCGTATCGATTCGGTGGTCATGGATGGCGTCGCGGAGTGATGCGGTGGTAGAGAATGAGTGGCGGCGGCGACGGCGACGTCGGGGAGGCCCTGGTGGCCTACGCTCAACGAAGTCATCGCTGCTACTTGCGGACAGCTCCTTCGCCCTCAGTGCCGGGGAAGCGGCGGGTTGTAGGCACTGGCGCGTGGCGACAGCTGGAAGGAGAAAAGTCGAGCGGAAGAAGGGGGGTTCTGAGAAAGGCTCTGCAGCCTGCAGCCTGCGCAGGTGGTTGGGCGGTTGTCCGTTGACGAAAGTCGTCGTCGGTTTGTTGACTTGTCAACCTTGGGCAAAAGAATTTGGCAGGCGCGGGCGATTCGTCGGGATCTGGTTTGAAGGTCGCAGGCGGGAGCGAGTGCAGGAACAGACGGTGGAGTGACGCGTTGTGATTGGCTGAGTACCGGCTCCACTGTATGACTCCCACTGCTTGAGCTGTTGTACAGTTAGCCGGCACCACTGACTACCTCTACCTAAGACTGGTCACAAAGCATGCTGCGAGCCAACGAACCTTGTCAAGCCTTGTTGTACAGGTACCTACCTAGGTAGGTCTCCCTACAGGTACTGGTTAGGTACACCTTCAGCGACAAGTGCCCGAGATTGGTTGCTGGTATCCTGCATCAATCACTCACTGTTGGGCAATTTGACGAAACTACAAATATATTGTTTCAAGTGCAATTATAAACAAATCTTAACCTCTCTTGACTATTCTACCTCCAGATACTATTCTCCGTCGTATCTGCCTCTAACACTTTTTGCTAATGACTAACCTATTCGTATTTCATAGTTGTGCCTATCGTTCTTCGTAGTGGACCATCAAAGACTGCGGCCATGGGGAATCATGGCAAGCGGGGGAAATTCGATCGGCTGCGGCCGCAATGGCGTTGTAAGCGCACCATATGCCTTGCAACGGTAAAGAAGAACAGCTAAATTGATAACAATTTAATCCATTTTATTTGTTTCATTTTCTTTTCTTCTTTCTTTCTTTCTTTCTTTCTTTCTTTTTCTATCTTTTTCGAACCAGACCCCTTGCACCTTCCAAAATTTGCCCCCGCGAGCTGGACTACACCGATTTTCCTTCAACATCCAACATTTCTCAAAGGTTATAAAAATTGTGAGACAAATTCATGACATTCCTTATCGATTATAACGAGTCTTGACACTCTGCAATGCATGGCCCCAATCTCGTACTACTACATACAAACCAGCCACCATGAGACGATAGCCGCCAAGTCCCTAGCGGACACCAGAAGCATCAACGCACCAACCCCCCCCCCTCCTTGCGCATGTGGATGAATGAAGAATGCGGAATGTGCATGGCCCATCTCTCCTGTCAAGAAGGAAACAGAAAGGAGAATACTCTATCCTACCTAGGTAGGCAGTAAACCCACTGTGTCGGGCACTATTTGCCAGCCAGGGCCCGGTCCACGGTGCCTGCCGAGCGCGCGCTTAATGCAACAATGCAACACCAAGTTCAGGTCTCCTCATCCACTCATTTTCAATACCAGCGCGATATGGAACAGTGCCACCTCTTTGGCCTCCCCAAACGAACAAAGAACTCCCGCTCATCTTACAGGATGACAACTGTGGCCTGCCTAGCTAGAGTTGAACAGACAAGACGGCCGCCATGTATCATCATAAAGTCCCTCTCCCCGCCCGGCTCGCCTTCACTTTCACTACACCTTCATCATTGGATACGGAGCCCTTACTGCCGATTTTTCTACTTTCTCTCTGTGTTTTCATTCATCTGTCCATTTTGGTTTTGATCCAGCCCGTTTCCTGCGTTTTATTTCCACTCGACCTTCTTCATATCTGCTCTGTCTCTGTCTATTTGCTTTGCTAATAATTCACACTTTCCCACACGCCTTCGTCTTCACCTTGCCCCGTCGTACAACATGAAACCCAAGGAGAAATGGACGAACATCCGCCTACCCGACAAACTCCGCCCCAAGGAACTCGACGAAGCCACCCAATTCCACTCCCGCTACGTACGAATGCTCCTCGACCAGGACAACGTCTCCACGACAGACAACGTCCTCGCCGCCTTCTTCGTCTGGTTGCTGCTGGCCAGCTTCATCGCGTTCCCGGGCACCTTCACCACCATAAAGAAGTCTATCGAGGACGGCGACAGTGGAAACATTGCCAACAAGGCCGCAGATACATTGCTCAAGAGTGTCAGGAATATACCGCTCCTAGCGCTGGCTGCCATCGTGTGCTCTGCCTCTGTCCTCGGCATGATCATCCTGTCCTTTCGCCACAAGAACAACTGGATCTGGGTTGTGAATAAGCTCTTCCTTCCGGGCTTCGCCAATTGTACAGCCGGTCTCATATCGACTTTGATTGGTGTCTATGCGCAGCAAAAGGGCGTCTGGAGCACTCCTGCTAAGGTTACTGCGATCGTGGAAGGCTGCCTTGGTGTGATCTGGGGTGCAATCTGGCTCAGGGTGGATCGCTTCTGTCTGAAGAAGATCAAGGAAGAACATCGTTCGCACTATACTGAGTGGGCCAAGGCGCCCTGAGCGACCAGTACGGGTACTCGTGAATACCATGGTCAAATGGTCAAACAGCTTCGAATAGACACAGCTAGGGGGTTCACACCGCTGAATATGTCCGCAACTGCTCAGGTAGCGCTTGCATCATAGACTCAAGCCTTTAATACAACTCTATCGCAACAGCGGATCGCGTTCACTAGCCCCTGCAACTTGATTCACCTTCCGAATGAACTGGCCAGACAAGCGGAATGCCCAGTGGCATAGCATCCCCGCAACAAATCCGACAGCGTCGTTCTTGAAAGCCAGAATACCAGCGGTGGTCATGAGCATGACAGTCCAGCGCTCCATCCGCTCCTCCTCAGAAGGATTGCGCAACTTTCGTGTAATGACAGACACGCCTGTGCTACGGTCGGAAGACTCTTGCCACAGATCGCGGGCTCCTTGGTTGAGTGAGTGACCGACATTGGCCAGCTCCAGACCGGCAGCAAGAACCATGATGCCTAACAGGCTCTTTGGGTACTGGCCCAAAAGACTGATCAGCGTACTTCCAAAGAAGAGGCCGAGGATTATCTTGACGGTCCCTAAAAGAATTACGCTTGCGCCGCTGCGTGCACCGAACCGATACTGAGCCGCCAAGCCACCAGATCCATGGCAGACTGGCATGGCACCGAACCAGGTACATGTTAGGTTCATCATGGCAACGCTAAGTCCGATAGCTGTCACGGAAGGGGTAGGGACATCTGGTAGCAGATCAGCAGCCAGTGCTGTCACTGCAATAATCGAGTTGAGAGTCGTAAGCGGCAGCTGGCCGACTGCCATGTATATGGGGGACGCGTCTGGATGGCCGATGAAGGTTGGCACAAGGAACTCGGGGTGCCAGATCCTGAACCAAGGCAGATCTTGATGTGTTCGGATAACCTGAATGAGAGCAAACACTATGCCCAAGAGAAAGAACGCCAGCGCATAAGGGAAGCGCTGCAGCCTGTGTGTGGTTATGAGGACGAGAAAGGCAAAGAGCGCCCAGAGGCGATTGTCGAGGATCGGGAGCAGCCACCCAAGTGGTTGGAGCTGTGAAGAGCCGGCGCCGATGATGAGGGACAGGCCGGCACCAAGTTGGATGCCCTTGACGACGGGGATCGGGACGACCTTGACGGCCCAGCGCAACAAACCAGTTACGGACATGACAAAGATGGCTCCGCCGACCCAGAGGCCGGCGCCAGCGACGCCAGCCATGGACGGGTCGCCGCGGTGCGCGATGGCCGCCGACGCAATTGCCTGTCATCGTCAGCAGAGGGGCAAGCAAGGCCGGAGATGGGCCGCTGGTGGTCAGCGCACCTTCATGGGCTGCACGGGCAGCGGGATGCCGAAGACGACGCCGGAGATGACGTTGAAGGCGCCGGAGAAGACGAGCGTCGAATCGAGATGTATGGAGCCCTGGATGGCGAGGGCGATCATGAGCGGCAGCAGCGTGCCCAGGTCGCCGAGCGAGCCCGATATTTCCGCCAGGGGGGCATTGCGAAAGGTGTTGACGTTGTGGCGGTTGCGCTTCTTGAGATGGGACAGGATAGAATTCATTCTGAGAAAGAGCCGGCAGTCACTCTGAGCATGAGACTTGGGTCGGAGAAGTACTTGAAGCCGTTGCGCGCGGATGGGAGCGAGCGGGGGGAGAAAATGAGGCTGCGTCAGGCGGGAGGAGGAGGGAGGATCAGCGATGCATGTTGATGGTGGGTTTGACGGTGCTGGTGCTGTGACTGATTTGATTGATTAATATTAGAGAAGTTGTTGTTTGCCCCACGTCAGCTGCAGTTGAGCGACGTCACTTTCTGGTGACTTTTGGGGGTGGCTGGTGGCAGCGGCCTCCTGAGCCGGCGAGGCAACATCGGGGTCATATATGACATTCAATTTTGTGAAAAGAAACGACGTCAAAAATAATAAAAACAAGCGTTTAAATGAACCAATGAACCAGGACACCGGATGAGGCGGTAGTTACGGAGTCCATAATTATGAGCGATACCCGGCCCACCTGGGGGAGCGGTCTCTTTCCATTCATTTAACAAAGCAAAAATGGCGGAGTGGTAACAGATGAAATAATTACTGGAGACTTAAATCACGGAAAAACACCGCGTTCTGGACCGTTGGGGCCGTGGCGGAATGGAATATGCTTGAGCTATGCCGGGTAGCACTAGCCGTGCCGGGAGGACAACAATATTAGGGCGAGTGCAGGTCAAAAATCCATGACTTAAACTTGGATAGGGTCGGCCGTATCGGGGCCAGCGAATTGCCCTGCCGGGTAATGGGATTTTTCATGTCTTGATCGATGGAGCAAGAGCCGGCTTGTCCGGCCGTCATCCGGATAGTTCAATTAGGTGGCGAGCAGTTGCAGGGAGTTGTGGGCGATTGATGTAGGCTCGTGGCGCTGTGTAGCAAGTCTCCAATAGATGCTCTGTCTTCTGAGTCTTCTTCTCGGCTCCTTGACTCCTTGACCACCTTTCTGCTGGGTGAGCCGGAGAACGGGCTGGAGCAATCGTGATTGAAATGAGCCGGCAGAGCCGATATCAATACACGGGCATCAAACCTGTAGTAATAAGTCGGCGACGGATGAAGACGCGAGCTGCTTTGGACATGTTAGTGGAGATGGGCCCCGAAAAAAAATAGACAAATACTGGGACGCCCATCCTGCTATGCTGGGGCGTTCGGGACATTGTCCATGGACGAGTTGTCAGAGGTCGGTAAGGTGTTGTGGCTCTGCCGCGGCGGCCAAGCTCACGAGACCAGAACCTAGGAATCTATGAAAAAAAAAAAAAAAAAAATACACATAATGCCAATGCCAATGAGTTGCGCGATTGCATGCGGCGATCTTCTGGCTGCCTCTAATTATAAGGCTTTCCAACAGGGGTCTGAGCCCCAGGGGTTTCCACTGGAGAAACGACTCCAAGTCCGCGGGGAAGAAAGAATAACAATGCGGGCACAAGTTGATAGCAAGGGAGGGGGGGGGAGGGGGGGGCCTCTAGGGGCGTTCCTTAGTTAATCACGCCTGTTTCGATTCATGTTGGAAGCTCCGTGTCATGTCATAGGACTTGGGTTTCCAAAGATCCGGATAATTGAGCATGAAGAAGGCTGACAGGGTGCAGTTTTTGTTTACAGCCTGCTTGGCGGCGTCCCTGCTTGCGTGAAGATTCTTATAGTACATGGTGAGTATCCAAAACGGGCATTGCGAGGTCTACCGAAATTCGCGCAACACGTTGGCTACCCCGGCCAGTCCACAGCGAGGTGAGTGAGGGCACCCCGATTCATTAGGGTGGCACACAAGCGAAACCCCATTGTTGCTTGCCTGTAAGTACCTGGTGCCATCGCTGGAGTTGCTGCTTGTCTCAATCTATTCTGCGACTTGTCTTGTTGTCTTGTCTCTGCATGGCTTATTCCAGGAATGGTGTAGCACTTCATGTCAGGTGTGCAAGTTGGAACACGTGTGTTTACAGATGGAAAATGTGCCAAGTCAGTGCCTTAGTCGGAAGGGGCTAGCCACTAGCATCCAACAATCGACTTTGTCTGCCGGCATGGAAGGAAAAGAAAGAGAAATGGAAGGGGAATGCAGGCTTTGAGGATGCGACCTGCGGCCTCACGCCCGCTCGTAGTGACCTCGATGCCGTAGTTCCGAAGAGGCGGCGTTCCTGCGCAATCTACGGATACCAAGACGGAGAAAAAAAAAACCACTCCTGGTTCATCAAAAAAAAAAAAAAAAAAGCCTCGTACGCCACTGCCACTGTACCACTCATTGTGCGGGCCGCTAATTACTCGTTCGGTTCCGAAGCGTCTTCGCCGTCCTTGGTCCAGACACCCTTTTTTCTGGTCCCTCGCTGCCGCTCCGCCCGATTGTGGATTGTGCCGTACAACAACAGGCTTGACTTGGCTGGGGGTTTTTCCAATTGTCTTCTCGTGGCGCAGTGGTCTTGGAAATGCCAACCGGGCGACCGCCAAAAGACTTGGCTTTGGGGCTGATGAGGCACTTTCGGTGTCATGTTGTATTAGTCGGAACCCTGGTCCCTCTTTACCGAGAGTCGACAGGGGAGTGACAGGATAGAGGTCATAACTCGACATGCAGCAGTTGACCCTCGGATAGTCTCCAGGGCAGATGGCTTACCTCATGTTTGATGAAACTACTGACTAGGTAATTACTGAAGTGAGGGGGATGGGAAGGAAGACACGAGACAGGTGACTGATAGATGGCTGTTTTCCTTCCCTTTTAGAATTCAAGTCCAAAAATGACGAATCAACTCTCATTCTAGTCGGCAATTTTTTGAAGGAATTGTTGTGAAGTAGTTGGTGCATACCTCGCGCCTGGCCAGAGTACCAGAGTGCAAGGCCCTGGTCCAGAGACGCCAAACCACGATCGGTGGTCCGTGACGTGAGTCCCCGCTTTTCGCTCTTCGCTCCAGTGCGCCCATCCAAGCCCCATGCCGAGCCATGCATGGAGCTGCTAACAATCAACAAAATCATCCTCCAGTCCGCTTACGCGCTTCCACTATTTGTCGCTTCTCCATCCTCCTTTTGCTCCCAGCCGGAAAAAAAAAAAAACCTCGTCCCCCAAAGGTAAGGAACAAGTCAATTCTCAATTGCTGCTTTTCGCTTCTCATCGTCGAGAGAAATCCAATCGTCTCCAATTCACTCTGTCGCATTTTCATGCACGCAAAATCGCTCTCGGCTTTTGGCCGCTGCGTGGCCAAGAAAAACACCACCCGACGACAACTTCGCAGCTCAACGCTCACGGCGATGCGCGCCATTCAATTGGGTCAATTTTGTCGTTGAATTGAATATCAGCTTTCGATGACATCTCAATTGGCCTCGCTACTCGTCCTACCTGACACCTGTTCTGCTAGCTCACTTGAGGAGGATTGCGGTCTTTTCTACGCCCGAAACCACCAATGCTGACTGACACCTTCAGGCTTCCAGACCGACTCCATCTCCTCCCACTTCTTCCGCTCTCTCTCTTCTCATCACAATGGCCGCCATCACCACCCACCCCGGCCTCGTCATGCACGAGATTGCCAAGCGTTCCAAGAGCTGGCCCGCCAAGAACGTCGGTGTCATGGTCGTCTTCTGCATCGTCTTCGTCGGTGCGTAAACCAAAACAAAGCCAAAACCCCCCGGCTCTCCCGTCCATTTTGCGACAGTTTTATGGCCAAACGAGCCCGCAGAGTCATTCTCCGTCCTTTCGTGCTAACCCTGACCGACAGTCGCCGTCGCTCTGTTCGCCATCTTCGTGAGCAAGATCCTCAAGCGCCGCAGGGAGGCCAAGCCCGAGCTGTAGATTATCCTCTCATGACACGAGCGTGAAGGCTGTTGGGGGGATCGGGGGCAGGTAATTTATTTTTGATTGTTTGGGATGAGGACGGAATCACAGTACTGTGGACGAATTGGCAGGCATCCTCGCCTCACCCCGACAGAGAGCGGCAGGCTCCAACACCCAAGGCTTTTCCTTTGCGCACCGCCGCCTTCAACGTCACTCTCTATCGGCTCTCTTCTGCATCTAACGAATCAAACGAGACACCCGACCTGCAATTCACGCGCCTCAGATTCCGATATCTGTGTTGTTCTTCGCCGCCCTCCTTGTTCTCTCAGTGAGGCCTCCAGGGGCTGCACTGCAGATTGTGACACTATTATAGGAGTCAGCGTCGGGTAACAAACGTTGGAGTATGTTTGATTGGGAGTATTTGTTGGGTTACGTCTTGTTGTTTGGTTTGCTTGTATGCTGGGAGGCTTGGACAGCGCTACAGTGTTGGCTCCGCGTGCGATGCTTGTCAAATTTACCAGACTGCTGTATTCTATATTTCTAATACTACTGATACCTTTTTTGCACGCTTTTGGTCTTGCCCCGATCAACACTCGCCGACTGGCGACGCCTTTTGAAGCAGCTTTGGTAAGACTGCTGTCTATCTATATCCAGCCAACCCCAATCTATATAACACCAACATCAGCGCCCCGGCCTATATAATACAAACATTGGCGCCAAGACGCCCACTGCCCCCGCACTATCTCACACAACGCGCCCACCCAAACAAGTTTTCTTACAAGCCCTCTCTGGCCAGCATGTCCGCAATGTCCATGTAAAACGCCACCGCGTTAAACGTCCTCTTCCGGGCGACCATCGCGCGCAGCGCCCACCGGACCCTGTTCGACCAGTTGATCAGGTCCGCGTGGCCGACCCCGACCAGCGTGCCCCTGTACTCGCCCCAGCGGCTGCTCGCCACGCTGACCAGCCCGTCATTGGCGCCCTCCGCCGCGGCGACCACCGCGTGCGACCACCAGAGCGCGCTGAGCCGCGACAGCGTCGGCGCCGCGTCGGCGCCGTACGAGAAGTACCGCACGCCCGGCGCGTCCGGCGTCGCCGGGTTGAACACGTCGCGCGCGTACGCGGTGGTCAGCCTGCGCAAAGGCCTCGGTGCCGAGGCCCGCGCGCGTCAGCAGCGTACAGCCGCGGCAGGGGCAGCGGGAAGCGCGCGGCCGGGTCCAGGAGGAGGTCCGCGGCGGGGCTGCCGCGGTGCGGCGTCGCGATGGTGGTCAGCGAGGCGACGCGCACGGGGTGCCCGGGGGAGGGCGGGAGTCACGAGATCATGTAGCGCGCGTCGAGGCCGCCCATGCTGTGCGCGATGATGTTGACGGGCGGCGGCGGCGAGGAGCAGGAGGTTGAGGATGCTTGTTGGGCGGCGGTGATGCCGGCGGCGAGGGCGGCGGCTCGTTCGGCGATGGAGCTCGACGGCGGGACGGAAGTCGCGATGACCGTGGCGCCACTCTCACGAAGCGCGTCTTGTATGCCGTGCCAGTACCGCACCGCGGGGAGCAGTCGCGGGGCGAGGCGTAGCTCCGAAAAGCCAAAGAGGCCGTGAGCGAGCACGATGGGGTATTTTGGCGTAGCTGTTGGCAAAGTTAGCTCCGTCTTTTTTCCCCTCCCTCTTCTTCTCTTGTAATCTTCTCTGAAAGGCAGCAGAGAGGAGCGAAGTAGATACCATAGTGCTCGCGCAGTTGCGCAAAGTCGTCGATAATTTCTCGGCCGACTCCCGGTATTCGCGGGTCCTTGGTAACGCGGGGAGAGGTGCAGAACCAGCGGGAGCGGTGCGGCAACGACGACAGTGGCCGCTGGAAAAGAACACGCCGACTCATTGCCAACGTGGCTGCAGGCAATTCACGGAAATGGGCAGTTTGCTACAGGCGGTCTTTCGCCGCGCAATCGCGCGAAAGTGTGGTTGAACGGAAATGTGAAATGTGTCAAGGATGGGGTTGATCAAGCTGTGGCGCGCCAGGTGGTGTGACGTCACTGTTGCACCAAGTGTGACAAGCTTCCAGGACGGCATGGCTGGCACCTGCATTGTACAAATCACAGAGAGATAAAATTTTGTGGCACCGCTCTTATTTTCTGTTTACCATTGCCCGAGAATGGGTATCTTTTAATATTAATTGAATCTATGCATGCATGTCTGCTTTTTTCGTAGCCCCAACTCCTAAATCCCTCCGCCCTCCAGAGCCATACTAGTTCTTCTGTGGTGGCAACTGGCTGGGCGCATTCTCTGCCGTCACTCCGCTAAAGGGCGGGCGAGGATTATTTTGATCAAACGGCATGGAAGCACTTTCGGCCATTGCTTCGCTGTAGCTGGGCGGCGCATCTTCATATTCCTCCAGCTGCGCAGCTTGCGGTGGCGGCACCGATTCGCTTGGTCGGCGCAGTGGCAACGGTGGTGGCTGCTGCGCCGCTGCGCCGCTTGAGCCAGATATGGGATGTAGTTCGCTTTGTGAGAAGCCTCCGTTCGTGGCTGCCTTTACGAGCTCTCTGGGTGGTTCGATGCCAGAAAATACCTCCACCGTTGCGAAATGAAGTGGAAGGGTTATCGATTCAGGAATGATCTTACTGTTTTTCTTCCCTAGTCTGAGTGTAACAAGAACTTGGATCTCGTAGCGCCGGCTTATATTGCATGTAGTGAATGATGGTGCCACGGTATTCGGAAGGGGCCTCTGGCTCCAATACTCGTCTGGCACGACGATTTCTGTACCAACTTCGCCGGTAGGGGTGATGAGTGGCACCTCAAGCTGAGGGTTTGACGCGATGATCCAGCGGTTACTCTTTTGCAACACTTGTCCGTGTGCAGATAAAATAGTTGTTCCAATAAGATCCATTTGGAAAGAGGTAAGGTACACCTGCTGTGGGTTGTTGACGAGCTTCTTCGCAATTAACCGCAGTGGGACAGGCCGGTTGCAAGTCAAAACCAAGGGATGAGGCAGACGAGCGGACAGCTCTACTGACTGTGGTGGAGGTGGTAGATCTGCTAGAGATTCTGTTTGGGTCTTTTCTTTAGAGCTCTTCATGCCGAACAAGGCCTTTTGTTTTCCCTGTGGTGACTCGGGGCGCGTAGCAAAGCTGAACGGCCTGCGCGCGAAGGTCTCTTGGCCACGGGGAGGTGACCTTGGTGGCTCTATGGGCATGAATTTGAATCCTAGCTGGAAGCGCCAGTTCTCCTTCAAGATGCCCGGTCGCTGCACCGTGACCTTGATGTAGTATCGTATCTCGGCATCGTTGTATACACCAGACAAGGACGGCGGCAGAGTCTTGGTAACATGCCGTAGATAGAGCTGTCTTGTGCCGTCCATGAGTCGAATGCCACGCGAACCGAAAATTCCGGCGCCCGACAGGCTCTGATTCGCAAGTGACGCCATAGCATGAGAGTCACTGCAGGCGTTATTTATAGGCATCTTAAATCTGAAGGGAAAGTGGTGCTGCCCGGGCGGTAGCGGAAATGACCCGAAAGGATTGTTTGCGCTGCTATGGTAGTCATCGGGGAATACCTGCTGCACCTTGTATAAGATCTTATGGCTCTCCGTGTTGATGGCAGCGTTGGGCGTTGTGTAGCCATCTCGGCCGTCGCGTCCGTTTTCGAAAGGCGAAGGCGGCTGTAAGCTCGTGTTGGATTCGCCTTCGAGCTTGACGACGATGTTGCCTATTTGCTCGTTGCGGTTTAAATGCAGTAAAACGTGCCCACTGATGACGTCGAGGTTTGTAAAGAACTCGGGCTGGTTGTCGAGGGTGATGCGCATCGTCATGGTGGCGGGTCAGGCGCTGGCGGGTGGCCTATGGTGATCGCGCGGGGAGCTGGCGCAAGATCGAGGCGGGTGGGATCGAGGAATTGAATGTTTCTAACAATGTCAAGTAGGCACCTCCTTCCTCACTATATGGAGGCAAAGCTCATGCTGGTAGGATGCTGGTAGGATGGAGAGATGGGGCAAGGTTGACGATCGTGGTAGACAAGCAAACGCAGTGCGGAATTCGCGGGGAGTGCGACATATTACTGGCAATTGTAGGTCTGTAGGTACATAAGTAGGCTGTGCCAGCTTGGCAACGGAATTGGGTAGGTGGTCTGCCCTGGGTCAGTGGTGAGTGCCACTTGTGGCGCATCATGATCGCCTGAAAGAACGCACGCCACCAAGAGCCACAGCACATACCCACTGAGGGAGGGAGGGGGGCGGAGGGCCACGCAAGACAGGTGGCTAATTAGTGGGCTGAAGGAAGGGGATTGCCAACGAACGACCTGAGGCGCAGTTTGCAGCGGGATGAAAATAGATGTCCGTTTCGTCCATGTACCTTTGAAGCCGCAAAAGAGGGTTTCTCCTCTGGATTCTGTCTCGTTGACGAGTGGCACTTTTTGCGACTTGTTTTGGGATGAACAGCAAATCGTGGAGCAACCCGTTGGAGCCCGCGCCTCGCGCCGTTATGGGTATATTTCGACGGTTATAACACGGGATATCAACCAGGCTAACCGATGTGTGTCTGGTGGCTGATTTTCCTTGTGCATCGTTGTGCGAAGTTGACAGCGACCCCCGCCGCCATACGATGCCGACCGCTGGTGCTTCACCCAGTCGGCCCAAGACGAACCAAGCAAACATGGCACAGTTTGCTGGCAAAGTTCACTCGATGCTCTTGTCATCCACGTACGTCTCTGCACCTCGGTGCACCACAACAGCTTAAAGCTGACCGTATCGTATCCTTGGCGCTAGAAAGTTGCGAGAAGGACGTCGCGACGTCGCACATACAAAAAATATCGCTGTATCCTTGGTGCGGCCCATGGCCATGCGGTCCGTTACAGCATTCTAGGTTGTCCTCTGACGACTCCGTTCACCATCAAGGCTGACGCGACAGGAGTTGGAGTGGTGATGATACCCTGGAGACTACTGGGCAAAATTATCTCTCCATAACAAGCCGTTGCAAACACACCGAGCATGTCTCGCCGATGCAGGCAACCGCCTGCGTTTCTGGCACGATCCCCTTCGTCTTTGGGGTCTGCAGGACAAGAGCGTCCGCTGAGCGGCTACCTCGAGGCTCTGATTTGAGAAATCGTGCGCACATGCAGCATTAATCAACCGGGATGCCTGCCTTATCACGTCCCACGTATGGGCTGCGCTTCTCCTCGCCCGACTGGGACCGCGCGACCTGCATGCATATCAGCCCATTCACAAACACTCCAGGCTGTGTGTCAATGGCAGCAACTCTCGCCAACGCGGGGATTCCCCGCAAATTCCAAGGCGGTTATCACACTTTTCAATAGGCGTCTTTCTTCGCCCGTTGGAAAGGACTAGACTTTGTGCGTCCTCGGGTGGGTGGTGCTTTGGACAGACAGCCAGCCCTCCTTGCCTAGCAGTATGAAGGTGCGGAACACAAGCTGCATGTCGCGGTCTGGATGCAGCCGGGGTGCTGCACTGTAATATCATTCACTTCCACCAACCAACAAATTCCATTTCCGCGCCTTACGGCATCCCGAGTCTTGAATTCTCAAGAGATATTCGGGCCGTTCGCTCTTGCGACTCGCTTCTCGCCCTGATCCGCAGCGTTCTATATGGTTCAACATGAACTTGTGTTTGCCTGTGGTCAGATCTACAATCAGCTGCAGATGCCCAACAACCGAATAACGAACTCGTTCGATGTCTCAACTGTTCATCTGAATTGCAGTGCAGGGGAGTGTGTATGCACGCCACAACCGCCATCCCTTGCTTCCCCGTGGGAGCTTGCGTCGTATCCCCCCTCGGTTCCTCGCACCATCAATCTACGCGTACTGCTTGGTGCCAACCTGCACATTGGCGGATCTCCTAGCCTCTGCTAGTATCCGCAACAGGCTCTGATCAAAGATCGGTATTTGTTCCGTTAGGGGCCGAGCTGTTGCCCAAGTTGCCTTGTGGTCCTCGGATGTCGCCCCTCCCTCCCTGCATACAGAGCCGCCGCTCTGGCAATATATATAACCCTCCTCCAAGATGCGCATACGTCTGTACAGCGCACTTTCACTCTCTTGAAATACTCAACAGGGTTTAATCTCTCTCGCTAGAATGGCCGGCGATTGTGGCTCGGCATGTCCTGTTTCCGGTGGATTCTACCTATACGCACCTAGCATCAGCGGAAACACTACTTTCGTTGCGGTATATGGACTGTTAGTCCTGGCCACGATTTTTCTTGGTCGACGACATGGTACCCTATGGTATTCTTTACTACTGAGCGCGTCCCATTTGCTGCAGATTCTTGCTTTCGTTGGCAGAGTGTTGCTTCGTCGTGCAAGGGATTCCCAAGCATACTTTCTGATATTCCTGATGGGCACTCTCCTGGCGCCGCTGTTGGCTGCCACCACCATCATTTCAGCCTTACCCTCCGCGTCCAAGGTTGGGACACGACATAAAGCCCTTTGTGGCTTATCTCGATTACTATTTGGAGCCCAAGGCCTGCTCCTCTTGGTGGCCTGTCTTGAGGTGGCCGGTGCCGTCCTGGCATGCTATGGTCAACAAGTGCTACCCGTGAGTACATTTGATCATCATCACCAGGGATGTGTTTCTAACTGAAAAGAAATCAAAATCTATCATCATAGTCATCACTGGACTCGGCGTACAAACATTCAGTCTCGTCCTCGTCTCGAGCATCTGCACCGTGGCACTGTGCCGTGGCATCACACGACCTCATGGTCATTCTACGTCGACTCGCGATGATTCATTACTAAGAAATACTCGTAAAGGTACGCCGTTTGAGAGTTTCTGTGGTACACAGACTTACCTCCAACAGGGTTAGCAACAGCCAGCGGGGCCATCTTGCTGCATTCGATATATCGAATCGTCGAGATGGCAATGGGGTTGTCCGGCACACTATTCCAGAGTGAGACTGCATTCATGGTAGCCAACGGAGCATTACCCCTCGTCTATTGCACGCTTCTCTCCATCTTCGGTCCGAGGCAGACCGCCCAGCCACCGTCGATTCTGAGTTCAAGCACCGCCCAAAATCGAAAGGAACAGCCGCCAGAGTTTACTTCCACACAGTACTACCCTGCGCGGTATGGACACTCGTCACATGTTGGGTTTTCAGTCTCGCCTACGTTACAAAGCAGCCACGCGTCGAATGTTGCAGAAGTAACGAGAAAGTCTTCGGGTCTACCAACCCATCCACGATCGACGCTGCCACAGAAATGGAGCCTGTCACCGATGACAACAAAAGCACGTAGCAGCAAGCCGACGTGCTCGCAGAATAGCGCAAGCCGGAATAAAACGGCGAAAAGAGGAAGAGCGGTGCAAGGCATGGTGCAGACCGATGACTTGTGGTAGCCACCGCCAAGATCCAATGACAACCAACCAATTAGTCCAGCCAATTGGCATTGACAAAATCATGGACGTTTTTATTCTTTACAAGCAGCCATTTTATTTTTCAAGTTTCTATCAATCAAAATGAAATTGTCAAAAATTCACTTCAAGGAATTTGCCACTCGATCTCTTGCTTTTATGCCTTGGGCTGGCATCTCTTGGGTTCAAATATATGATATGGCATCTCTGTAGATGCCGTGGGTCCTCGCATGAGTCTATACTGACACCATTGGCGAAACAAAAGAGGTCCTGGCTTTTGTTTCAGCAAAATAGCCATCTGCTTGGGCGGCGTTCTTGGATGTTGAGTTACGCGTGGCGTATAGGCTGAACGCCACGGCCAAGTTCAAAGCGGCAATTACCCCGGGAAAATGGCCAGAAACAATGTATTGCGAAGAGGGGCAATCTTTTCCATGGCTCTTCGAATTTTTATTAGCAACGAAGCTGTTGTGCGCTCCCTGCCCTGGCGCGTCCATCTCAGCGTTGCGTGCTAGTCGGGAGCAGGCATGCCTTTAGTCTCGAGTTTGCCCTCAGCTGCCATCATGATGAGTCTCGGGGGTATTCTTCACCAATGAACTGACGGGTATTATATTTTGATGAGCTAGGGGCGGTGGTTAAGCGGGAGAATGTAACGTGATTATGAGCCAGAGGAGTGCTCAATTAATATTGATGAATACGACCCGCCCTGACCAGATCAAGTGTCGACGCCAGCTAAGTCACTATCAGCTCGCTGGCAGTCTCAACGTAGCATGAGCGTAGCTTGGCTTTGGTGTTTTTTTGCGTAGCTGTTCGGTTTCGAGGTCGTCTGTCAAGATGGACGGGAGTTTATAAAGGGCCGCAACGAGGCGGTGCGGCGCGGCGCGGCGCCGAGCTAAACAGGGAGCCGGGAACCAGCTAGATCGGGGGTCGAGGTGTCGTTGATCTGTCTGGGCAATGACGCGTCTGCGTGGCTTCGGGGCTAGAATAGCGGAAGGGAAAACAGAAGGAAAAAGTATAAATGAAAATCCGGCCAAGCTGAGAAATACGCGACGAGGGAGCAGAGGGGCCTCTGCGCCTTTAAGCCCAGCCCTTGCATTCCATTATTATTCCCTGCCGAAACCGCCCCGCACGTGCTTCATATATGATGACTACTGACTACATAAAGCCGTCGGGCCGTACGATCCGTTTCTCCTACCACGGTCCTGCTCGGTTGTCTTTAAGAATCTCGGGAGGTGGTTGTAGTCGGAGTGTCCGAAGCCCACGGGGACGGCTTTCGGGATCTCGTCTCATTGGTGGTGAAGGGACGAGGGGCCCTACCAACCGAACTGGGTACCCGAGATCAACTCGGCTCTTTTTTCTTCTTGCGTGCCGGCTTGTATGATCGTGAGATGGGTAGCAGAGAAAGATATCTTGCTCACGCATGCAACTACCGTATAGAGGGTGTGTGATCAGAGAGGTTCATAAGCACCTTGAGAATAAATAGCACGTTGCGCAGTAGCGAGGGGGGGGGGGTTTGCTGGTAGGTAGTGGGCTTATCTGCGGTAGCACATCCCTCCCCCCACGTTGCGAGGGCCAGACCGGGGCTGGTTCAGGCCTTATTGGGACGCGGAGGTGACGCTGTTTCGTCAGGTTGCATAAAAACGCGGTGATTAATTAATCTACTTGAAGATGCTGCCTTCCAAAAGAAGGTTCGAGCCGCCCTACCGAGTAAGTAGGTAGTTGGCTTGTGGACGATGGCGTCTTTGGTATATTGAGCTTCATTGTGATCATATGACGGGGTCAAGGTTACAGATAGTTTGGCCGACTTTTTCTAAATAAATGAGCAACTAGATAAGTAATGGTAACAAACCATGATTTTTCAATTCAAGAAGGAGGAAAAAGGCTAAACTTTTACATTTGCTCTCCCAGCTAGTAGTAGGCCATCAACAATGGGCTGCATGTATGTAGATACGTAGTGCGGGATGGCCATTGTTAGAGCCACTATAGCCGCTGTAGCCACTGTAAGGCCTCCACTTGGCCGTGTCAATTTGAGTCGTCTACACACCAAGTGGTCAGCGTCGTACGTGCCCGTTCGTTGTTTCAATGCACATGACAATCTTTGTTTGACAACAATCTGTAAATGCCGGTCGCCCTGTCCCTTTTCCCGTCAGCCGCGTCGCCTTGCTGTCAATGAGGCCGCCAGGGTTCTGCGACGTGTGCCATTGCTATTACCTCGCCTGATTCTACTATTGTAACGTCGCCAGGGTTGCAAGCCCGCCCGCCACAGCCTGCCAACAGACAGGATGAAACGAGAGAGGGAGGGGGACAGCACTACAATTAAGCAACCTGTCTTCTCCCCATTAGCAAGTCGCCGTCTTTGTTAATGCAGAATATAATTCCGTCATGGGGTGGACGGCGCCAAGCGACGTCCGTCCAAGGCTCACGCCCCGGGTGTTTCTCTCCCTCTCATTCTCTCCCGCTTCTCTCAGCTCGACAACAGACCTCGACTAACAACTGAACTGCAACACGGACACTCCACCACACTAGATGACAGAGTTTCTCGTCAGGCCCTTCTTGCTTTGAGAAGATACATCCGCTCGGGCACCTACTACCAAGGATCATCATGTATCAGGTTTCTAGAACCCCCTTATCTGATGAATTAGCATAATGCCCCTCGTCGTTGGCTGCACGCCATGCTAGACCATGCGGCTCTGGGCCTGGGTCTGACCATGTACATGGTTGGTAATGCGGCACCGTACATTTACCAATCTGGCTGTCCTTTCCGTATAAGTGAAAATCATGGCCCATTTATGATGCAACTCGTTGATCTACATGGCCCCGGGTCTGATAAGTATCGTGCCTCACGCCCTACGGCCCATCTTGTAAACTCTCGTCCCCAAGCTGGTTCTTACTCTACTATTCTATGGCAGTTTCTGCTACGAAACATTCACGTCATCTATTATAGAAACGGTCTGCTTTGTTTTGTTTTGTAAATTCCAAATCGCTCCTTCCTTTTGCGTCCCCGACTCACACACACTCGGCAACCCACAACATCACAACTCGACAAAACTTCCGGTCTGCTAGTTCAGACATAGACAATCGTCGAAGCGCCATCTCGAAATCAAAATTTGCTGGAAAAAAAGCGTGCTGGTCTATTTCTGAAGAACGTCCTCGGTTTATCAACCGCCAACCGCCACCATGTCGGGCTACCCTGATGACTTGATGAAGAAGTTCGCGAAACGGCACGCGGATAATATCCTAGCCATGGAGGGATTCACTTTTGCTACTGTAGCGCTCGGTGGCATCTTCATCCTCTTCCATCTTTCCAAAACGGCATACCGAGGATTTAGTCGCTGGCAAGGTGGCAGCCCGGGCATGGCCCTCGTGTCCTCGCCCATGAGGTAAAGGACTGACAACGATTTACCACGACGAACTCAAAGCTGACTGATTAGAATGATTCGACAAGTTTCAATTTATTCGGTTCCCTCGTTTCCCTCGGCCGGACATCTTTTTGTCGTCGTCACCTACATTGCCCTCAACATTGTCTTTCTCTTTGCCTTCTTGGATAACAACAACTTCGCCTTCATAAGCAACATTGCTTCCAGGACGGGCTGGTAAGTTTTGCACAGCATTATTAGCACCGCTCGTAACTCACATCTTTGCCTAGGCTTGCCCTGGCAAACATGATCTTTTCCGTCTTCCTGGCGCTGAAGAATACCCCGTTGGCATTCCTGACAGCTTGGTCCTACGAGCGGCTCAACATCTTGCACCGATACTCTGGCATGTTTGCCGTGTTGCACACAATCATCCATGCTTGCACCTACTCGGCCGTCTTTATCGGCCAAGGGCACCCCGAGTTGCTTATCATGCAGAGCAGCATCTACGGCATCATCGCTGGGTCCTCGTTCTTACTGCTTGGGGTGAGTGGCGTCATCCTGCGTCCATGGTGGTATGAACTCTTCTACTATGTTCACGTCGTCTTCTTTGTTCTTGCTATCATCATGACCGGCATGCATCAGCCTTCACTTATTGATGGTTTCCTCGTCATTACCATCATCACGGGTGCCATGTGGGGGCTCGACAGGCTCATCCGCCTTGTCAGACTCGTCTTTTACAGTGTCAACAACCATGTTACTCTGACACCACTTCCCCATGGTGGCACTCGAGTCACGCTTGCCAAGGCACCTCTCGGTGCACTCTCTGGAAAACATTGCTTCCTGTGGATTCCTGCCCTTCGCTCTTTTGAGACGCATCCATTCACCATCTCTGCCATGAACCCTCTCGAATTTGTCGTGACGGCGCATAACGGCTTCACAAAGGACTTACATGACCTTGCCGTTTCACAGCCCGGTGTCCAACTTGGAGCATCTGTGGAGGGTAGCTATGGCACCTTTCCAAAGCCAGCCAGCTTTGACCATGTCGTCCTGATTGCGGGCGGTACTGGTGCAAGTTTCACTTTTGGATGCGCCTTCAATGCGCTAAAGCATCTAAACGCAAGGCGGGACACCAAAATCATGTTTGTCTGGACTGTTCGAGATCGGTGTAAGTACAAGTCTTTTGTCTAGATTGATTCATGGCTAACCCGAGAAGCTATCCTGAGCTGGTACGCAAGCCACCTGCAGACTTTGAGCCAAGACAGCCGAGTCTCTGTCCACGTTTTCGTCACCAAGGAAAGGGAACCTACTACGGAATTCAGCCAATTCTCCAGGACAAACTTCGAAAAGGCGCCCCCCGTGATGTACGCTTCCTCAAGCAGGGCTGCGCCTTTCATGTCCCCTTCCTCGAGCATGGCTGGGGACCTCGAAAAGGACATGACCACAGTCACAGGCTTGGACATGGGCAGCTTCTCGGGCATACCGATTACGTGGAAGCGCCCTGATGTGCCTCATATGATTCGCGGCACTGTCTCGGGCGCGACCAGAGGGCAAAGCGTTTTGGTTATGGGCTGTGGGCCAAGCGCTCTGATGCGACAGGTTCGCAATACCACGGCGGGATGCATTTGGTCAGACGGTCCTACCGTGGAACTACACTGTGAGGAGTTTGGATGGTAGCGGTAGCTCCGCGTCGCTACGTTGCTATGTGGTTGGTCATTTATGCGTTGAGCGTTTTTCTTGTCGGGTTCCTACCGAGTCATTCTATTTGTTGGACTTTCTTTCCTTCTTTCTTTACTTTTTATTCTTCTCTTTCTTTCTTTTTTCTTTCTTTTTTCTTCCTTTCTTTTTTTTTTTTTTTTTTTTTTTTCCTTTTTTTTTTTTTTTTTTTTGCTGGATAAAAAAAATGCTTCGCTTGTGTCATTATTCATTATTCATTATTCATCATCGATAACATGAAAGATGGGTCGGGCTCTCATACACGCCACGTTTCCAGAGCAGCATTATCCGCGTGGTGACTTACCAATCAACTTTTTCGACTTTGGCATGTATGTCATGAAGAAGAGAGAGCTTGTTTCATCTCATGAAAGCCCCGTCTCGAGACATCCGACGCGTACACATCTTCTGTCCCCCACCCCCATCCCTATCCCTGACTTCCTCCCTCCCTCCCTCCGTTCCTCCCTCCGTTCCTCCCTCCCTCTGTCCCTCTGCGGCTCTTTTCAGCCACAGCGCACAGAGTATGCGGGCTTATCAATCAATCACCGATCACTCGATCAAGTCCGGCCGCCCCTTGCAGATATCCATATGTATGTACACATGCATGGCTGAACCTGCACCTGAAAATCTAGTCCAAGCGCGCCAACGTCCCAGGCACCGCCTGCGCACGGCCACAGCGAGTCCGTCCATCCTAACGCAGATCCGAGGCACTATCTATGTATTTCCCAGTATTCCAGCCTCGTAGGTCACTCCCTCCGTAGCCCCCTAACCGCCAATGCAGTAAGTAGTAGCATGTGATAATCGAGGCTTTCGCTTCCACTGCACGAACAAAACAAACATGATGAATTAGAGTTAAATTCTGTGTCGCTATCTGAAGACCAAGGACATCTTCATGTCCAAGCACCAAAACTCCGAAGCCCCTGCCAAAGACGTCCAGAAACTGAAAGGGTATATGTATCAAAGCAACCGTCCTCCAGCCAGTGCGCGCCATGGTCCCCTTGAAAACTAGAAATACCCGAATACCAAAACTTCAACACCAATAATACGAACCCTTCATAGCATCCAAGATGTAAGAACGAGACCCGTATGGCCTCGCAATCTATACAGTTCTGGCCTGTGGCCTCTATCATTCCATTTGTTTCGTTTCCGTAGCCACAGGGGCTTCGCCATTAACGTGGCGCCTGTTTGTTCCTTGTTTCTCTTCATCTCTTCGTGATCTCTGCAAGGGCCCTTGTGGGTCGATGAGGAGTTTCGCATCCTTGGAAAGATCGAGGTAGCCAGAGTACACGATCATGGCGACTTGCAGGGCGACAATGACGATAAACGCTCTCTGCACGGAGCCCCCCGTGTGGATGATGCCATACATGATGAAGGGGAAGAATGCTGCACCGGATCCTCCCATGGTGATAAAGGCTGCCGCCCGCTTCGTCCTGCGGCCCTGGCCACGTAGGCCCATGGCGAAGATGAGAGGCCAGATAGGCCCTTCGCCAAGGAAGAAAAACATTGCTGGGATAATAATGAGGTTGGGGTTGCTTGGTCGCAGAGTGACCATGAGAACCGATGATATGAAGCAGATGACAACGCAAATCGTCAATAGAGTGCGTGGCTTGGGAACCCAACGTGCTCGGACGGAGAAGTAGCAGACAACGGCAGCTAAGATCCGCGAGACTGTGAAAACAGCCTGCCCACACAAGAGATAGTCAGCGGTGGACAAATTGAGGCCTTGAACCTGCTGTGGATGAACTGTTGATCCCGTAGCAGCAGTAGACCTTTTCATGTGAGCATTTGCAGCCACGAGGTTGCCGAACCAAATGATGTTGCTCTCCTGCGTTGCGACATAAAGGTATTGTGCTAGTACGGCGAGGCTGAGGGTGATGGTCCGTAGCTGAAAGCCAAACCACGATTTCTTTTCGGGGTCGATGGGGATGCGTTTTGTCGATTCTTCGAGCTCCTCGTCGCTGACCTCAGGGAGAGGCATATAGTAGAATAACAAACCCAGGGCTGCGCAAAGCAGGGTAATGCCAAGATACGTCCACTGAAAATTCACCAAAGAAACATCTTCTTGGTCTTGTCGCTCCAGTCCGGAAGAGAAGACACGCTGGGCGACCAAGCCACTAACAACGCTTCCCATACCTTGGACTGTTTGCGCCAGCATTAAGCGCATCTCGCCGTAGGCATGCGGGCCGCAGAGAACCATGAAAGAATTGGCGGCGACTTCAAGAACGGAAAGACCGAACCCGACGACGAAGCTACTGAGCATATAGCCGCCGTACGAGTTTGTCACAGCCGACGGCCAGAAAATGATGGTTCCGACGCCGTAGATACACAGTCCGAGGATGAACGTCACTTTATAACCACCAATATTCTCGTCATTTCTTGAATGGCGTTTGGACCTGTTGTGTTCATCACGTCGAAGAATCCATTCTCCAACCAACAATGGCCCAAAGAAGTATCCGCCTCCAAAGTAGGCACTGGTCAATCCAAGTGTTTCGGCGGTGGACATGCCGTTGACCTTGGCAATGGCAGTATTGAGGGTATTCAACAGACCATATGAGAAACCCCAAAGCATAAATAGTATTGAAACCAAGGTACCATACTTGAAGGACTCTCTGAGACTCGTCTTCAGCATACTCTTTGGCCTCCTCATATTAACGAAGCCGAAATAGACGCCATTTTCAGAAGCGCTACCAGCAGAACTCATAGCGTTCGTCCTTTGCCTGGGGGGGCGTAGAGAATCGAAGTTGATCTGATCCTCTCGCATACCCGGCATAGTAATGAATTCCATAGCGCTCATCGGGCCATCTTCGTTGGCCGGCGGTTCAGTCGCTGAGAGCATGGCTGACTGCGGGATGGCAGGGCTGTTCTGTGCTGTTGCGACGCCTTGACTATCCAACTCGCGGTCACTAGGGCCAGTCTTGGAAGCTGTCACGGTTCCTGTGCGGTTTGGGTCGTAGAGCATTGCTGGTAGAAGTCGTAGGACAAGTGGCTTGAGTGTTGGAATACAGGCGCATGCAATAATGACATTGACCTCGACAACGCTCCACATGAGGGACAGTGAGGCGTAGTAAGCGAAATCGGCATAGGCACCGAAGCGAGAGTCACTGCTGTGATTGCCATCGGAGCTAGAACCGATAGCTTGCTGCAGATAGTAAACACGAACGACATCAACAATGGTGACAAAGATTCCGACCGCAAAGGTCAGAATCAGGATCGTCTTTTGTCGCGGGGGAAGCCGCATGCCGGTAAGAACGGGAATGGGAAGGGCGAGGATAGCGAGATCGGTAACAATATTGACGGGGGAAGCGCAAATGAACTCTGTCAGAAGCGGGATACAATTGGCAGTTCCGCCGTAAAAGGCTTGCCAAGCGGCTTGGATGGGCGAGCATTGGAAAATGTTCATCAGCGTAAGGACAGTTCCGGCAAGGTTGACAACGAGGAGGGTGAACCACGAGGTATATCTCAAGACAAGCTGAGTGTTTTTTGCGAGTCGCAAGTAGAATAGCAATATGCTTGTTTTGGCGGCCATCAATGCCGGATTCTTCTGCAGTTAGTATTGTTTGCGTTGGATGGTTGGATGCGTGGGGTGGCGGCAGACATACGTATAAGATGGAGAAGACATATTCACAGCGGCGAAGTCGCGGCAGGTCACGAATGTCTATATCTCGATCATATTTTCCCAGTCCGTTGAAGGTGCCAAAGGCGACGGTGAAGGAGAGGAAAAAAGCAATGATCCAGGCAAGCATCATGACTCTGTCGCCCCAGGTGATCTTCTTGACAATGAAGCATCGGCAAACCATGCGCGCAAAGACGAAGACGGAGGCAATGACGAGCGTAACGACAGTAACGGCGAAGACGGCTGGGCCACGATTGGGAACATGCTTGGCAGCAGCGCTGATGTTGTCCATAGTGATGATTGCGGCAGAGGGGGAAGCCGCCCAGCGTCCTGGTGGTTTGGTGATCTACCGGGCCTGAGGGTCGGCGCCGGGGCGCCGGAAGCTGATTTTTTTTTTTTCTGTCTCGTTTGTATGTGCGAATCGCTAACGGGCAAGTGCGCGAGAGGCCATGGCCGCGGATTGCGTCTCGATTGACGATTTCAACACGCGAACGCGCTTGCACGCTTGACGATACAGGCGATTGCAAGAGTAAAAGAGATGCAAATTTTGACCCTCGCTCGTGAGCAGAGGATGCTCCAGTTGTGCTTCGCGCGCCAGCGAGCGGGCGGGTAGGCGGTGATGGAAGTGGCGTTGAGAAGTCGTGGAGACAAGACCCGGGTTTGAGTTAGCGCTGCTTGCCTGCCTCTGAACAATGACTGGATATACTGCTATGACCAGCCAGCATGGGATGGCAGAAAAGATGGATATTCAAACTCGGCGCCCTGTAAAATGATGCAACTAAAGTGCACAAGAGAAAGCCCCAAGCCGTGTTTGCAAAGTACTCGACGCAGCAGCTTTTGCCAGAGGAGGAAAAGAAAGGGAAGGACGGCAAGGTGGCGCGGGGAAGGCAAGCAGGTAGCGGAATCTTCGGCGCAGAGGTTTTGGAAGGCGGCCTGGACCAACAGCCGTGTCTGCAAAAGTGCATGACAGGAGGATATTACTCGCTTACAGGGTATTACATATTACTCGCTGGGCAGAAACACTGTAGATCGCTCCACGCATAAGCCCTTTCATCCAGTGCATGACGATTTATTAGTACAACCTCGGACGGCACACCTGTCTACCAGAGCGAGCGAACCGCCGCCCTCTCTGGCTGGCTGGAAATGATGCACACTTCATGCCATTGCAGACAGCTAAATGTCGTCACTATCAACCCTAGCGCCCTGGGCTTGTAGCTACATTAGCAGTTAGGTGGTTTTCGAGTGGCTTAGCATGTTGCTTGCCATCTTTGTAGGTACCTAGTAGTTAGCTGTATATATATTATTAGCAAGGGGCTCCCGTGTTCAAACAAGAGAAAAAAGTAGGCCTGCAAATTCACTCTCCGGCTCTCTCCGTTGTCTGTACGTTGAACCTCCTCCCATGAGCATATACTTGTGAATATTATTGCCGCATGCATGTCACTCCCCTTGGCTAGTGCGCTCTTCAACGCTGGTGCCCACTCGCGACCTATGTGTGTACATACCCATTCCGTCCCTAATTACCAGTAAGATGTTGTGAAGCCCCGCCTCCAAGATAGCAAGTTCGTCCTGCCTAAGGAATACGGGGAAAATCCAATTCAAAATTGCGGCATGGTGGCGCTAGAGTTGGTCTGGATGGTTATTGGAGTAACTACTAGGGGGAAATGGGGAAATGGCGCATCTTCGGGATTGCGAGTTCTACAAAAGTTCTTGCAACGTCTGTTCCATGCGATGCTTATTAACACACAGGACAGACTCCGTGGCCGACAAACTAATACGGGCGGCTGGCTATCTGGTACATAGCCTCACAACCAAACACATCGCCTTCTTGTCAGTGTCTCATACCTGCATGGATGCCCCAAGTCGGGCCATGATGCATTACTAGGGTATCTATAATCGGCGCTAACTCTTCCTAACTAGTCATGTCTAACAGTTGGTGAGGAGGACAAGTTTGGCTAATATTTCCCCTCCTCCCTGGTGCATAGCTCAATGCAATACGACCAACCTGTTTTTGATGCCCTAGAGACCGCTGAAACTTTAGAGAAGTAATAGCTGTGCAGTTGATGTACACGCTTTCGGGCAGTTGTACCAAGTGCAAAGTCCCCGACAACTTCTTACATAGATTGAACATGCAACCTTGTGATACCAGGTTGATACGTAGCTGCCTGATGACGAAGCCAGTGCTAACTGATTGGACATTCAAGGCGAATCAACTCGATGACTCCTTGTTTTCACTGTCAATACGAGTGCGATCCCATAACCGTAAACTCTCGACAATGCATGAACTGCTGCTACCCACTCTTGATGGCGAGATTCACAAAAAGTCAAGAAGGATTACAAGGATTGAAGAGTAGCGAACAAAAAAAAAAAAAGGGGGGGGGGGCAACTGTTGGACCGAATCTTGGTAATGGGGACAAAAAGGAACTGCGGACATCGCCGCATGGCATGCCCAGTATGAGAATCGAACTCATGATCTTCTCATTTCACCGTATAAATACTAGTGAGACGCTATACCACTTAGCCAACCGGGCATTGAGTGCTTATTAATTGCGATGGCGTTATTCTGTATTATCAGCTTAGTTGAGATCAAGGCCACCTGTGGCTCTTATCGGTAGCTATCGACCACTGCAATAACGGTCCTATCGCATCTATCATGGCACCTATCTTTCCCATTCGTTGCGCCTCATCCTGTTCATGGTTTGCGATGTCTCGGTATCTCGGGTCAGATGCTATCTGCACTCCATCTTCCGACCGTTGCAGATATCTGGCTACCTGGATTATTTCAATGCAGGTAGGTAGTGTTACAGCAACGTGCGCCATGCAGCCTGGCCGTCAGGGGAAAAGAGGGTGTGTTAAGAGGATATGCATAATCTAAAACCCAAGTCCCCGAAGAAAATCCCGAGGAAGCCCTTTTATTAATCCAGACCGTGTAGGATGGGTCAAGTGCTGGCTGCTTTCGTGGAATCTGCCTGGGAGGGTGTCTACTGTTGAGACAGACGAAATTAGAGACGAGTACGAGAATAGCAGAATCAGGATAGCACTTAGTGATCAGTAACTGGATGTGTTGTGGGAGACGCTGCTTGTTATAAGCCCATGATATGATGAAGATGATGCTAGAACTCAGACTTAATTTTGGCCCCGCGGGAGCTGGGCATCGATCACGCAGGGCCTAACTTGTTCTTTTTCTTTTTCTTTAAAGAATGTATATATTTATATATTGGCATACGTCCAGGATCACGATCGATATACCTTTTTACGACGGCATGTGCACTCTTCCGTTACACAGGGTAGATTTTGCACAGATGGCAGTCTCCACTCGATTGACAGTGTAGGACTGCAAACTTTCAACCGTGAATCTGACATCTGTGTCGCCTTCTCAGCATCGGCGCCAGCTCGGCTGAATCAGCATCGAAACGTGCACGGCATGTGTGACAGAGGCGAACCGCAAGAGGCCGCCGAGCGCTCCGCGCTTCTTGGCGACGCGGCCCGCGCCCCCGTGAGCCCGGAGAACTTGGGCGACAGCAAGGGGGTTGACGTACCCAATGTACCCGTCAGCGTCTGGCGAGGCATCGCCATCGGCCTCAGTCTCGGCATATTGATATTCCTCCAAGGTAAAACACGTTGGGCTTGGCCTCCCCCCATCACATCAACTGTCCACATCTTTCCGAAATGCGCATACAATTCTGACCCCCGCCCGCGCGCAGCCACAAACATGTCCGGCATGACCATGATCCAGGGCCAGGTCGCCGACGACATTGACGCGCACGCCGCCGCCTCGTGGTTCACCGCCGCCTACCTAATCCCGCTGTCCTCGTTCGCCTCCGTCGCCGGCCGCCTGGCCACCGTCTTCTCGCCGCGCGCCCTGGTGCTGCCCGTCGGCGCGCTCTTCGCCGCCCGGCGCGCTCGTCACGGCGCGCGCGACCTCGTTCGCGCCGCTCGTGCTCGGCCGCGCGCTCGCGGGGACGGGAGGCGCCGGCGTGCTAGGCCTCTGCGTCATCTTCGTGCTCGAGCTAACGACGAGGCGCCGTCGGACTGTTCATCGCGTTGGTCAACACGGGCTTCACGGCGGGCGTCGCGGTCGGCGCTGTCGTGTACGGCGCGCTCCTGCCCGTGATAGGATGGGTGAGCCCGGGCCGCCGCCATCGACTATCTCCTCGAAGTGTGCTAACGTCTATTCCTTTTTCTTGCCTTTCCCCGTCTAGCGCCCCATCTTTATGTGGCAGATCCCCGTGTCGCTGATCGGAGGTATTGCTTCCTTCGTCAGCCTCCCTAGCATCATGAAGCCGGGCGGCGGCGATCTCCTCCACAAACCGGGAACCACGAAGCAGAAGCTGTCGCGTATCGACTACCTCGGAGCTTTCTTACTGGCAAGTGCAACACCTTATTTTCTCCCCGGCACTGCCCCGCTGTCCTCTGCGTCCTCGCCTCTGACCCCAGCCGGGTAGTGCTTCACCATCATCCTGTTCCTCTACAGCCTCGCCGCCGATGTGCATCCTCTTGCGCTCGGCGTGTCACTCGCCTCGCTCGTCGCCTTCCTCGTCGTCGAGTACCGCGTTGCCGCCGATCCCATCATCCCGCTGCCCGTGCTTTCCTCGCGTGGCGTGCTCCTCTCGTGCCTTGCGCAGCTGGGCCTTATGACCGCCCGCTGGTCGCTGCTCTTCTACGCGCCCGTGTTCGCCCTCGCCGTCCGCGGAGCCCCGCCCGCAGCCGCCGGCTCCGTCCTCGTGCCTACCAACGCGGGCTTCGCCGTGGGCGGCTTCCTCGCCGGCGCCCTGCACGTCCGCCGCGCCGGCTCTTTCTGGCTGCCCTGTGTCGCCTTCACCGCCGTCTTCGGCCTCAGCCTGTCCCTTCTGGGCGTGGTTGCTTCGCCAGAAGCATCCGCGGGCCCTTTTGTCGCCGTCGTCTTCCTAAACGGCCTGGCCACAGGCGCCGTGCTCAACTACAGCCTCGCGCACGTGCTGCACCTCTCGCACAGGGACACCGAATACGTCAGCACCAGCCTGCTCGGCACGTTCCGCGGCTTCGGAGGAAGCTTCGGCACGTCCATCGGCGGCGGAATCTTCTTTCGCTTCCTGAGGCGGGCCCTGACGACGGGCTTCGTGGACCTCGAGGCCCGCCACGGTCGCGAGGGGCTCGACCTGACGCCAGAGCACACGCGGCTCGTCATCAGGCTGCTCGGTGCGCCCGGTCTCGTCTATTCAGGAGAACTGAGTGATGAGGAGCAACAGGTTGCCATCAGCGGATACAGTGGCGCAATCAGGGGGGTATGGCACGCCGCTGCATTGCTTACCGTAGTTGTTGTCGCTATGCAAGCGGCCGCTGGATGGACAGCGCCGGAAGCCTGTGAGGTGGAATATAGCGTAGACGAAGAGGACCAAGCCCAAGCCGCACTTTTGGAGAATGAGGGTCTCGGAGAAGCTTAATAGACAATGGAGTGGATGTGCAAGCATTTCTCATAGTTCAGCATTTCCATCCAATACACTCTCGATTAGTTATTCAAAGTTGCCTGAAAAGAATCTTTTATAAGCATCCAACCCATAATATGTTCGCCCATCCATTCCGGTAAAGCAACGCTTCATAACGTCCCCTCCTTTTATGTATCAAACAAATGGTAGTCTAGTATACAACAATATGCGAGTAGCAGCAGCGAGCGACCGTCGCTTATCGTGTCTCGACGCTGGATCCAGCAAGGAAGAAATCAAGCTCCCCGGTGCCGTTGTTAAAACGTTGCTCGTTCTCGGCGAGCTGCTCCAAGAGCGCCAAGAACGGGTCCTTATCATCGCCTTGGGTGCCGGTGCTTCCTGTGTTGCTCTTTGTACTTGGGCTCGGCACAGTGGCACCAGCTTGGTTCCTTTGAGGACCATTTGCGTCGATACCATGCCAGGTGCTCGAACCGCTATACGCGTTCGCGGGGATCGTACCGAACAGGGGGTCATACGACAGTATACTAGGCCCAAGCATCGATTGGCTGTCAGGTATTCCCATTGGTGCGCTATAATTGTACGTTGGGTTGTACCCCATCGAATTCATGTCCGTCGACGTGTTCACTGGGAAGGTAAATCCGCCCATTCCCGGGGCGCTACCCCCAGAGACATTGAATTGGTGTCCGTCCATCGTGCCAGGCACAGAGCTGAGATGGTGTCCCTGGCCTTCGTGTCCATGAATGGAAGTATGTGAGCCAACCTCTGAAGACGGCCTAGAATGTGCAGATAAAGCCCGGTTATGGTAGAATGCGGCTCCTTGTGTCGTAGAATTGGGCGATGGTAGCATTACGTCTGTTCGGCCATGGCTCGGAGCCTCGGTATTCTTACGCTTCAGAGTTAACTGTTGGGGAATACCACGTAAAACTTCTGCGGCGTACGGATCGGCCATGAACGTTGTTGAGACATCCCTCAAGTCAAAGCTCATACCCTCCATTCGGCGGCCATTTTTGTCGAATCCTCCAACATCCGAGTATCTGTCGAAAAAGTTTTCGAGCTGAAAACCAGGGGTATACCTAACTGAGTTGGAGGCCAGTGCTGTGACAAGTTCATCATGCAAAACGCAAACAGTTTGCAGATTCTCCCGATGCTGATCTACGTCAGCCCAAATATATCGCAAGTCGCTAAGCATTCCTTTTGTTTTGTTCAAGAGATCTGTGGATGGTAGAAAGACGGTCATGTCGCTGTTACCTGGCGTCTTGGTGTAGTAAGTTCCATGAGTATGGATGGTGGCCGCGGTGAAGACGCAGTAGCCAGTGATGGCTGGCATTTGAATTCGCCCGGTTTGTCTAGCAAGTTCTGCAAGTTCTGTTATGGCATTGGCATGTAAAAAGCACATGGTAGTCGCTTCAATTTGCCATGATTGGTGTTGACCATTTCCAGACAATTCAGCGAGGTCGATGGGGAGGAATGGACGGTAAATCAGGCAGTATATCAGGTGGTAAAGCAGCTTGCTCATGAACAAAACGGTCGCATCGGACTGACCAAATAGAGACTCGATGGTAGCAAAGGCATTATTTGTCCCCGAGGCCCAAGTGTCAAGGTCCTGTCGAATCTTGGAAAGATTTGAGAGCGAATGCCAAGGAAAATGGGAATCGCCCTTGACACCACCAGCCGCAAGATATTTGCTTGTGATCCCGAGAATGCGACAGATGTCAATAAACATCCCGCTGCTGCCCTGTGACTTCTTTCCGCTGCCTTGGAAGTACTGCAAATTCGAGCCACAATCGAAGAATTCTCCCTCCGTCGGTGCTGAGGAAGGTTTATGCGTCCATGAGGGCAATCTCAGAATAATAGCATCATCGCTTATTAGACCTGGACGTTTTGAGCCGCAGGATAACAGTCGATCAAGTTGGTAACAAGTCCAGAAGAGTCTCCGCCTCGTTTCACGCTCCATTTGCGTGACTTGAGATATGGCATCCAGCTCTCTATGTAATTCAAGGCCAAGGGCCATGGAAATAGCATTGGTCAATACCATGTATGCTTTGGCTCCCTTGCCCGCTGCGATCAAGGCTAGGCATACCAAGAGCAGTGCTTGTGTAGCTTCGACTGATAACTCGTCCACGTCAATGGCTCGTCGTGCGCGGAGAGCTAAGTCGAGACTCATTTGAGCAGCTGCCAAGTGGCCGTTTGGATGAGCAGTGAATCTAGACATATCAGTACAGGATACAGCTGAAGGATCAGGTCTAACAAACTTGGCCACTACTGCGCAGATGGCGTCGACAAGATATTGAGGTAGTTGTTTGAGTTGTATCCGTTGACGTATAGTAGATTCGTCAAGAATAAAATATGGTTTGCCATGTGCTGTTGCAAAATATGCGTCGATGAGAGTTTCTGTCGGCACAGTCGCATTGCCTGTAGCCGATTGATCACTACACACTCAGTTAGTCGAATACTCTTTACACAAAGGAATTGATCGCTCCTACGCCGAAGATGGTCGTGAGTTCGAGAATTTAGGTTCGGCAGCCCCCAGCGCCGATTTTTCCGATGCACTTGCAATTCGTTTGAGTGGTGGCTCGCAGACCTCAGACGGGCCAGCGTCTTCAGAGTCGGCGCTCTGAGCTTCTGACGCCTCCACGGTCGCATCTGTACCATCCTCTGCATTCTTTTCCTTGAGCTTTGCTTCAAGTCCGTCGACTCGCTTGAGCAACGCCTCTAACACGTCGGTTTTTGGTCCTCGCTTCTTCGGTACGGCATCTGCGCAACATGTTGGTATTTTGGTGTGGTTTCTCAAATGTGCAGGTCGACATACCATACACGCAAGGGCATTGAAATAGCTGGCATGCTTCACAGGACGGTCGCAGTCTGTTACATTTAATCTGGAGGCGGCAGTTTGTCAGTGGCTTGTGTAGAATGATGTATACCTCCTGGTATAGGCTCACCTTTCTTTTGCGACAAGATTTGCAATTCATAGACTCTCGAGGTTCATTCGGCTGGCGGCGAGGAGGCAGTCTCTCGATACCGACTTGCGGGCGTGGAATGGCCACCCTGTTGGGCCCAGGGAACTGCGCGTCGGCCATAGGATCGACAACGGCGAGCATCCGAGCCCAAAGTTGTGTCAATGTTGGAGGATCGGGCTCAGATGAGCGACGTGCAAGGAGTTGAAACGCAGACTAGCTGCTCAATATAATGTCGCAGATGAACTGAGCAATGAAAGCGGGAGGGCAAGGTCTGCAAGGGGAGACCAAATGACCGTCTACCGCAATTGAAAGCCGGTCGGCGGTGCGTGATCTCGGTCCCCTGCCCTTCTATGGCATGGCCGCGCTGGCAGGGTCCTCACCACCTATGTAGGTCACAGCTGAGGGGAATGCGACCGGCTCGCGCTGGGATCGAGTCGCGTGTTGCTGAGTAACGACGAGTGATACGGTTTGAAAGATTCGGGAGGTAGATTTCAGCCAGGGTCGGGGAGCTGGCGACAACAATGTAATAGGAGGCTTAAAGTACAGGAGCAGCGAGAAGGACAAGATCAAGTTTGAGAGAAAGAGTTTAGCTGTCTCAATGGCGTCGCTTCAGCCAGGGCTATGGATTGGGGGAGTGGAGGGGAGGGTGGGCGACGTGAGAAGCTCAGGTGCGCTGCAGTGGGTGGAAGGAGTGACTGGCTGGTGCTCTACAGAATTAGGTAGTAGGTGAGGTGTGGGCCATCAAGACATGGCGCTGCCTTGCCCGCCCAGATACATGCAGTACATACGCTACATAAATAGGTAGGTATGTAGCGACAGCTTGAGTGCAAGACAGGTACGGATACTGCTTCTAGCCTTTCCAGTTTCTAACTAGATATAAGCTAGCGGCCCCTCATTGCTGTGGAATTAATGGATTCGACCGGGGCGAGATGCATGTATGTATTCCTAGGTAGAGACAGGCTTACTCGGTTTGCCCGTGTCATTCATTCATTGTGCGACCCTGACTTCGTTGGGTCGAGAGGTCTGCATCCTATCACACCTGGACATGGCACTAGGTCTGGAATCAGTGCAAACATACTGTCAATGTCGCATATTGCCCGACTCTACGGAGTAGAAGCCACTCCTAACTCCGCGGAAAGAACAGGCCATGGGGGTCGGGAGCCGGGCCATACCTCCATCTACACCACCATCCGACACACCATATCTAGTGCACATGTTCCAATGGGACTACTCAAAATGGATCGAAATATTAGAACATGCCACGAAAGGCGGCAACAAAAGTTCATCGCTCCGCGGTGATGAGAATGGGGCGCCGCGGCGGCCAGGGGCGGCTAGAGGAAGTGCTCGGGGAGCGCGCGCACTAGTTAACGACGCCGTCGGCTGCTGAAGATGGGGGATGCATCGACCTCTCAAGCATTTACTCTTTTTATTGGCACGTTTCTATTCTTTCGGTCGCTGCCTTTCGGGGACAATCGCTCGACTGCCTGCACGTTCAGGAATTAACTCCGTTATCCGATTTCGCCAATATTAGCATCGCTACACTGCCAACGCTATTGAGTAAACCAAATGACAAATGACCCCCAAAGCCGCAACCTCCACTGCCCCTGTCCCCTCCCCGCCGTGGGTTGGTTGGGGCCATCTCTTGATGGTAGAGAGACCTCGCGGAGCCAAGCTAAGCCGTTAGCTCCGTGCTCTGGGTGAATCTATTTCGATTCTAGCAGGCTAGCGGAATCTACCAGAACGCACTCTCGCATCAGTTGTTGGCGATGTAACCGTCGATTCAACTTTACGCCGATGCGGAGAAGTGCGTCGTGGGGGTGATCTATAAGTGGACGACGACGACTGCTACAAGTCTCATTCTTTTCACAGGAAAACTCATGCCTCGCCCCTATGTTACCGGCGAACCAAGAGCTATTAGTTGGATGATATCCTGATGTGACTTTCGACGCTCCGCCTTTCTTGAGTCCTGTGTTCAGCCTCGACGCAGGGACTCGGCTTCCCATGTCACGGAATCCTCGCCTTGTCAGCAGGATCGAGACTAATGACTTCAACGTTCACCTTGCAGTAGATCCGGAATGCAGATAAGAATGACGACGAGAAGGGATGGTCAGCCTCGCACCCGATTTTGGAGTCTGACCAGCATCAAGTTTGTAGGCAAGCCCACACACCGTCAGCAGCCAGCCACCACAAAACAGTGACAAGACTCCACGCGGCTGCTTATTAGGAACACACCACACCGATTTTGTTCTTCTCGTTCGTTCGAAAAGCCAGCAATCTAATTTTGGCTTCAGTTCTCGGCTACGATCCACTGGCGCGCCTTGAAGTAACAGTTAAATGCAACTTGCCCTCTGCATTATTGTGCGTTGCTATGTATGTATGGAGGTATCGCATGTCCGAGTCGCTTTTTTGAAGAAACCCCCCCCCCCCCAGCTGTATTATGAATCGGCGGTGGCCCAGTTATCCATCTGCTCGTGGTTTCCTTAGCGCACAAATATGACGAAGAATAGGTGCCTAATAAATCAGCCCGGCAAGCCTACCCCGCCCCCAAGGCTTCCAGATTCCCGTCCCGCGTTCTTGAGATGGATAGAAAATTGTCCATGTCCGTCCCATATCGAGGCCCTCCGATGTCGGTACATTGATAGAATCGTAATTACGCATAGGACATTGGCCGCATTCGAAATTCAATCAAAGATCGCGCAAAAGAGGGAATCTAGAATCCAATCAAGGGAAAAAAAAAAACAATTCCGCCTAATAATCTAGGGTAGCAAATTGCGCCACGCCGGCTCGCCAGGGGTGGCTTGCCTTCGGCTGTCGTTGGTGTGTGACCGACCCCCAAGCAGGCTTGAATTCCGACCAGTCTTTGTAATCCATGACATATATTCGTGTGTGTAGAACTCCATCTCTCACTCTGATCTCTTCATTTCAATGCCGATGTTCTTACATACGTAGAGAAAACGCCACCACCCATACTGTACATCCCGCTTGATGGTCCGCAGGTACCGGCTACGTTCGCTTGTTGCTTGGTCTCATCACCAGGGCTAGTACACCAACTGGCTCACGATGCTACACCAAGAGCTGTACTGTCTGTTGACTTGTGGGCGCTCTTGGGCGCGCCCCCTCCCCTCCCCCCTCGCTGAATATTTTTGCGACTCTGGTCCTCCTAACCCGCTGCCAGCCTCCACGTAGTGTATAGCTGACGAGTGCGTCGTTGGGATTGTCCTCAGAGTGAGGTAGTCGGCTCTCAGTCGCCCTCGCCACGCGCGATGAAGTGTAAAGTGAAGTGAGCCCGGACTCGCCGGGAGACAACTCTCATCTCTCCCTCACTCATGGTGCGTGCGTCGGCCACGTTTCGGCCAGTTACGCACGCAGCTTGAACGTGCATCACCAATCGCCGCAAATGTTCTTCCCCATTGGCGTCACGCTAAGCACTGAATCATGTGGGATATCCCGTACTTGGCTGTGTCAAGCTCTGGCCCAATGGCCATGACTAAGAGCGCCACTCGCCGCATTCTGCCGCTGCCCTGCCTTCTGCGGGTTTTCTTTCCCCTCGTTTGTCCATTTCGGTAATTTGTGGCTGTAAACTTGGTACTCGGATAGTGCGGAGCCTACTCCGTCACCGTCTGATAGCTTTCTGTGGCTGATCAAGGCGGTATTGTGTCCTGAAGATCGAGTACCAGCAATACTTTCTTAACGACATGACCAGCAACTTACATTCAAAGCAAGTCGCCGTCCAAAATACGCAGTGTTGGGCCGGAAGCTATTATTGCCACCAATCATTCGAAAGACAACACTTTGAAGTTTATTGCCTAGGCAGTCGCCTCGTCGACAAGCTCCCGTCACGAACGAGAGCACTCCCATCGTATCCCAAAGTACTCAATGGAAAAGTCTTCGTATCGCACATGGATAACATTCGCAAGCGACTTCTCAAATGAGAAATGAGGGCGTGGGCACGGCCTCATGCAGTGCCCTGGATAAAGTTGGCATGCAGGGCTTAGCTCTGAGAGGGGACCAGGAAATTTTGCTGCCGATATTCCTACCCCTGCGGAAGATGCCCATCCAATGATACATCCATTGGTCGAGCTTGGTAGCCTTCTGCTCTGTTGCTTGATAATGGAAATGAGGCGCCCACGGCCGTTAGACGCATCTCATCCAACACGGTCAGCACTTACTAGTTGGTCCCTTGGGCAAAGTGCCGCCCCGAATTGCCGGCCTTGCCCATGGCAGGCCGATTGTGGAGGCAAGGTATTAGCTTATTACCTTGGCTTATAATTCATTGCAAGCTGAAGGATTTCTCGCGTAGCTGTGGGAAGGAATCATTCCAGTCAATGACGGGGAAAAAGTCCGGATTCTCTTCCTATCCTTCTAAAATACGCAGGCATTAATCAATATTCCAAGAGAAACTACTCGGGCGGTTCGTGCCAAAATTGACCGCACGTCGCCCCGACATGTCGTTCGCATTGAACTACTTCTAGCTGTCACAAAAGAATTTGCAAAAGCACACAAAATACGCCTCAAAGGGAACGACGCACATGACCAGGCATGTGTATAGCAGCACAGCAAAGTACGCCAAATCACAAGCATGGCCAGCCCCCCAACAAATATTTAAAGACTTCCCAGGTCCAACATATCCCGTCACAGGCCCAGTCTTTCCGTCACCTTCTAGCTACGAGTATACCGGAAGGCTTCGCATATCAGAAGATACAATCAGCTAGTTGCCGCTGGCAAGCCTCACGAAGCTGTATGGTATATTCTGTCCCACGAGCAAACGAATGCTCTCGACAGTCGTGAAGGCTGCGCTGTCAGCAGCCCCATATACCGCGAATCCGCTTTTCTCAGCTATCTTGGCCGTTTCGATCGCCTGCCCATCGGCGGCGTGTGCCAGGTCTAGGAAAACCTTCTTGCCACCTATCGATATCGAATCGGTGCCATTACCCGCAAATGCGCGCAAAAGTAGCTTCACAGTACTGCTTTTCGCTGAACCTAGAGCCGACACCATGACGAACGGTGTGGCGCTTTCGGCCGCGCCAGATCGGGCACGCTGCAGGCTCTCGAGGCTATTACACTGCTCGATTGGTGGGGCATTGCGTGTGAGTGTTGTAGATGTTTTGAATCCTAGAGTATAAATCTTGGAAATTTTGAGCGCCCTCATTGCGAAAATGACTGGTGCTGCATCTTCAGAGGCAGATGCCAATACCACGGCCGTACGACCCGCGTATGCTGAAGGGGCGAGGTCCTTTGTCAAGGCGCTAAGGATTCCTTTCCAGCTCGAATTATCAAACATTAATGCCGTTGTCTGATTCGGGTTAATCTGACCAGGAGCCGCGACACAATCGTTTTGCTGCCTGGGACTGGCCGGTATTGACGGGGGCATGGGGCTACTGCGTGACGATGAGCCTACTCGCACCATGATTGTGTCGACTGTCCCAATAACTCGCGCGGCCTCGCTCACAATTGGCCCGTCTCCGTTGTTGGCTGTCGTAAACATCGGATTGTGCTTCAAGATGCTGCTGTACGAAAGACCGGGATCAAGGTACGCTCCTCCAAAGGATCTCTGGCCGCATAGAATTTCTAGTCCAGCTGGGCTGTTGGGTTGGCGTTCAATAACGGCAAACTGGTGAGGGAGACCAAGTTCGTTGAAACACTTTTCGTAGAACGGAGCTCTATGCCCCTTGACACGAGATTCGATGCTCGTTATGCCATAGAAGGCTTTCTTCTGTATGTGGCCCATGTGTGCGAGAGCAGAATTGATCTCTGCCGCACTCAGCTGCCCCGGTGCAGCAATCAAGGGCAGAAGAGGGTGCGTAATAGGCGTGAATGTTTTGTTGAGAGAGCGTGATAACTGCCCAACTTGGCCCATGTTGACGGCGGAGAGAGGCGGCGCGTGTGGATACTCGCTTCCCACCTTTGAGCGGAAGTATTCAAGTTCGAAATTCTCTGTATGATCATTGATGATGGCAATCATCTTGATTATATCTGCGTACTTGATAGAGCGCTCGAAAACATCTTGCGCGTATGATGAAGGCCATTTGAAAGTCCCTGAAAAGTCATGGAAAGCTGACATTATGCGCGAGTTGCCCTTCTTCTTCCATAGATCTTGCCGAATTGCTTCCGGCAGCCAAAGTTCGACATCTATATATTCCACTCCCCATTGAATGGCCCTGTAAAGATATTCGTGGTACAGTTCCGGGTTGTCCATGGGAAATTTGCCATTTTCGTTGGTACAGCGCGTCGTGAAGATGATTGGGAGCTCCGTCCTCTGACGAAGTAGCATAACTTGCTCTCCAACGTACTTCAAGCTCGGGACACTGGCGAATGTGCCGTCGCCTAGTGGCTCTCGCAGCAGATCAACACGCAGTTCGACGGCGTCGGATCCCACTGTCAAGATGTCAAGGTTGGGCAGAGCAGCTCTAACATCCGGGAAAGTCGTGGAGATGAACAAAGTTCTTGGCTTGGCCATGAGTTCGCTATGGTGATTAATTTGGCCGAGGATGAAAGCGGTAAAACGACAAAGGTCTCGGCGCAGGTCTGGAGTAGAGGAGTAGAGGAATTCGTAGTCGCAATATCTTGAAAGATGCAGGTTTGGGGGCATTCCAAGATTGACAAAGTGCGCATTGATGGTGACCACCAGCGAAGGATCCCGTTCTGTAATATTGTCCTGTGCAACGTCTGCAGGAACACCGACGACACAGTCGTGGTCAGCTGTCGTCACATCGCTGAAAGTAGATTTTAATCTCGAGGCTTTCCCGAGAACCTCTCCAAATAGGGCCACAATCGGTTCTTCTCCATTTCCATAAATAATAACAATTATGCGGGGATCTCCTCCCCGTAGTGAGTCCCCAAAGAAGCCGCTGTCGATTATCAGTGGGCTTTGGCTTGCGCGCTCTTGATTGCTCCCTTTGTCAACATCCATCTTGGACAAGGACGATTTGTCTGTCAGAACCGTCGTGGGACCCGGGCTCGGCGAAGGACTCGTTAAGAGTTGGTGCACAGCAGCCATAATGCTGTGTTTGGTGACTCAGCAACGTCAGCCTCGCAACAGATCTTGGATCGCAAATAATGCAGCGAGGCGTATTGAGGATGTCCTGCCGAGGTCGCGGAAGCCGGGGTTCAGAAGTTGCAATCGTGTCATCCGAATATTTTCGGGCGGCTTCGTTTCCAAGGCAGAATGTCGCCGACAAGATGGAGCGGTCCAAGTAAATAGAGGTTGTTCCGGGAGATGAGTGAGATTGGAGATTGCAACGGTAGCCCGTCTCATCCGCGCTATGGGGGCCGGTAGAGGTGATGCTTACAAGTACCCAGGGCCTTTTCTTAACTGAATTTCTGTCATTGGGGTCTTAAAGAATGTCATTTGCGAAAGGCCGCGTTGATGAACCGGGATGAGGTCTTGTTCATCGATTGCGGCCGCTGGTGATTGCCCCCGCCGACAGCGATCACAAGCCCAAGTGAGGCAAGGCAAAGGGGGGTAGCAGAAGGCAGCCGAGGAATCGACCTAGTGCTGCAACCAAGAGGCAGGAGGGCGCAGTCAAATATGCCGGCCAACAGCAGCGAGTATGGGTGCAAGATGGAAGAGAACAGGTGGTAGCTGACAGCTGAGTGAGAACGAAATCATCGGCATTGGTGGATTTGTGCTGGTCAGGCTCTTGGGGTAACTGTAACTGTACCTACATACCTACATAGTGGGGTCAAGTCCGGCGGGTCGTCAGTGTCAGTGGCAGCTTGTGGAAAGGCGGAGATCGAAGACCCAACCAAGTAGGTAGGTACCTGAGGTGCCATGGAATCACCTGTAGTGATACGACGATGTGTGAGAGGTGGCTGTGGGCAATAGAAAAAGAAGGACTCCTCCTGGGCAATCAAGCCTATCAAACTATCTACATTCTGGCTAATTGCTCAGTCACGAGCACCCAACCCCCTGCGTAGATGCCCCTTCCCGTGCTGATACATTTCTACCTTAGGAGGCACGAGGTAAGTTAGTTAACCATTTTGCTTTAGTACTATCAGGTACCTACCTACCTACGCGGAGGCCTCACAGCAAGAGGAGCTCCCCATCATCTTCCCGCACCAGGATTTCTCCGCCAATGACGGGCTTCTACCTCACTACCAATTTACCTACTGCCCTTTTCAACCATGCTTTCATTGCCTTTTTTTTTTGTTGCTCTTCGTTCTTTTCTCTGTCTCCGTTTGCGAAGCCACTACCTTTTAGGTAGACTACTGCAAGGTCGCGTCCTTTGACGTCGAGTCCACTCATGCCTCCTCTCCTGACAGCCTGGAGGACCAACAACAACAAGATCCCAGCTGCGATTGCGTGCGTGACACTCCTTAGGGCCGGCTATTTGTAACGGTCCCGCGACGTCATGTCCTCTAATCTCTTGGCGCTGGCGCCACCCAAATCTGCCCAGCGTAATCTATCGCAGCCGCAATCAAGTTGGCAGAAGAGTTGGCGGCCTAGGCCTTGGGCCAGACTATCATCCACCAAAGATTGGGAGAGCATAGGTGCCAATGGTGGAAACGGCAAGAAGAAGACTGGCCCATCGCAAATTTGCTTTCCTGAGGGCGGTTCTGACAAGTGCATCGAGGGAAGTGAAAAGGACGAATACACCTAGAAGATTGGCAGTCCGAGCCTCTCGAGGGATGAGAATGGCCGCTTTGGACGTTGGTCTTCACACTCTGCTCTGTTGGGTCCGATGCCGAATGTGGGTGGGTACTGACAAGAGTGTACCCGAGTCCGATATCACTATGTCAGGCTGATTGGAAATCAGTTTGGATAGATGACTGTTCTTGGACGCAGAAAGGGACTTCAATATAGAAACGAGAGGCTCTCGCCATGATTGGGGCATGTCCTAGGCCACGAGTGAACATCAGAGAACATGCGAGCACGCCGAGTCTATTCGGTATGGAAGGGTGCTTAGGCTTAGAAAAAGTTTCCCAAAACCAATCCTATTGCTTCAATTGAGAACTTTCGCACTTGTCTTACTCACCCATCCGTACAATTATGTGGCAAAGCGATCGGGTGGCGGGCCGTTCTTCCGAACACCTATGTAGGTACACCGCGAACGCTATAACTAGATGGTGCGCGCCGCGTACATAAAGAAGCGCTGCTTGCACCTCGCATCAACACCATCAACACCATCAACACCATCAACACCATCAATACCATCAATACCATAAACACCATAAACACCTATCGTTCGACTATAAGGAACGACACTCCAATGAATCTGTCATGTGCCAGCTCCCCTTTCTGGTTGGGAAGCAAAACGGCGGATCGGTTGCGATAAACTCTCCAACTTGACCTGTAATTTCCAACACACCCGGTAAAATTGTATATGGCACAGTGAAATGCCATCCCCGGTCTATTGGTTGGTTTTCGCTTACATATTTTGTTTGCTCCTGTATCCTTTGGCCAGAACTGGTTGATATGTGTGTGAATAATTATTACCCGTGAGGGACGGTTGAGGTTAGCTCCTCCATAGTGACGTATGGCCCACCTAATAGAAGACACAAGCCAATGAGACGCGCGGATCTTGATCCTTAACCACCGAGACGCCAAAACTCGTGTCAGGTCAGCCCATTGCCCATTAAAAAGCTGGCCCGCGCTCCTACCTACAGCAGCGCGACTTGACGCCACTTGAAGCTAGGCCCTACCTATCTCGTGCGAACCGACTTTTGGATATTTCATCTTCCAATTGCACCTAAACTGTGCTATTATCTCGCTACAGAAGACACACCATCCAAATCTACAGCGCCTGTCAAGAATACCATGGCCGATCAAACACAACCGATCGAAGAGTCTGCTGCGTCTCTTGATGGCGCTGTTGCGCCTGAAGCTGCTGCAGTTGAAGCTGTCGTCGCGACCGAAGAATCTGCGACTGACGCGCCATTGACAGAACAAGACGAAACTTTTGAAGAGGATGAAAAATCTAAAAAGGTCACGCTCGCCGACTTGTCCGCGAAGGGCAGCGCGTTATATGCCCACAAGAACTTCGAGGCTGCGGCCGAGGTCTTCTCGCGCGCAAGCAACCTACAGGCTGAGTTGAACGGCGAACTTGCGCCAGAGAATGCCGAGATCCTATTCCATTATGGGCGCAGCCTGTTCCGAGTCGGCCAGAGTAAGAGCGATGTGCTGGGCGGACAGGCGGCTGGAGAAGCTAAGAAGACAAAGGCAAATGGCAGTTCCACGGCCCAAGCGTCTTCGTCGAAGCTCCCTGCTCTGCACGAGAATGCGAAGGAATCTTCTGCCCCGGACTCAGAGAAGAAAGAAGGCGACACCAAAAAACCCTTGTTTCAATTCACCGGAGACGAGAACTTTGTCGACTCGGACGACTCGGACGAAGAGGTGCGTCGCGTTTAAATCCCGGGATCGAAGAAGTACGGTTGACTAACTTGAGCGTTGATAGGGTGATGCTGAGCCTGAAGAAGAGGAAGATGATCTTGCAACTGCATTCGAGATTCTCGACCTTGCGCGTGTATGCTACATGAAGCAGCTTTCCCAGCTCGAGCAAGCTGCCGACAGCGAGAAGGGCAAGGACACTGTTAGCGAGCTATCTCCTGCTGAGCGCCATGTCAAGGAGCGCCTCGCCGATACCCATGATACTCTTGCCGAGATCTCACTAGAGAGTGAACGGTATGCGTCAACCCACTCGCTCGATGCGGCGGAATGACTAACTGTAATAGGTACCCAAATGCCATCGAGGACGGTCGCGTATCGCTCAACTACAAGCTAGAGCTTTACCCTATCGAGTCCGAAGTTATCGCCGAAGCTCACTACAAGCTGTCTCTTGCGCTCGAATTTGCCTCCATCACTAGCTCTGGTGATGACGGTGCCAACACCAAGCGCGAAGAAATTGACCAGGATCTTCGCGACGAGGCCGTCAAAGAGATGGACTTGGCTATCAAAAGCTTCAGACTCAAGCTTCAAGGCAAGGAAGTTGAAATGGCCACCTCTGCTTCCCCCACAGACAATGATCTGATCCGAAAGGACATTACTGAGATGAAGGAGCTCATTGCGGATATGGAGCAAAGAGTAAGGACCCCTCCGCCCTATGCTACAATTCATGCACCCATGCTTACTTGATATAAAGCTTGTCGATCTTCGAAAGAACCCCATCGACCCCCAAGAGCTCTTGGGAGCCACCGAGGCCAATGTCCTCGGCGGCCTTTTTGGCGCCGTGCTCGGCGAGACACCCGAGGAGACGCAGGCCCGCGTTGCCGAGGCCACAAAGGGCGCCGTCGACCTGACGAGCATGGTACGCAAGAAGGCCAAGCCCGAGGCTGCGGCTGCCGCGGCGCCCACCGAATCACCCACCAACCACAAGCGCAAGGCCGAGGATGAGCCCGTCGAGACCGGCGCCGAGTCGCCTAAGAAGGCCCGCGTCGAAGAGGCGGCGTAAGTTTCTGGTTGAGTAGTGTGTACGAATATTCAAGACTAGGCGAGAATGAAAATGCGAATAGTATTGCGTGGGAAAGCGCCTCTGGGCTGCTCCCTTTGGGTTTGAGCTTCGGTGGCAACGCGGGGATCAGCAGGAGGGTGAGTCAAGGCTTTGTTTTTCTAAATTTGGAGTTTGTGGCGTCTGGACGGCGGAGTGAGATTGCTTGATGACTGTGTTTTCCCCCCTCAGGGTCGAGACAACCAGCTTAGTTCTACGTCTGGTGCACGCATGTTTTCATACTTTTTTCTTCTGCTTTACAGCAGATGACGTTGAACTGAACAGTCCACCAATCACTTGAAAAATTGCGCCTGCGTGTACGGATATCGTTATTGAATTAAATTGAAATGTCAAGACGTGTATCCCCCAAACACCGTAAGTGAAACACCCGTGCTGTACTGAGGTAACAGACGCAAACAACGTACACGACATGCTTTTTCTTTCCCAGGTATATACAAAGTAGAAGCGGCTCGCCAGCGAATGACGTGACCCAACGTCGTGGAAAGCCCCGCCTCGATGCCCATGCCATGCAGCACCCTCCTTACAGCTTGAAGCTGCCACTGGACATGGCCTTGGCCGCCTTGATCTTGTTACCGTCCACATCAGTGATCTCACCCTTGCGGTTAATGACCTTGACGCCGCCCTTCTTGAGGTCGGCAATGGTCTGCGCCTTCTTGCTCGTGGCCGCTCGGGAGCCGCCGGGGCCGCCGTTGCCGGCCTTGCGCACACGTTCCTTGTGCTGCCGGCGGCGGCGGGCCTTGTCCTCGCGCGACATCTCCTGCCGAGCCACCGGCAAGCCGCTCTTGGACACCACCTCGCCTTTGGCTGCCGTGTCTGCGCCGGCCTTGTACACCTCCTGTGGCGCCATGCGGCTGCTCTCGCCGGTAACGCCTTGGGCTGTCGTCGGCTGCGCGTCCTCCATGGCAATGGTGGCCACGTCAGCCACGACGGAGAGCGTAGCCGCCGTCGGCTTGGGCTTGTAGTGCCAGCTACTGAGGGCGTCGAGCTTGGCAGATATTTCTTTCCACATATTTTCCACCTCTTTTTCTTCACGCTGCAGCTTCTCGTCGGACTGACTCACGTAGTTGTCAGGATCAGCATTTTTAACATGTTCTTCTTCGTAGATTTGAGCTAGGCTCTTGTCTGACTTGCTATCCTTGACGTCAACGAGGCCACGGCGGGTACCTGCCGGTACAGTTTCAGTCTCGGGGCGGCGTTTCAGAACTTCGTCAAATTCTTGTGAGAGAATGCGGCGCTTGATGAGATCGTCTATGCTCTCGCTAACTTCGGGTGTTATTACAGGCACAGGTTTGCCAATGTATTCGAAGTCAAGATCTTGCTCAAGAAGTGAGTTCGTTGGGCGATCCACTGCGTTGGCTTCGCCGGACATCGTCCATTCACGCTTGGCCACGGAAGCGGCTTCGAGCTTTCGGATCTCTTCGGCCAGCTTGGCTTGTCTACGCTCGTGCGCTGAGCGGCGAGACTTTGGGTCGCCAGCAGATGCATCTGAGAGAGCCTCCTCAGAGTCATCCATTTCGGATTCATCATCAAATAAGTCACGACGCACATCAGCCATGGCTCGCTCCATGTCTTGCTCTGCAGGTTCATGAGCTTTGGGGGCTGATTTTCTCGGCCTTGTCGCATCTCTTTTGCGCGGAGGTGGGGCGAAGAAGTCCTTGTAGAAAATATCGTTGGCATTATTCTCGGCATCTTCGAGAGCGTCTTCGAACGCCGCTGCCTCGTCGTCGCTATCGCCCTCTGGAGCATCCAAAGCCATGTCGCCAAACGTAGGCCCATCGTCCTCGTCGGATTCATCGATCATCTCATCGTCCTCCGTGTTTGTCTTTGATTTTTTGATCTTCGTGGCCTTGAACTTTTGGTTCGAGGCATTTGGGTCTGCGGTCCAATCTATTTCATCGTCGTCACTGGCCATGTCTGTGTTCGGATCGCCGCGGTTATCTTGTTCTTCGAACCATTGAGTTTGCTTATTAAAATTGTCGAGGGAGAAGAAGCCATCATTGAGGCCATCAGGGTCTTGCACAAACGATCCGCCATCGTCATCTTCGTCGTCTTCGTCGTCTTCGTCTTCTTCGTCGTCTTTGTCGTTTTCATCATCGTCCTCAGCGAATTGGGCGGTTTCCCCCTTCAAGGCTTCGCTAAGCTCTTCTGCCTCGATCTCGGAATCCTCTAAATTTTCAAGCTCTTCCTCAGAACCGACTCTATCATCATTGTCCTCTTCGTCCGACTCAGCGCCCAGATTGCTCGCATCATCTTCGGCTTCCTCAGATGCCGAGACTTCTCCCGTGATGTCGCGATCTGGGAATGCGATCTCATTCTTCTCTTCCATTTCTCCCAAAAGTGTCTCTGAGAATTGTAGGACGCCACTAATGACCTTCTTGGCCTGCTGCCAGACCTGATTTGTCTGAAAGCCGTCAACGTAGATTTTTCGCAGTTTCAGAATCTCTTCCTTGTCAGCGTCGCGCTTCCGTTTTCTCGATTCCTTGAGTCTCCGCTGTTGCTCGTCGCCAACTTGCACGGCGAAGCCCTCCAATGTGTGTTGCACCAAGTTGAGCGATTCGGTGGGCAAGTCGGTTGTCGGTTGCAGAAATACGTGGCGATTTTCCGGCTGCAAACTCTGCAGCAGAGCCATGGCCACTCCGTTGGTAGACAGCATGTTGGCTGCCATGTTTGAACCCGCCGTTAATGTGTGCGACGTCGAGGTCAGTGAGGACGAACTGTCGGCTGCCATACTCTGTAGGAGTTGCATACGGTAAAAGGGCTTGACAGACAAAAATTTTTGGAAGTTGAGGGATCTCCCTCCCCACATTGTTGGGTGGGCGCACCACAAATGCCAGTGGCCCGCCGCGCACACTAACTAGCAAGCATATAAGTAGTCTCTCCGGCGGTGGTTGCACCATAGAGAATTGGTTCACTTTATAAGAAGCCCAAACGTGTGGCGGACAACGCTCTAATAAACCGAGATTGGAAAGAATATAAACCAGTACGTACGTAAAAGTCATATCAAATAAATTAGAATGGTAGTTATGCGCTGCATTCACTCATATTGTTTTCGCGCTGCACGCTGTGCCTAAGTTAGAAATATCTACGTAAGGATGATCCCAGAATAAAACGCCAACCATGCCAAGAACCAACTCCTCGAATCTAAAAGCAAGTGTTGCACATGTCTAAAATCCTCTGCGGCCGCCAGTGCTCATGAGAGTAATCTTCTGCTTCTTCTTCTTCTTACCGCCACCTGCAGAGCCGCCATTCTCGAGTTGAGTCCCTCCCTCTTGCTCCGCGAGGTGAATAGCCTCCAGGTCCAACGAAAGCTCTGCATTGGATAAGAGCTCGGCTTCGTTGAGCCATCCATCATCTCTAGATTCAACATGCGTTGGTCCCATTTCTGGAGAAGCGGGCACTGCGACAGTACCCCAAACAGTTCGCTCTCCAGTGGGGCTCGTGGACATGCATGCTAAGGGATTGAAGCCGAGGCGATGTTCCGGTGGCGAAGCGTTCGAAGGTCCATTCAAAGGCTGAAATTCCGAGATATCCATGGCAGGCGGCCTGTCCTCTTTTACGCCCTGATGTGGCATAGATAGACCGGCAGAACTGTGTAAAGCCGCGGCCTCCAAGCGCTCTGCGTTGACCCGCTTGAGTTCCTCTTGCGCAGCCTTTTCCTTATTACGCTTGCGGCGCTTGGCAATATCCGAAGCAAAGATTGAAAGCGTATCTTCCGGAACGATATCCGTCCAGTCGCATTCGAGAAAGCTGATGACGCATCCTTGAGGAAGATGGCCAAGGTACTTGGCTCGCTTTCGCAGATAATCGTCGACGACATGGCCTGTCGAAATGTGCTCAAGAGTCGGGAGCAAAGAGGAAGGAAACGAGGAAAAGGATCCATACTTGGTCTTGAGGATACGAATATCCAAAGGAGATAGATATAGATGCGGGGGTGTGCTGTAAAAGTAAAAGTCGGAGTCCGACATCGGTTTCCCACGAACTCTGTTCGTTTCCAGCGTTGCCACGGCCACATCAGTGAGGCTGCCGATGCCTTCCAGCAAGGATTTGACAGCTTTGACAGCTCTTTGCATCCAAACTCCATCTTGGCCGAACAGGTTTTCATCTTCCTTTTCCTGCTTTATGAGGGCTGCAATTTCCCCTTCGTATTGCTCAGTCATGTATTCTTTGGTTCCTTTCATGATGCGAGCATAGTCAAAAACATTGGCAGCGAAATGCCAAGGTACATCATCGCTGGAATTGATGACATCGACACCCCCTTCCCTGGGAAGCGCGAGTGTCGAGTTTGACTTGCGCGCCATGAGCCGGAGCACAACATCATCTCCGGGTCGTGGGAGAGGACTCTCCTGTCCTGCGTAAAATCGAACAGGTCGTACTTCCTGAATATACACGCTGTCTTCGCAGATAGGGCACTTCTTCCACTTTGCCATTTTCCCAGACTTAGCATCTTCCTCATTTGCGGTCGTGACCATGAAGCGGATCAGGCATGGCAAGCAAAATATGTGGCCACAGCGAGCCATCCGAGGAGCAACCGGCTCTGAAAGGCATATCGGGCACGAAGCAGATTGCGATTCCGAAGATGCAATGACTTGCAAAACATTTGCCCAGTCAATATACAAATCGGCATCGGCAGCCTGATCCGTGTACGACACGTTTGGCTGGACGACGAAACGATAGTTCGCATGGACGTATCGCGATTTATCAACGGCATGGTAGCCTGAGCCAGTATTGGGGTGACGGCGATGGGGACGCGGATGAAAGTTGTGTTCCAGAGCAGTTCGTGGGGTCGTATAATTGAGCAAATGCGTGATCGAGGTTTGACCCCGGCGGCTGGAAGGGTTGCGAACAGCGCGCATCTCTGCGAACGCGTCATCCCTGTCCAACGGAGAATGAACCATACGGTCTCCTAGGCCCGGACGCCTTTGGTTCTTGTGCTGCTTGCGAGATCCTTGCCCCTTTCTAGGTGTAGACTGCACGCTGGCGGCAGCAGACGAAGACGGGCCGGGGCGACGCGAGAAGTCGGGGGCCGGGGCGGGGCGATCGGGGGCAACTTGAGCAGGATAGTTTGATGCCGTTGGAAGGGACTTGCCCAAGTTGACGTTCGACAAATTCATGGTAATTTGACTGGGTGGGATGATACTAATCGGCAGACTCGAGTCCAATGGCCAAGGATCATGTAATCAGCCGTGGCTCGAGGTCAAGTTGGGGGCATTCGCTGGGTTATGGGATGGATCCGCTGGCGGAGCGCGACTACTGGTCCTCCGAAAGGCTGCGGTGGCTTGTATGACTAATATTCGGATGTAGGGTCGAGTTTGTTGATGATGAGAGGTTCAAAACCATGATTTTCCTCAACAGCAAGGGAGATCCGATGGGATCACGCTGGGACAAAGCCCGTAACTGTCGATGGTTACCGGGGAGGTTCCTTCTTGACTCACTTGGCGGGGCAATCCAGACAGGTTTGTCACGTGCATTGCATCATCTATCGCGTTAGCCAACTACAAGCGCTGAGGAATACTGCAGCTTGACAATGGTCACTACATTAACTACCCTATCCCAAATCTCTAGTGAAGATTTTTTCTAATTTTGCTTCATGCTACAACGGGCTGGCAGCCTGGTGACAATGGCAAATTGGTCACAACTTACGACAGGTCTACACCTTTGGTTTTATGGGGCAGTACTCCGCTACATGATTATGGACTCAAGTATTGCTAACATATCATGTATTACCTAGATATATGGTACAGATTTGATACTGCCGCAGCTATGGGGAATCATTTGACATAGGAACAACAAAATAATCAACAATACCAAATAAAAATCAACAATTCCTATCACGCACCTTCACAAGCATGTTGTAGGCTAACGTATGCGAGCACGCCCCTAGTTCTTGTCTGACAACTTGCCTTTGATCTTGCTGATAAAGGCGCTAAGGCGACTCTTCTTCTTCTCCACTGTTGCCTCGGCCTTACCGGCGGCAGCTTGAGCTTTATCCGTGGCGGTTGCAAGAGCAGGCTTCGAGCCAGACCCGTTGACAGTAGACTCAGCAGCTGTGGTTGATTTTCCCGCAGGTTTCGATTCGACGGGCTTGGCATCGGTGGGTTTGCTGTTCTCGGGCTTGGAGACAACAGGAGCCGTTTCGGCGGGCTTAGGTACCTCCACAATGGTGGGAGCAGGGGCGTGTGCAGCCTTGCTCTCCGCGACCTGAGCAACGGGGGCATCGACAGATTTTGTCTCGGCGGCTTGCGGTTGAGGAGTGAGAATCACAGGCTTAGAAACAGTAACGTTGGTATCTGCTGGCTTAGACTCGGCCGGCTTGGTGCTGGAGGCGACCCGGGCAGCGCCATTCTCGTTAGGGTCAGATTTCTGAGCAGTGCCAGTAATAGGGGCCACGACAGGAGCAGCAGCAGCGAGAGCAGGGGCCGCGATGGTTTCGGCAGGCTTTTCGGGAGTCCCGCCAACAGAAGTGGCCACAATGGGCTTCTCCTCGACCCTGGGCAGCTCCGTCGCGGCGGCAGGTTTAACCTCCCGAAGCAGCTCTGACTCGACAGCCTTCTTCTCCTCAACAGCCGCTGCATTGGAAGCAGCCTCGGGGCTCTTTCCAGCCTCTTGAATAGACTCCTTGACCTCTGAGGGCACGGCCTTGGCCACCTCCTGCTGACCCATTGGCTCAGCAGCGTTAGACAGATGAGTCGCCGCTGGAGTGGGCTTAACTTCTTTGAGAAGCTCGGATTCAACAGCCTTCTTTTCCTGAACAGCGGTCGCATTGGCAGCGGCCTCGGGGCTCTTGCCGGCCCCCTGAATAGATTCCGTAACCTTGGCGGGCACGCCTTGAGCCGTCTCCTGCTGGCCTAGCAGCTCCTTCGCCTGCTGGGGAAGCTTTTCCTTCGCGGCGTCAGGCAGATTTCTGTTAATGGCCTCGGTGGCAGCGGACTTGGCTGCGTCGAAAGTCGGAGCAGCCTGCTCGCTGACCTTGTAGGCAGCGGCCGTAGCACCGGCGGCGACGGCCGCGGCGACAGCAGCTACACTGCCGCCAACGGCCGCGGCAGTGGCGGCAACACTTTGGTCGCCCTTGTGTTGCTCAGCCTCGTCGCTATTGTCGTCGTCATTGTCATGGTCATCGGCATCGTTGTTGTTAGTTCCATTGCCGTTCGCAGCAGCAGCAGCAGCTTTCTTTTGCTTCTTCTTCTCGTTCTTCTTCTTGTTCTTCTTCTTCTTTTTGTCGTCAGTTCCAGAGGTCGAATCTGTAGCCTTGGATTCCACTGGGACCTGGCCGGCTAGAGCAGCGGTAGTAGCACCAGGGGCAACAGTGTTGATTGTAGCGTTTTGGGGCATCGGTAAGCTTGACTCCGGAATGGTGTTGGGGCCCGCCGCAGGAACATCAGCCGGGTTAGGAATTCCGACAAGAGTATCACTCCTCTCGTATGACTCTTTATCCAGTTTGACATGTTTGTGGATATCGCCGGCAGTAAGCTCCTGAGGAACCTTTTCGCCAGGTTTCAAGCTGATGGGGTTGACTCCGGTCTCCGAGGCAGGTAGCGGGTTGATAGCTACAAGCTTGTCTTTCTCAAGGGGCTGCTGGCCAGCCATTGTAGCGGTGGTGGATCCTGGTGCGACAGTGTTGATGGCGGTAGTGGAGAGAGTCGAAGCGGCGATGACTTCGGAAGTAAGGAAGTTGTTGACGTTGCCCTCCTTGTCAGCCTCTTTGGGGGACGATTCGTTGATGGTCCAATTGTTGTCAACGACAAACTGTGTAAGGCGGAGCCGTTAGCTATAGCTATTGACGGTAATGAATAATAGCCCAATGCGCAAGTGGCGATAGTCGAGGTTGATTCCAAGCGATGGGCATTTTTTTTTTGGCGGTGCCTCGCAACCGCTCCGCTTTGTTGATGTGTACATTCGAGCCGCGCTTGCAATGAGCTCGGTGAGGCGATATTTGAGCAAGAGCAGGTGGAGTGCCATGAAGCTCGCCCAACAGCATTGCGATACAAATCCTGCGATCCGGAATTGCGCGCGGGCGGCTTGAATGAGGCCAGGACTCGGTTGGCATCGTTGGTGGGATGTGGGATGTGGGAGGTGGGAGGCGCATGACGCAGCAATGGATCGATTGAGGTAGCTGTAGTTATGACGAACCTTGTAATAGACCTTGTCGGACGGGATTTTGAGACTGACGGTCTTTTCGAAGATGTCACCTCGCTTGTCAAGCTTGACACTTTTCGTCCAGCTGTCAAAGGTACCGGTAACGTAGACTTCTTCCGCGGGGTGTTCCCTAGCAAGAAGCAGACAATGATTAGATAAAATTAAGGAAAACGTAGATGTTGAAAGATTGCGGGTGGGATTGAAGTGCCAAGGAGCGTAAGGAAGAATATCTTCGATGGTTGTTCTGCAAACGGAATGCGGTTGCCTGGGGGGAAGTTGGTTTCGCAAGACTGGACAGACGAGACAGAGGTCGATGGCAAAGGCTGGGGGGCACGGTTGCAGGGTACAGAGCGCGCGGTACAAGGGCCGGCGCAAAAAGGAACTCACCACTTGAAAGTATAGCTGCCCATGGCGGAAATTACCTAAAAAAAAAAAATTACTGGGGAATCGATGGTATTTTTTTGCTTCTCTCCAAGTGTGGAGGTATATGGAAGGGAAAGGAAAATCTCAGAGGTGCGAGGAGTGTTAAGGGAAAAAAAGGGCTCTGGGCTTGAAAGGATTTGAGCGGATGATGGCGACTAGTACAAGGTACCTCCAAACTAGACAGTACTTGCAGCTCTGGGGCTCGGTCAACCAGTCAAAGACAATCATTGAAGAGATGAGGGGGAGCTTTTGGGGGCAGCTAGGCTCGGCGTACAAGGCGAGAAGAAATTACGTGGCTGGCGCTTTCGGATGCGATGGAGCTTTGAAGGTGCACTGCAGCTCGTGTTACTTGCGGCTCACTCGAGCCATCCAGCCACTGGACTCTAGAGGAGGAGAGTACTAGATGGACGATAGAAAGGTGGGTTAGAGCTACTATGCAATAAATGGTCGCTACAATGCAGGGGCGATAGTAGGAATCAACTGAATTGGACGACTGACGAATGCAAAGCACTGCAACGCTGTTCAGAACTACGTCACACCACTGCACGTCGGGTCAGTGAAACATGCATTATTAAGAGCACTGGGTCTGGACGCACCGGTGTTGAACATGACCAGGTACATACCAGGTAAGTACTGATACTGCCGAGCTCTAAGTAACAAGTTACCTAGTTACAAGGTACTCTGGGGAAATCCTTGTCAATAACTCCATTGAGACGTGGGTAGTAGTTACAGAAACTGGAGGAAGGTATTGGATTGAGGCTTGTTCGCCGTAGCCTTGCGTTGAATAGAATTTTCGAAGTTCACCCAGGGCGTCCAAGTCTCGCTGTTTGTTTCCGTCTTCTTATCCGCCCTATTGCAACAAGCCAGTAAATAATGTGTGCAGCATGTACCATGTAGCAACACTGCACCCGTACAGCAAAGCCTGCCCGTGAGCGAATGACGCACAAGTCAGTGGCGGAGTGGAGCAGCAGGCTGTCCAGCAACTCCACAGGGGGGGACAATAGTTGCATGTACTCGGCCAAGCGACTGTGAAGAAAGGCAGCATCCGCATGCGCCCGGGCTCGCGAATACCTATGTAACGGCCATGATGCAGCACTCTAGTCGATCAATCGACCACGGCTGTCAACGTCGTTGAAAAATTGAGACTGCTTATCCTGTCCGCCGCAAACAGCGCACAGAACGGAAAACGTGCAATCTTTCCGCTTTTGGGGGGTCTAATTTCCCACAGCGGCAAGCCAAGTCGGATTCGCGCTGGGCCAGGATTTATAAGGGGTTCCAGCGGACGACTCATCTTCGTAGGGCCAACTTCTTTGGTGGGGCACGTGAGCAGAACGGAAAGTCTCCCTGGGCGGCAAGTGTCTGTATTTGAAGCGACAGCAGGGCACTATAGTCGGGAAATCTCCGACATCCTTTCCTACTATCACTACCGATAATGATAGATGTCTAGCCATTAGGCCCAAGAGCAAGAAAGGCTACGTTCCTACGTATTTTCACTGACTGTGTGCTCACTGGGCGTCGTGAACTCTGTTAGTAGGTAACTACCTAGATATGTAGTGAACTAACTTGGCAGCAAATAAATGCGACAACAACTTGTTACTGTTTTGGAGCAATGGGTCCTCAGCGAAGCATTGTCTGTCCGCACGAGTCCAGGCCGTGCTGCGCCGCTTCGGTACAGTCCCCCGAATCTCGCTACAACTGACAGCCTGACAGCTAAAAAAATATCGTTATTCTCTAACAAATACCTTATCGGCATGGCTATTCCTCGATATCGTCCCTCATATGGTACTTGCTGTGTAGTAACTTTGGCCCTCGTTTCTGCTGTTATCTGTCATGATGGCCAGCCTTGTCAGCCTCGAGCTTATAAACGTGACTCAAGTGTTAGAACCAATCGGTCATGCAGTCATTCATCTTACCGAGCAAAGTTCTCTCGAATCAGAGCCTCATTAGAACGGGGCTATGCTAGCACGATCGCTTCACAGCCCTTCCTCTTGCAGCCCCATGATTCCAGTACGCCTCGCTCGAGGACTCAGAATTAAAGCTTCCGGCCTCGTCCATTCAGAAGCAGAATCTCGGAAGCTACGCAATGTGGTTTCTCACCCTAATCGCACCATTAATTCCGAACCAACATGAGCGGCAAAAATCTTCACATCCAAGCGAATGACGCTGCCGTTGAAAAGCAGTCTCCAGCCTCAACCAGGCAGCTTGTGCCAAGGCGGAAGAAGATCACCATGATAGGTATCTCCTTGACTGTTATTATCGGACTGTCAGTCGGCGTTGGTGTCGGCCTGGCAAGACACAACAGTGGCAGCGATGAAAGCCGCGATACCAACAACCCCAATCTTCAGCCACCAAATGAGTCTGTAAGAGCCTCAAAGTGGAAGCCTCAAGTGGGCGACTCATGGCAGATAGTTCTGAAAAATACCATTCGCAATTATGCCGATTTTGCTCCCAACGTTTCCGTCTGGGACTTTGACTTGTTCGAAAACGACAAGGAAACCATTGACAAGCTGCACAGTCGCGGCAGAAAAGTCATTTGCTACTTCAGTGCGGGGACAAGGGAGAAAGGCCGTTCGGAAGCGGGCGAGATTCCAGAGGCCGATCTCGGAGGTACTCTCCTGGAATGACAGGATGAGCGCTGGGCACGCATCAGTAGTCCCAAGATCCGCGGCATAATGAAGAAGCGAATCGCGTTAGCAGCCAGTAAAGGTTGTGATGCGATTGATCCTGACAATGTTGACGGTTTTGTAAGTTTCCATAACACTCTCACACAACTTGGGTTCTGACTCAAAATGCCAGCAAAGTGACGAAAACAACTTGGGTCTGACAGCACAAGACTCGGTCAGCTACTTGACCTTCCTCCACGACAAGGCTGGAAAGTACAACATGTCTGTCGGTCTGAAGAATGCGGCCGACATCATTGACGATGTCATGCATGTTGTCGACTTCTCCGTCAACGAGCAGTGCGCCGCCGACCGGCAGAACCCGGAGTGCGAAACTTTCCACAAGTTCATTGACGCCGGCAAGCCCGTGTTCCACATCGAGTACCCTCCAGATGGTGACGCCCAGACGTACCCCGACGACCGCCGCAAGGAAAATTGCGCGCGCAAGGGCGCTGGCAAAGGCTCAGACAACTTCAGCACCGTCTTCAAAAGGATGAGTCTCGACGGGTGGGTGCAGTTATGCGACGGTGACACATATGGGACGGCACTGGCGCCTGGTTATAGTACATGAAAAGAGGTTACGCATGATCTTCTTCCAATTAAAGCGTGTTAATGACAGTACGTGCAGATAGAGGCGGTATAGACATGAAGCACTTTGATGTTACAGCAATATACAATAATACATTTAGCTCATCCCTGCGCAAGAAACTTTCCACCCTCCTGCTTGAACCAGTCACTATTGATGTCCATCATAAAGTTGGTAATATTAAAGTCGGTGGGTATGCCTGCTTGCGGGTTGGCGCTGTTGCCGGTCTGCATTTCAAGCTGTGGCATCGTCTCGCTTGGCACGCTTAACACGTCTCCTGAAACAGGGAGCCGCGGCACGTTGAAGAAGTCGAAGACATCGAGGTACTCCAAATCGTTTACGGCGGGTGTCCTAGCTGGTGTGACACTGGGCAGGCGGCTCATCGTGTGTGTCCCGTGCCGCGGCTGGCGAGAGATGAGAAAGTCCAGGTCAAACGCGGTGCGCCTCATGTCTGCTAGGATCCTGATGGAGCTCGGAGTGATTCCGTCGCCCTTTTGTTCGCTGTCTCTGTGCTCGTCTAGGACTCTCTGTAGCAAGTTGCAGTATCGTTGGGCCACGGGCCAAAAGGCACCGAGGGCTTGCAGGGTGTCGACGAAGAAGGCAATTTGCGGTGAGAGCTTGTGATCAACCGTTGAGCCATGTACCAGTAAGAGGCGTGCAGACACCCAGAGGGAGAAGGCGAATGGTGGCCCCAACTTCGACAGGTAGCCGTTCGTGGAGGCAAAGTCGGCCAGGGAAGCAATGTTCTCAACGGCAACAAGACACCGTTGGGATGCACTATATGATGGGGTAAAGATGGGCGATCTTGTTGTTGGATACGCAGCTGATGAATGGAGTCTGATGACCGTCGTGTGATAGGTCGCATGAAGCATCAACCAGGTACAGCTCAGGCTGCGGCTGCCTGGCTGGAAAATCTTGTTCATGTCGTTGTATTCCCGCGGAAGGCCAAGCTTCCAGGATGTCAGCATGCTGTCCAGCTCCTTGTACCGGAGCTGCCATCTCTCCACATCGCCAGCCAAGCCAATGTCCACGGGTTGCTTCAGGAACTTATGTATCTTTGATAGAATTCCAAGAACTTCGATGTAGTATGAAAAGGCACCAAGGTTCTCCGTGCTGCTCGTGTTGTTACGTGATGCGGTCTCGGGGAAGTTAGGTGTTCTGAGCCACTTGGTTTCGACTTTGCGGTTCGCCACCCAGAGGTCATCGCGACAAGGAAGACTCCTATCAATCTCCTTGTCATCCAGCGCGAATTCAAAAGCTGTGGCAATGGTGGCATATCTATCCAAGAGGTAAATCATCCAAAAAAGACGCCTCCTAGATTCGTCTTCGATGAAGTCTTTGGGTTCGGGTAGGACCATGGCCCTCAATGTGTATATAGAAGTAAAGCCCGGTGAGACCATGGAGGATGTGGTCTCGACAGCTAGCCCGAGTTGAACGACAGAGCGCGTGATGAGTGCCATGATGTTCCAACCCGGTGGGCCATTGCTGCTTCCACACAAGTCAAGCGCCAAGATGACGAGCGCTTGTAGTGACTTGACGGACGAATTTTCCATGCCATAGAGAATAACTTTGGCTTTCGAAATCTTGTGGTAATTTGCCCGCCTCTCTTCCGTAAGTCGCACGTCTGTTGAATATCGCATGGTAGTGGCGACGATGGCGTGAAGCAAGATGAGATCAGCCTCCTCCAGCGCAGATGGCCCAAAAAGACTCTCGAGTGTAATTTTTCTGTGGAGGATCGGGCACCAGGTGTTGATATTTTTGAAGTACAAGTCCACGAGTGAGTAAACCAGATCGTATGGAGGTAAATCTTGGTCCGCCCCTTGGGTCCCCGCGTGGTGAGGGAGATTTGCTGGCGAATGCTGATAGTATTCTGGTACCGTAGAACCTGGGTGTGAAGTAGCCGATAGAGTGGATGGCGGCCGCTGAAATCCATCATGAATCACCGGGGCCGGAGTGACAGCGAAGTCGGGATTTTGGGGGCTGGCCGTGAACGAAGCTTGCCTCTCTGAGAACAGACTCGCATCCTTTTGGGGTGTGTTAAGTTGGTCCTGTGGCCGAGTCGGGTGTCTAGAGTCACGCAGAGCGCCGCCTTGCTCAGCCGGCAGTGTTTGATTGATGATGCTCTGGACCCGAACGGGTGAGCCGTCAGGCAGCGTGTAGCCGATACTCTGCAGGATTTTGGAGTGTGAGATCAATATCGACTCGAGATGATCGAGGCGCTGTTCCAGTTCCTTTCCATATCCTGCCCTCAATCCTGGCTTTTTACGCTCCCTGTACTCGCATGTGGCGCTGTTGCGGCTGCACCAGCCGCATGACGGCTGGCCACGATCACACTTGACCTGAGGCTATGTTAGCAGCTACGATTTCCTTTCGGCACGGAGGCGAACCTTTCTCTGTTTACAAAGTTCGCAACTAGGTATGACAACATCAGCCCCTCTGAGTGGATGGAGGTGGACAGCTTCCACTGCCACGAGATTACCCCCGCGGAAGGCTCCGGAACAGGGTGATATTGCGGTCAAGTGCCATGACACGGGATTTGGAGGTGGGGGGCGGAAGGTGAACATTACTTACGAAACAGATAACGGCCGCTTCCTCTTGGAGCCACGCACAGCGTCGTCGTCGACGTCGCTCTGGAAGTCGCTGTCGGGGTCCAGGCCCATGTGCTCATCGGCCGGAAGCGAAGGTTCCGCAAGCTCCGCGCCGCTCTGCATGACCGGGTCGGGTTCCTCAACTCCAGGCAATTTGATTGAATGACAACGGCTAGGGTTCGGGAAATCGCCCAATGACAAACGATCTACTGAGCGACCAGTGTGGGCGCCAGTACGGCCGTACGGGGATGACTAGAGGAAGTTCGGGGTAATAAAGAGCGGCAGGACGAGGAATATGTTACGCACGGCCAGCTCCCTAGAAAATTGCCGTCAGTTGAGATTTATTATTAGTTATCAAGTTGCGCCAGTTGTTGTCTAGTGGCAAAATAGTCGCAAACGGCATGGACCCAGAACTCAAAACCTTATTATGATACCAGTAGTTTGGTATTGTCAGTGCCAATACAAGGTGTCTCAAAAATGTTAAGCGCCCCCAGACATGTTCAAGCGGTGATTTCTCGGCCAATCAAGAGGCTCCAGTGTTGGTTGCGAGGATTCAACCCCTCTCTGGGTCCTGTCTACTAACATGCCCGGAAGCAACTGGTAGTAGCAACATTGGGGGCGAGCCGTGACAGTCGTGGTAAAAATTAAATTAAAAGAGAAAGATAAACAGTGGGAAAAGAAGAAGAAAGAAAATTGGAAAATTGGAAAAAGGAAAATTGGAAAAAGGAAAAAGGAAAAAGGAAAAAGGAAAAGAGATATAAAGCCATGCAACGCAACTTATTACACTGGCCGTCTGGTGCTGTCGCCCCGGTTAATTGCTGTGCGTTAGGTATAGCCTGAGAGCCCCACCTGGACTTTGACCTAATAACCACCCCCACCCCCCCCCCCCCCCCCCCCCCCCCCCCCCCCCCCCACCAACAACCCCCCCCCCCCCCCCCCCCCCCCCTCCGAAATGCAGCTGCCGCACCGCCTTTCAGTATTACACTAGAGAAGTACAACAAATAATCCGAATAAGCAGCCAAGACTTCCGGAAGAAGAGGCTGGGCCCATCTCTCTCCGTGTATCTCGTAGGTGCACAATGATCAAGTAAACTAAAAGCTAATTCCCATAACTACAGTACCCACATTCCTACATAGCTACCTGTATATGTACTTAACGACCGACAGGGCACAACACAGTTGTCATCTGTCAACTTTGCAGCTCCAATCGCGGAGAAACAATATGCTGTAATGGAAAAAAAAGGCGGTAGAGGATAGACTTGGTGCACCTGCATCCATAGTCATATTCATGTTTATAGTCACTCCATTGTGACTAGTCACCTACCTAGCTGTGGAATTGAGGCTAATCGGGGCATCTACAGCCGACCAAGGTGTATCGCGCGGCCCCTGCCCCGCCTCACGAACCGAACGCATTATTCCCATGTCCAAACTTCCAGTGTCTACATAAATATCTACTCTACTCGGCGTATTCCGTTTGCCACAGCCCGCAAACTGACGACTGTTCTGCCACCATTCAACCGCCAGTATGGCTTCTACTGTGCGACCCTTCCCAACCATTCAGGCAGTCCGGTCGTTCGTTATTAGCGACATCGGCTTCGGTAGGTTTCGCTCTCGAAACGATCTCAAGCAATTTTTCTCATCGCTATCTAGGCGGCGACTACCATAACGTTGATGGCGGCCACTGGTATGTATACTTGGTTGACTAGTGCCTCAAATGCTTCAACTTACACTGGACCGGCAGGCTGATTGATTCCGACATCTCGACACCGTGTTCGATATGGCCACAATTTCGCAAATCACGAACTAGCTGGGGAATCAATGCTCTAGGGTCATTCTTGGTAGAAATCGAGGCCACGGATGGAACAACAGGTCTGGCTACAGGGTTCGGAGGTACGTAGTACTCATGTCTTCTCTAACTTTTCGCCTTGTGCTCATAATCCTTCAATACAGGGCCACCTGCCTGCTGGCTTCTTCACAAGCACTTTGAGCGCTTTCTTATCGGCGCTGACCCTCGAAATACCAACCTACTCTTCGAGCAAATGTATCGCGCCTCCATGTTCTACGGTCGCAAGGGCCTCGCCACCGCCATCATCTCCGTCATTGATTTGGCCTTGTGGGATCTCATCGGGAAGCTACGAAACGAACCTGTTTATCGATTAATTGGCGGCGCCATGAGAAAACGCATAGACTTCTACTGCACCGGCCCGGAACCAACTGCAGCTCGGAGGATGGGATTCTGGGGCGCCAAAGTACCGTTGCCATTCTGTCCCGAGGAAGGACGCGCCGGCTTACGAAAGAATGTGGAGTTTCTGCGAAAACATAGAGAATCAGTCGGCCCGGACTACCCAATAATGGTCGATTGCTACATGAGTCTAAACGTCTCATACACAATCGATCTGGTCAAGGCTTGCCAGGATCTCAACATCAATTGGTGGGAAGAGTGTCTGTCTCCGGACGACACTGAGGGCTTCGAGCAGATCAAACGGGCGCACCCAACAGTGAAATTCACTACCGGTGAGCACGAATACTCGAGGTTCGGTTTTCGAAAACTCATTGAAAGCCGAAACCTCGACATCATTCAGCCTGATGTCATGTGGCTGGGCGGCATGACTGAACTACTCAAAGTTGCCGCCATGGCAGCCGCATACGACATTCCTGTTGTACCCCATGCTAGTGGGCCATATAGCTATCATTTCGTCATCTCGCAGCCCAATACACCTTTCCAGGAGTACCTGGCCAACTCACCTGACGGGAAGAGCGTTATGCCCGTTTTTGGTGGTCTGTTCATTGATGAGCCCATCCCGACAAAGGGCTACTTGACGAGTGCAGACCTGGATAAACCAGGCTTTGGATTGACCCTGAGTCCTACAGCACGTTCGAACTTGGTTCCGTCCGACTATTTGTTGAACCCCCCTCTACCTCCTGCTATTAAGACTATCACGAACGGCGAGCACCTGTCCGAAAACTACGAAAACTACGAAAACGGACAGTGCTAATAATCCGGACGTTCTTGCCATTATTTATTGTCAGCAGTCCTGGTCTACGAATGCTCTGCGCTTGCTGTACTGTGGGTAAAGGCGACAAGTTGTGCTGATATAGTGTAGTGTGCTTCGTGGTATTGCCTGGGGACAAGAAACTGTACATGCAGAGGCAACTTGGTCAGAAGTTTCAACCGAGACTTTGGAAATATGGGATAACATAGGGGCGGTTTTTTTTTTTTTTGGAAAAATAGAAAAAAATTCCCTCCATCAATAGCGAAAGTTTCAGAGTACTAGACAAGCCCATTCAGAGATGATTTAAACGGTGGCGCAGTCCACCGTCAGCAGAAGCTTGACCGTTTTCATCTTTTAAACGGTTAACTACACGAATCTGTGCAGGCCCATTTTACCATGAGTATGTCACTTCCTATTTTAGCAGCAACTATTTCGACTCAAACAAATGACAAGTTTCTTCAGTCTTTCATCTTAGCTCTGCCTACTCAGCTACGACTGTCTTTCGCCTGTCACAATAATCTTGCCCGAGCTTCGCACTCGAAGCTGCGGCTAGCTTGCGCTATAAATTAGTGTCACACCCAAACCGAGGTTACGGTCGCTGATGCCTTTTGACGCTTCAACTTGATCCCTTGATACAATCGCCTATCCGTCCAAAGGCCTACCATGTCTCTGAAAGGGCTATTGAAGGGCAAAACTGCACTTATTACGGGCGGCACGACTGGCATTGGTCGCGCCATATGCCTACGATTTTTACAGCAAGGGGCAGATGTGCTAGTTAATCATCTGGGATTAGACTCGGATCTGGTTCACTTGGATTCGCTGATAGCGGAAGCAGAAGGTCTGCGACAAGAAGACTCACACTCTGGCTTACTTGCACACCAGGTCGGTGACGTGCGGCATCATGAGACTGCAACTCAGCTAGTTGCTGCTGCAATTCAGCACTCCCGCAACGGACGGCTGGATATATGCGTTAGCAATGCGGGGGTATGCACGTTCGCCGATTTTCTGACCCTCTCGCCGGATCTCTTCGAAGTGACGGCAAGAACAAACCTGGACGGAGCATTCTACATTACCCAAGCCGCGGCTCGACAGATGGCGCTTCATCAGCAGCCGTCGGGAGGAAGCATCATCGGCATGTCTTCCATATCCGCGCTGGTTGGCGGAGGCCTGCAGACTCACTACACTCCCACGAAAGCCGGCGTCACTAGCCTGATGCAGAGCGCGGCCGTGGCCCTGGGAAAGTACGGCATTCGATGCAACGCGCTGCTGCCGGGGACCATTCGCACGCAGCTGAACGAGAAGGATCTTGCGGATGACAGCAAGAGGAAGTATATGGAAGGGCGGATTCCTTTGGGACGCACCGGGGCCCCGGATGATATGGCAGGACCGGCCGTATTTCTGGCCTGCGACGAGTTGAGTGGCTATGTGACGGGAGCGCAATTACTTGTTGACGGCGGTCTATATGTAAATCTGCAGTGAGTCTAGTGTCTGAAGTCAGGATTTTGCATGCAAACTCGTATGCTGCGTAGGGTGCAACGCTTGTATGATGATGATCCCGGGTAGGTAGTGCTGCAACGCCATGAGTACCTACATGTGTCAGTGGGCATACGTAGAAAGAACACAGTGCAGGTATTGCATTCATGTACCATATCAGAAATATGGGTTTCTCAATTCCTCCTTCTTTCCCGGTAATTACAACGCGGTATTGCATATATCACTGTAAGATGGACGTATTCTCCACACGGCGCCGGGTCGTTTCCTCCACGTTGATTTCCTCCAAGTTGATACTGGGCGTGACGGCATCCAGGACTCTCGCGCTGCTCCCTAGTAAACTCTTTTCCTTTGAATGTGCGGCGGCTCCAGAGCGGTCACTCGCAAGGATAGCACCCAATCATATAGGAAAGTCGAGGTACCTAGCTTCTAACGTAGTGGTATTTCCTCCTATGATGATGTTGTACTGCTTCTGCCCGCAAATACCGATGAGTAAACTGAGATTTAAGTAATAATCCCTGCGTTTTAGTACTGATGTTGTTCACCCGGTTAGTGAGTAAAGATACTCTCTGGAGCCGACGCACATCCAAATGGATGGCCCGCCTTGCCAAACCGTTCAGAGCAACGATTTTAGGAGCGTGCAACCGGTCGGATAAGCCGTCAGCGAGACCTGGATGGCTATCGAGACTTCTTCAAACTCGGTGGGCCGTATCTGACGTCACGGTGGGCCGGGACTCGGACGACAATTTCTCTTCCTCAGTATTCAACCACGACGGTTCAATCAATAGATCGCTTTAATAACAAGAATGGGAAAGCGTTTCAGATAATGGCTCACATGTTCTTTCGTAATATTGGGTGTTCTAAGGATTGCTGGGGGGGACCAACAAGCTATGTATCAGCCGCAGCGTTCCTTGGAAACGACCAACAAACTAGTTTCTCTTGTCAGTCGACCAGAGGAAAGCCATGGTACTCTGGTACGCCGCCCAGATACCTGTGTCGATATTTGGTCCCAGAGAAGAAATCCGAAAAATTTGCTATGGTTCGTTGGCTTGAGGCAACTGCCTTGCCTGCGTCATCGCTGATCGGTTGAACAATCTTGCAACACCTGTGCTTGTCGTGCCCAGTCGCATCAATCAATCATCGCCCCGTATCACACCCCTCTGATCCTTCATTGGCCATCGCCTGTCAAAGTTTTGTAAATCTGTGGAAACTATGGTGGATCGAAGCCTTCCCGTCGTGGATTTCCGGGCGATTGTTGCCACAAAACGGGCCAATGAGGCAAAAGGTACCTGCTGATTGCCATACTGCATGACTTGAGCGGCGGCAGACGCCGATGAAGGCCCCAACATATCGGGCCAGATATAAATATACTACAGAGTTCCACCGTTCAAGACGGTAGAACTCAAGATTCTATATTCACTGTCAACACCCATTTTATTTTTCCCCGAGACCAGACCCGCCTCGAAAGACTCCGGAAACCTAGCAGACGATCCTAGTGTGTTCGCTCGCTCTTCTTCTATCTGACACTCGAAACCCAGAGCTCTCTTACACCATGGCCACACCCGGGCAAGAAGCCGCTTTCTTCGAGCAAGTGGCTCATGTCAAGAGAAAATTGAGTCATTCTACAGGGACACCAATCTCTTCTGTGCCTGGCTCACCCGAGTTGGGTTCCGGCAGTTCCAGAGGCAGCACAACAAGTATTTCAACCCCTGGCTCCGTCAACTCTCCCAGCAATGTCGCCGATTCATTTGTCTTCGCTTTCGATATTGATGGTGTACTTGTTCGCGGTGGCAAGCCCATCCCCGAAGCTATCAAGGCGATGCAAGTTCTCAACGGCGATAACGAATATGGTCTGCGCATGTAAGTCGCCCCAATTCTAGGCAATGCGAAATCGTCTGACACGTAGCAGACCTCACATCTTCCTCACTAACGGAGGTGGAAAGACCGAAGAGCAGCGTTGCAAAGATTTATCCAGCCAACTCAAGCAGGATGTTCGGCCCGGCCAGTTTATCTGCGGACATACCCCGATGAGGGAGATGGCTGAGAAATACAAGACAGTCCTTGTCATCGGCGGCGAAGGCGAAACCTGTCGCAATGTTGCGGAAGGCTATGGTTTCAAGGATGTCGTCACTCCTGGCGACATCATCAAGCACGACGCCGCAACGACGCCCTTCCGCAAGCTCACGGATGAAGAGCACGCCAATTCCCGCACCCGGGACTTTTCCGACGTCGTTATTGACGCTGTATTTGTCTTTGCTGACTCTCGAGACTGGGCTGGTGATATCCAGATCATGCTTGATGTCGCCATGTCAAAGGGTGGCGTTCTTAGTCAACGCAGCGAGACCTTTGACGAGGGCCCTCCTTTCTATTTCTCCCACAACGACGTTGTGTGGTCAGCCGCACACGAGCATGTCCGTCTCGGCATGGGTGCACTACGCCGTATGTTCGAAATCACGTTCAAGGACATTACGGGTGGCAAGGGCGAGCTTCACACACACGCCTTTGGCAAGCCCCAGGTTCCTACGTTCGAGTTTGCCTATCGCCTCATGGGCCAGTGGCGGCAGACCGAGCATGGTCTGGTCAAACCCCCACAAACTGTATACTTTGTCGGTGACACTCCCGAGAGCGATATTCGCGGCACCAATGCCGTCGACGAAAAGGCGGACAATGAATGGTACAGCATTCTTGTCAAGACTGGCGTATACGAGGAAGGCACTGAGCCAGCGTACAAGCCACGGGTAACTGTTGACACTGTTCTTGATGCTGTCAACCATGGTATTCAACGGGAGATGCGCAAACGTGTCACCAAGAGTCTCCAGAAGCAAAATATTACGTCCACCGATACATTGGCTGTGGTGGAACCTGATGAATTCAAGGTGTAATGGCCATCACTGGATGCCTCTCATTCCGCCCGTGCAGCGCTGGTTTTCCTTGCGTTCTCATGTCCTAGGAGTTTTGTGCTGTGAAAGCATTGTTTTTCAAGATGGCGTTTCTGCTTTCTGTGGTCACACTAATTTCCATACCTGGCTGTTAGGCAAAGCCGATGTCATCAAGAGCAGGAACGCAGCATTGAACTAATGTCCACATATTCCATATGGCTGATGTTCGATAGTAATAGAGACATCAGTAGTTATGCAAAATCTGCTAGCAGCGTACAAGCAATCGCAGAGTGGAGTATGCAACCATTAGTAACAGTCGCAGGTCGGCGTCAAACTACCGTTGTGATAAATCGTGGAAAACAAACCCTCCCCATGCTGATGACACTTGCCATCCAGCAGCATCAACTGCTTTTTGGCGTTCCTCCCGCTGCCTTAGCGCCTCTCGTAACCTAATCTCTGGCGGGAATGGCTGTACTTCTTCTCGGTCGACACGAAGCCAGCCTTTCCACCCAGCATTGATATCACCCCCTCCTATGCTACCGAGCACTATTGTTCCCCAAAGCTCTCTGTCGGCACTTTGCTTTGCTCCGTCACTGTACATCATAAAACTTTCCGCATTGGCTATAACGGCCTTAATTTGCTCGCGCGTCTCTTCGGGCGGTCGTATAATGTAAATGTGCTGGAGATCAGATTTGCTGCAGTCCAATCTAGAGGCTTGGAACCGTTCTTCGTAGTCGATGACAATGATAGCTTTGTTGTTCGGGTGGGAAGCGAGCGTTGATGTGATCTTGTACACTAGCGGTAGATAGCGGCCTGTGATAGACAGTCCCCCAATCTTAGTGTCTTGTAAGTGTTTGGAAACCACCTCGTCCAATTCGTCTATCCCGGTAGATCTCGTTTTGAAATTTGCTGTTGACCATCCGTCCTGTGTTACACTTTGATGATGTATGTTTCGGAGATCGTCGAGAACCTACGCATGCTAGTTAGACAATGGCGCTCTTGAGGCGAACCAAATAGACGGAAATGAGAGGCGAAAAAACAATATTTTAAAAATAAATCGGAGGCACAATCTTCATGATCTTCCCTTGTTTCTTGCTTTCTTCCTTTCGGGTTTCATATGTTTTTCGGTGTTGGCGGTTTTTGTGGCTTGTGCTTGTGGTGTCATCCAGGGTAATTTAACAACGCACCTCTTCCAAACTTTCACCTCCCATCTCAGTCAGGAGACGACTACCCAGCGCTGCGTCCATCGCGAGATTGTGCAATGTCACCGCCCTGTCCCAGTTTTAATGCATCGGAGTTACCAGTACGTGTCCAGCAACTCGCAGACGGTCGGCGGCGCAAGTTGGATGGGAGCGCCCGTCGAGTCGACCTTTCGGTGTGCGATCTCTTCAAGATGAATCAGTGGGAGTGTGAGCTTAAGGATGAGTCGATGTCACACAGCCCTATCAGCTGTTGGCCTGTAACTCGCTTTTTTCGAATGTGAGTTTCTGCCTTTTTTTCATGCCTTCGGGGTGGTTCTGACAGTGATGGTGCAGGTGCAAAGATAAAAAGGGTACATTCTCGGTAGAGACAACAGCTTGGGAGGGGACAGCTAGCGGCACATCGCGGGTTTCCAGCAACATGCCCAATCAAGCTACGACATTTCAATGGACAAATAACTGGTCGGATTCATAAAGCAGTCGGCAAGCGATAGAAACTATGGATTGCCACTAGGCAATGAACAACAGGCCGGGTTGCTGGCAATTCGGCTTCCATGACGCAAATCGGCAACGGCTTGCGTTCGACCACAGGCTCGGTCAGAAATTCATTCAAAACACTCGCTGCAAGATGAGGTAATTAGTCAATCCGGCCCGGGTTCACAAGGGTACCTGTGAGTGACTCACGAACCAGCATTTTCACATGATAACCCTAACAGCCGGTGGCTTGCTGGCTGGTAGGGAACTAAAAACAAAACCCAGGGCTTCGATCGATATTCAGTAGGAGAACCCTGTTTGTCATTTTGTATGTACGAGGAGCCCTTTGCAAAAATATTACACCATTTTCACAAGAGAATTTTGGTCAAGGCCCAGTTCAGGTCTATTCGGATTTCCTGCTTAATGTACACATTATCCGGTGACCAGTCAGTCCAATACGGACATGATATAAATCACTCCAGGATCTATTTTCTCCAATTCAGCGCAACAACAGCCATTGGCACCCGGCCCGTTCGGGCTATCTCTCATAACAACGCATCGACTCGAATCGGATTACTGCTTCTCGGCAAACCGCTTTTCCTCCAGCTTCGAGTAGTAGTTGTCGCGGGCAGTGGTACGGGGAACGTGATAGCCGTACCTATGAGGTTGTTAGTCTAAATACTGTCGAAATTTCCATGCACATGTTTGTAGTAGATCTCACCAAAAGGCATTAGCCATGATAAAGCCAGCACCTAAAGCACCAAAATGTCAGCACGCAGGTGTTTGAAAGCCATGGTTCTTCTCTCTGCGAGGTCCACTCGATTTGGAGCGTCGAAAGCACGAGCGAGAACTCGAATATCTGAAAACATACCAAGACCAATTCCAAGGTCAACGATGAGGCGGCGGCGGAGCATCTGAGTGCTGGTCAGTCAAGTCGAAATGGAACAGTTCCGGTCTTTAGAGCTACTGCGCGTAGCGACGACGCGGAGCCATTGAGTTTGTTGAAACTTACACCAGTAATGGGAGCGACGGCCATTTTGAGTTTGTGTGTCGATTTTTGACGTGTCGAACGAGCCAGGCGGGTAGATTTGTCTTGAAGGACTCTCCTTTGGGATGAAGCGATCTTCCTAATACACTACCGAGGATTGGACATCGAACGATAATCGCGCTAGTCAGATCACGTGATTCAATCTACTACCCGGCAAATCCCCGGTTTGAGGAAAAGCTGGCAACGACATGACCTTATTAGGGAGCTCTGTCAAGTGCAAATCATTAATTGCATTACAAGGGGGTGAACGATTGTATGATTGCCATGAATCTACGCCTCGCCTCCCGACGGCTTCTGCCATCAGGTAAGCTACTCAATGGTCGCTCCTCAATTTCAAATGCCTAACTCTTGGAAAGGATCGCAATTTTCTGCGTCAACCACAACGCTCAAGAGCTCGTTGTCAGCACCCGGAGGGATCGCCGTGCAGAGACGAACAAAATGGAGCCTGTTCAACGGCTGGGGGAAAAAATCCGAAAAGGAGGAAGCCTTTGCCGGACTCAACCTTGACGACCCCAAAACGCGACAGCAATTCCTCGACCGTAATATGAACGGCAGGGTCGAAAACAACATCTTTCAGGACGAACTCGAGACGGCAGCTGCAAAAGATGCTCAAGAGGCCACACGCAAGAAACCAGACAATATCGAACAGAAGACCCGGGAGAATATGGCCATGGTTGTTGACCCGGACCCTCTCGGTCGCATGCGATGGCAACGGAGAAAGGTCGTGCAGATGGTCCGCAAGAATGGTCGCATGACGAAGGAGCAAAAGATTCAGATGAAAGAGCGCCAAATCGTTCACAAGAGCCCATTTATGGCAACCAGCGTTAAAAAACTGATGCTCCTCGCACGGCAAATCTCGGGCAAGTCGGTAGACGACGCCATCACACAGATGACGTGGTCCAAGAAGAAGATGGCTGCTGAAATTCGATACTACCTGGAGGAGGCCCGTGATCTTGCCATAGCACAGCGCGGAATGGGCCTTGGCAGGGTCAATGGCGAGCTTTACGACAACCCCAAAAAGATTCAAACGCGCGAGGGCAAATGGGTCGAGGTCGTTGATCCATCCCGAATGTACATTGCGCAGTCTTGGGTTGGTCGTGGAAAGTGGCGCGGGAAGAGCATAGATGCCAAGGGACGTGGAAGAATGGGCCTCATCCAACACCCCGCGACCTGTGAGTACTCCTAATTACCGGCTGTTTTCGCAGTACTTCGAAGCTAAATACCAATCTAGCCCTGACTATTATGTTAAAGGAAGAGAGGACAAGGGTACGTGAGCACGAGGAGCGCGAGGCAAAGAAAGCTGCGAAAGGCCCATGGATTCATCTGCCCAACCGTAATATCCACGGCCAGCGACCATATTACAGTTGGTAAAGGCTGATAACGCATTGTACCATGATATTAAAGTTCATGGACACGAGTTCAGTTTGAACTATTTCGAGAATTGTAACAACAGATGTACATAAAATAGAAGGTGTAAGAACTGAACAGGAAGAAGGAGATCTCCATACTGCCTGCAGTGACTGGTTACTGCCCGTGAAAAGTCGAAATTAATTTTGACATGGGGTATTTGAAGCCATGGCAAAAAACTGGAATAGAAGAGAAGAGGGCTGTCGACGATGCGTATGGCTAGTTCCTGCTGATGTCCAATCACGGCAGTGACATGGATGTGTAGGACCGAGTGCATCAATCATAGCCACCACCACTGTTGATGCGCCTTGGCACGAATTCAATAGAGTGTAGTCTGTTATATTACACCATTGTCCGTGGTTGCTGACTGGGGACCATGTCCTCATAGCGATTCGTGGTCATTTCGATATCGTGGTTGTACTTGTCGTATGGGTCGTCGTGGTTTCGTTCCCGATCGTCACGCGCGGGGTATGTGCGACCGGAACCGGGGAGCGGCTTCGATATTTCCATGGAATGTCTAGGCCCGGCCTGCTTCCTCCTATTCCTGAGCAAGCAAAAAGCTATGATACCGACAGCTACGACGACAATCGCAACGCCAATCCCGATCCCAGCTGCTGCGCCGGACGAAATACCATTGGCGGGGACAGGCGAGGATGCCGGCGAGGTTTCGCTAGCAGCGGTTGTTGAGGTGCTTGGCCGATGGGCTGTGGCAGAGCCGGACTACTGTCATTCAGTAAAAGCTAATGGCTACCTTACGTGATGTCGTGCTTACTGTTGGCCGATTGGTCGTGGTGGCGATGCTGGTGGTAGTGGCCAAACTCGACGAAGTCGACGCGCTTGTCGATGTAAAGCTTAGGGAGGTCGACGTTGGCGAAGGTGAAGGTGAAAGTGAAGCTGTTTGTAATGGCGTCGATGGCGTCGATGGCGTCGATGGCAACGATGGTGTCGAAGGGGTTGGCGTGGTTGCTTCCGATGAGCTTGTTGTGCCCGTCGGCAATGTTGGGGACGCAGAAATATGAGCGGCGGGCACGCGGCCGGCTTGCGCTGCATTTTATTAGCATTTTATCCGCACACGATTTTGTGTCTATTCCAGTGAAGCGACTTACAAAAGCAAAATCTTTCCGGATCGCTTCCGACCAAGCCTTGTCGAACTTCATCAACGGTTGCGCCGCAGGTCTGTGAACACTCGGCCACCAGATCCACAAACCCTTGCTTGTCGCAAAGGCAGCCTACTTCATCTGCAGCTCCACATCCAAGGTCTCGGAAATGGGAATTCTGAACCGTGTTGACGCATGTTGGCTATAAGCACTTGGGGTCAGATACAACAAGTCAATCGCAAAATGGCTGATGATACTGACGACACAGCTACCGTCGGCTATGACAGTGATGGTGTTTAATGCCAAAAGGGCCAGGCCAGCCCAGGTTTGAAATGGAATGATCATCTTTGTGACTGTTATCGCTAGGTCGATGACACAGAACCGCGGCAGACGTTAAGGCGAGCTGGAATAAGGTTGGGGTTCGACGCTTGTAGTTTGAAAAGATTGATTGGACCCCACGATGATGCCAGGAGCACCACAATTGTCGACGTTCCGGTTTTGTCTTTTGTGAATTGTCACTCCGAAGCAATAAAGAAGTCTCGTGTTTAGGGGTCACTGGGAGAAAAGAGGCTGTTGGGGGAGGACTGGACGTGGACAAGAGCCCTGGTACCGAGATGCGTGATGCAATGAAGAATGAGCGATGGAAGCGCAGCTAGGCGTAAAAATGAAAGACAGAATGGAGCGAAGGAATGAAACGAGACGTTGCAACGATTGGAATACGGCGCGGAACCAGGCAGCCGGCGGTGTTGAAGCAGAGATTGCCAGTCTATGGCGGGGGCAGCTGCAACTGCTGGGCAATTTCGATGGGGTGTGGAAGAGAAGAGCTGATTGTCAGGTACGGACGGGTTGACTACCCTCTACCTTCCGACAAAGGTAAGGTACCTACGTAGCCAAGAAAAAGTTAGGAGTACCCGGGCCAGGGAGCGGTTTATTTAAGCAGGGCGGCCGCATCCAAAGCCGTATGTACGTACACGGTTCAACTGTTTCCGAAATAGGTAGGTAAGGGGACCCGAGCGAGCATACAACTAAGGCCCAATTGTAAACCAAATTCAGTTTGGTATCGGGGGTTCTGTTCTCCCACGCTCGGTCTACAGTTGTTTGGGCCTCTCCCACGCGCCTCTAACTATTTGCGCTGATTCCAGCATGATTCGGCAAGTCTCCCAGTGAAGACCTGAATGCATGTACTAAGAAAATTGGATGCCCCTGCTGGTGGGTGGCCCCTGCCCGTGGGTGGCGCGTGGCGCACTAATCAGCCAAGTTGAGACACTAGCTGTACTGTCAGAGGGGGCATGCCCCTAGCCGAGTTTTCGCCAGGACTCAGGGGCGAAGGTCGTTGAGAATTACAGCTCAGTGGCCGGGACAGTGATAGGCATGATGATGTCATTGTTAGCGACTTGTTGGTTGGCTATGTACGAAATAAACAAGTCAGATCTGCTACGTGAGAATTGGCGGCTCATGGAGACATGGAAATAAGCCCCCCCCAGTTGTTTGGTCCTGCTTAATGGATGGGAGAATCCATTCAGGTGCTCTGTCAGCTAGTAAGTTATAAGTTTGAGAAAGTTTGCCAGATTTCGCCAAAAAAAAAAACACCACGGCAGATACAACCAGTAGTTTTGCGAAGCACTTCATTGACATCGACCAAGACACCTGTAACATGCACCACACACAGGGCAACTCATATGTACTTTTATGTAGTGGTCGCTACGTTTTTGTGGTGGCTTTTTATTAGGTAGCAGTGTCAGACCCCACAACGCGTACGCGATAAGCCTTATCAGCAAAGCTGCCACCGTAAACAAGGCTTGATCTTCGCCAGCAATACAGACTGCCGCCCATATACATCTGCGGACACTGCATCATCGAAACCGCGAACGAAACCTATCATCCTTCCGAAACAAGATTTTTGGCGCCCTTGAATGACCACCAACAAACCCTAAATCGACGGCGATATGGCCAGTCCGGTGGGAGAGGAAAACTGGCTCTCTTACTTGGAGGAGGCCATGCGCAACGCTACCGACCTGGAGCAAAGTGTCAATACTATCGAATTATACAAAAAGGCCACGACAGCGGAGCCTGGTAGCCTGAAAATATGGCTGGCATACTGTCAATATTTCTCTTCACTTCGCGCCGCTAGTGCCAGCGGCGAGATAGGATGGTCTGAAGACGAAATTGCGATTGGGCAAGAAGTTTTTTCGCTCGAGGCAGAATTGCAGCTATGGAACCAAGGCTATGATGCCATAAAATTCCGTGTTGGTGATAGCCATCTACTTTGGAACAGATGGATCGCCATCGAGAAAGACCAGCTCCCCCCTTCTGAGCAAACCGAAGCAGTCACAAGAATCAACGACGAATATAAGCGCCGCCTGATAACCCCACACATCACATGGGATGAGACATCGCAGGATTTCTCTAGCTTCATCTCAGAGTACGACCAGAGCACATGGGAGACCTTGATGAAAGAGGTTACTTCGTCCGCCCAGGCGACCAAGGCCATCATTATGGCGCGAGACCCCTTCGAGATGCGTATTAGCCATTCAACCAGGCAGGCTGACCTGGAGCTTCAGCGAAAAACCATGTACGAATACCTTGAATGGGAAACGGCGCAGAGCTGGAAAGATCAACACAATATGCAGCTCGCAGTAGATATTTGCGCCGGTCTTTACGACAGAGCGCTTGCGGGAATATTCACGTTCGATGAAACGGTATGGTATGGGTACTTGTCATTCTTGTCGGCCCGCCCCCACCTCCACCCGCCTGACAAGCTGTTTGATGCTGCGCGCCGCGCTGTTCAACATTGTCCATCGTCGGGTCGCCTTTGGGCTAGGTATCTTCTCTGTGCGGAAGAGTCTGGGCTTGCATTTGAACAAATGGAATCAATCAAGACCTCTGCTACAGAACAAGAGCAGCTATGCTCTAACGGCATGGACAGCCTGATCGAAATATACCAAGCATGGTGTGGATACGTCAAACGAACCGCTATGAAGGCGACTGACTCCGATGAACTTGTGGAGATAGCCGATGCAGCTATTAAGTTTTGCATTGATGATGTCAAAGCTACAGGCAACAGGCTATACGGCAAAAGTTTTGAAGGCGACCCTAAGCTGAGGTTGGAACGAATATATCTGCAGTTTCTCGCCGAGGTGAAAGACGCTGTTCCGGAAGCCAGGGCCTTATGGAAGAAGTTGGCCAATATCAAAATCTACGCGGACAAATACGAATTTTGGACACAATATTATACATGGGAAATGGCTATTTTCTGGACCGAGCTTCATCAAAACCAAGGACCCATGTCCGTACCATCAGACCGCATACCGTCGCTCGCTACCGAAGTCTTACACAAAGCATCATTACGGCGCAATATCGACTGGCCTGAAAAGATCCTCGAGCTATACATGCAGCATTGTAATGACTACGAATTACCCGAACCGCTCCGCAAATGTCTGGACAACGTGTACAGGGCCGAAAAGGCAGTCAAGAAGCGTCGACAGCGAGAGGAGCAAGAGCAAGCTGCCGCTTTTGCTGCGTATTATGCTTCAACGGCATCAGATACGCATACTGGTGCTGCTGATGATTCGAAAAAGCTAAACAAGAGAAAACATGATGCCTCGAGTAGTGGTGAGGGATCTCCACAAGCTGATGTGAAGCGCCACAAAAGCACACAGTACGAGGTCGATGCACAGGCAAGCGCTTCCCAGCCCGGGAAGCGCGACCGCGAAAACTCTTCCATTATCATTTTTAATCTCCCCATCGATACAACGCAAAGCAAAGTACGTCAATACTTCAATGACTATGGCCATATCAAAAACTTTACTGCCTTTGTGAAGGAGGACGGGCGCAATTCCATCACTGCACTGGTTGAATTTACGTCGTCTGCTGAAGCTGAGTCTGCCCTGCTTCGTGACCAAAAGTATTTCGGGGAGCGCCAAATACAAGTTGGGCCGGGGCATGACTTGACGGTTTATGTCGCCAACTACCCCCCCACCGCGGACGAGAAATATGTACGTGAGCTGTTCCAAGACTGTGGGGAAATTCTGAGTATTAGATGGCCCAGCTTGAAAGTGAACGCACATCGTCGCTTTTGTTATGTTTCTTTTCGTGACCGTGCCGCGGCTGCTGCAGCGGCGGCGAAAGACGGAAGGCTTCTCGACGGCAAGTTTAAGCTATTATCCAAATTTTCAGATCCCGCACAAAAGAAGGACCGCGAAGGTGCCGTCGCCGAGGGTCGCGAAGTGTACGTGGCAAATTTGGATAGTGCCGTCGTGGAATCAGAAATACGAGGCATCTTCTCCAAGTACGGAACAGTTACTAGGGTCAACATACCACGAAAAATTTCTGGCAAACCACGGGGCTTCTGCTTCCTCGATTTTGAGACCAAAGAGCAGGCCGAAAAGGCAGTGTCTGAACTGAACAACACGAAGTTCCGCCATCAAATATTACAGGTATCCTTGTCCAAGATGTCCAAGGTCAAGACGACTTCTGTCACCACAGCTGCTGTGGATGCCGACGGAGGTTCTTCCACAGCAGTCAGCGTAGGTGGAACAACGGGCAGTGCTGTTGCTGCCGAAGACATAGGTGCTCGCACTATTGCTCTATTTGGCCTCCCCGATACTGTGAACGATGCTAGAGTTCGGAAGCTGGTGGACCCATTCGGCTTTATCACTCGACTGGTGATGCAGCCAATGCATGGTGGTGCCATCATTGAGTTTGCAGATACTGCCAGTGCCGGTAAAGCAGCTCTTCAGCTCAATAATATGGAGCATGAGGGGTACAAGCTACGCACAGGCTCAAGAGATGAACTTCGGCAAGCGAAAGCAGAGCGCGGCGATGGCCAGCTAGCCATAAAAGCAAAGAACAAGAACGCACCACAAGATAACAGCCCGAGCGCAAAGGTTGCGAGCAGCAGAGGCTTCATGCCTGCACCCAGTGGAATTCGCCGCCCCATAGTGGCTCGATCTGGCCCGAAACGTGGGTTGGGATTTCAACCACGCAAGGCAGCTATCAGCCATAAGGTACCTCGCGAGGATACGTCAGAAACTGTGCTAAAGAAGAGCAATGCTGATTTCAAGGCTTTGTTTCTCGCTAGCGGCAATAAAGAGGGCGAGGAGTGCGGCTCTGAATGATACTTAGATATAAGATTTGGAATATCTAGGTACAATTGGGCGCACAGGACAGAGATATTGTAAAAAAACACCCCGTGTTATCAAACACAAGAAAGCGTTCCAATCTATCAAGCCTATGCTATGGCTGCAGTGATCTCAAATTTGTAAGATAAAGGTCTATCCTATCCGAAAGAAGAATGGCAGGCTTGAGTTGCCATGATATCTATCACCTCATACAATACGCCCTGACAGGCGGCCTGTCCAGGATTCTACGCCTTTGACAACACTCCAATGGACTTTTCTTGATTGAAATCTTGCGTAAAAAGTCGCTGCCAGACGTCAAGCCACTTCTCATGCTGGGCCGTGGGAAGCTTGCCAGGCTGCTTGAAGGAGCGCGTCAAAAGCTCTCGCAGTCTTGTTCGGATGACTTTGATGGCGAGCAATGTCTTCCAATCCGGAATTGCAAAGCGGCCTCTGTTTCCATCCAATACAATGACGCCAGCAAACATCTGCCAATCAAATTCGTCAGATTGCAGCCATAGAAACAAGACGGCATCTCAAAGCGGTACTTACATCAATGCGGACATCTCCGCAAAGGAGAGCAATGGCAAATGGATCTGCGGCCGTGGTCTCGTGAGCTCGGTAGACTCTTGGGCTGGGTTAGTCAAGTAAGCAGCAACGGCATTGACGATGGAACGTACGACTTAGACTGCATAATATGATAGTAGGATAGCCACTTGATGTCGGAGTTGCCGCGATTCACCGATGAAGGATGTATGCTGATGGACTGATTATTGCCAATGTTTCGCATACCCTTTGAGCCAGGCATGTCACGCACCAAGAGCTTGGGGTAAAAGCTCCAGGCGACTACTGACGCAGAGACTACATCGTTATCGCTGTGCATATTGACTCGCCCAGGAATTTCGAAGAAGTGTTGCTGCCGACGACCACGCCCCCCGGAGAAGCGCTGTCGTGAAAGTGCCTTTCGTTCTTCGTCGGTTAGTGGAAGGAAGCCCGAGTCTGCGAGAGAGACTAGGAGTTGGCCCTTTAAATCTTCAATGTTTGAAAGGGTTTGTTGGCTGAGGAAGTTTTTGCGACAGAACTGCATTTCCTTTCCCAGGCCGCTATTTGATTGACATGTCCTTTTCCAGCCCAAATATGCATTATACACTGTGAGAAGGTCCGAGTCCGCCCGTCGAAATGCTGCGCGAGCATTATCTGCCTGTGCGCGTTGTCCGAATGGGGCGGAGAAGGGCGACTTAGACGAGAGGATGGCAGCTAGCGTGAGTGCTACATCCAGGCACTTGAAGACTGTCCCGAACAGGATCAATTTTCCGAGAAACACATCTAATGGAAGACGTGCAAGCTGATGTCCCAATGGAGTCAAGTCTTCACCCTGGGTAAGCGCGCGTACGTCTATCAACGCATCGATGGCGCGGCGAATGTTCTTTGCCGAGGGAGGATCCAGCGCATCTCCTAACGTGTCCTCAATCCCGCCGATTTTGCAAATTTTAACCCGAATTGCCAAGTCTTGAAGCGACAAGCGGAGCATCTCTGGGGTTTGCTGATCGCTCATAAGGTTGTTGTGTCGGAATTGAGTATACATATGAAAGCAGAGACCGTTTTGAACACGGCCCGCTCGACCGCGCCTCTGCTTTGCATTGGCTCTTGAGATGAATGTGTCAATCAATCTCGAAAGCTGACGCCGTTCATCGAATCTCATCTCACGATGCTTTCCAGTGTCGATGACGCAAGTAACATCTGGAATAGTGATACCCGTTTCAGCGATATTGGTTGCCAGTACAATTTTTCGGGTGCCAGGAGGAGGCACGCAGAACGCCAACTCTTGGTCATCCGTTGCGATGGTAGAGTGCAAAGGATACACGAGCCACTGTTTGGCGAATCGTGGGTCACCAAGAAGCATATCATTCAGGGTTCGTATTTCGGCAATGCCAGGGAGGAAAACGAGAATAGCGCTGCTAAACTTCCGCAAGTCTTTATCCGTGGCAATACGAGCGATGAGCTGTACGATAAGATCAAACTCGATCTGATACTCATCTAGCTGGGACAGCGTGCTGCGTGTTTTGGGAGAGTATGCAGCGAGAGATTGGGATATGTCACTCTTGGGTGCATCAGAATCAACTTCGCCGATATCATCATCCAGATCAATCATCTTGTCACCCGCCGAGTTTGAAGGTGTATAGCCTGTGAGCTCAATGGCATCCTCAAGGTAGCGGACTTCGACAGGGAATGTTCGACCAGGGACGTTGAGTATTGGGGCGTTGCTTAAATATGCTGAGAATCGGTCCGCATCGACAGTGGCGGACATCAAAACGACTTTAAGGTCTTTTCTTTGGACCATCAAACGTTTTAGGACAATTAGAAGGAAGTCACTGTCGATTGAACGTTCGTGGACTTCGTCCAGAACCAAGTGTGTAACTTCCTTCAAGTCGTTTGAACCCTCGAGCATACGCATGACAATACCAATAGTTGCGTACACCAACTTGGTCTCTTTCGACACATTAGCTTCAAGGCGAATTGAGTAGCCGACTAGGGAGCGATTTGTTCCTATATCATGGCGGTTCTCGCCTAACTCTTCACTGACGCGACGAGCCAGCGAGATGGCAGAGATTCGGCGGGGTTCAGTGCAATAAATCTTGCATTGCCTTCCTCCGGATAATTCGTTCTCAAGAATAAACGATGGGACCTGTGTGCTCTTTCCGCTAGGGGATTATTAGTAGAGCTCGGCTTTGCAGTTGAAAAACGTACCATCCAGTCTCACCACACACAATCACGACTTGGTTGTTTGCGATAGCATCCAAAACCTGAGATCTGAACTTCCACATGGGCAGCTGCATGCGAGATGTCTGTGGAGCCTCATTAGCCGGGTTTCGGTAGCTGATTGCTGATAATCCTTACCAACATGGTCCGGAACTTTAGAGTACCAGATTTATCCGCCCAAAGCTTTCTCAGCAGATCAGCGTTGCCATTTGCTTGCTTCGTACGGTGACCGTTCTGGTCAGCCACTTCGGATTGTTGCTTGATATTTCCACGTCCGCGGAAGGCGCCTTGTATGATGACACCGTCTTCCAACTCCTGATCAAGCCTTTCTCGTACCAAGCTTCGTAAATCCTTCACCACGACTCGATCTGCAGCATCTGCGTAGTTCTTCTTGGCTTCCGCCAACTCCGACCAGAGATCTTTCCAGGTTGGTGGTAGTCGTAAGTTGACCTTCTCTTCTCTAGAGTTGTTGCTAAATATATGGAATAAAGCCACAGTAGAAATATATGCTTCAGATTGTTTGGCATCGGGGGTAGCGACCCCAGCCATTGTGAACGAAAAATGTACGGGCAAAAGATTTATCGACACAAGTGCTGTTGATACTGGTTGAGGAAGCTCTTGGCCCTTATTCCACCAAATGTCTAAACATTGTTGGTTTGCAAACGAAGCTTCGGAGGTAACTTTGAATTGAATTTTGACGGTCGCGTCCCTGTCCTGTGTTGGCATGATTTGCCGCCTGGAAAGACGTGTTGACGTACCTTGATCGACATGCTTCCTCCAATATGCGACGGGGTCCCAGTCCAGTCCATTTGCCGAAGTCTTTAAGCACCAACTTCACGCCGCTGGCGTTGTTAATGACTGTTTGTGACTTGCCTGTCGCCGGGTCTACCTCATTTTGCGGCAGAGAGTCAAATAATCCTCCAAGATCGTCCAGTTCTTCGCCCTGCCCAAGAATTTGCGCCGCAATTCGCTCAGCTTCATCATTTATGCTGTCTTCTTTGGGTTCATCTGGTTTTGGTAGATCTATGGGCACTGCATGTTCGCGTTCCGCTTCGATCTGTTTTTTCGTGGCGGCCAGGTGCTGTTCCACAAGAATCTTCTTTGCCCGCCATTGTACTTCGGCGCTTGGCTTGTCAAACAGTACGTCATTCGCGATCATCTGAATTTTGGCTTCCAGTTTTGCCATTGAGTTGTCCTCGACACTAGTTGCTGGGTTTCTAGTGAGTTCTAGGAGTTTTGTTTTGGCGAGAATGTATTCGGGTATTAGCTCGTCGGGTTCGATATCGCTATCGCATGTGCCAATCATTTTGGTCACGGGTGACTGCATCTTTCGTTCCCGTCCATCAGTACCTCTACCAATTGGTTGACGGATGGGCTTAGGTGTCGCAGGCCTCGAAGGCATTGGGCTATCGCTTGGTGTCTCGCCTACTTTCTCAATTAGCCAAAAGGCACTCTTGAATGTATCCCGTGGCCCAATTACCTTTTGGAGCTACTTTCTGCTTGTTCTCATACGCCGGCAATTCATCCATGTCACATTCGCGCGCTAGCCAGTCGAGTGACTCTTCTAGCCCCCAGATGAGATCTTTTCCGGGAGGGGATATACTCGGAGTTATATCGAGAACATGCTTTAGAGTTGAGCAGATACGATTCTCTTGGAAGCCAGTGGACTGGAGTGTGAGTTGAAGTGTCCACAGACGGGCAACCATTTCCTCTTCTGGCGGCATCTTGCCAACCGCATGGCTTTCCGCTGACAGGCTAGAAACAGAGAACCTGGTTTCGCCAGAGATGAGATCCTTAACATGCTCCATAAGGTCGGTGTTGAACCATTTCAAGCTGTTGACCGACTCTGCCTGACTTCGAAGCAACCTCCGGTCCGTCTCCAGACGGTTGCGTTGCCGAGCCGCATCGCGTCTGCATTTGTGAGCCAACCTTTCCACCAAAAGCTGTAGTTCAGACTCCTCAAGATGACGTTCAAATTCTTCGGCACTTAGTGTCGTTTCCGTTGTGTTGTTGCCGTCTGCCTCGGGTGCCTCAATGGTCTGCGGAGGGGCATCCTGCTTATCTAGAGGGGCATTGGTCGACGCGGTGGGTTCAAGCTCGGCCGCTTCAGGTCGTGGCTTCGCTGCAATAGACGTGGTCGCAAATCCTCGTGCAGGGTTCGAGGCCGGCTTCTTCTTTTTTTTATTGCCGGCCATGGTCATAAATGGTTATGAACACGAGTTGATGCTGAGGTGGGAAGTTGCGGACGTGGGGCACCATCTTGGAAACTCTTCCTCTCAGAAAGCAAGGTTACGTACTGGGACGGGGCGCGCCAAACTGGTACCATACCTTTTACTGGAGGTACCTCTTGTTAAGCTTCTAATACGCTGCCTTCCTAAGGCAATGATTGAGGAAGCAGAGGCAAATAGACTCAGTTCCATGATAAATATAGCTATTCTCAACATAACTCGCAGACAATATTGCACCATGAGTTCGTTGCGAGCCAAAGAAAATACAGTATTGCCTGTTACTGTACATTAAAAAAATCCAAGCTACGGACCTTCACGCGCTCACAAATAACTATTCCAACACCTTTTGAAAGTAAAAACGGACTCAGAGTTATTCGCAGCAACAGTATCAACCATACTGTTAAATTATAAAGGGAAGCAGCTTAAATCAATTTCGTTGCTTTGGATACCAACAATGCCGCGGAAAACTTTTAGTTACATAGACCGAGCTGGCCTCACCTCGCCAAAAAAAAAAAAAAAAAGTCTATGCGACTCTGAAAGGACGCGGGAAAGCCCTAATCAGGAAAACCCGCGCATGCGGGTTGGTTACTTCAGATACGAGAGTCTTGTATTTTGCACGACTTTGAATTCTCTGCCTATGTGATGTAAAATAAATATATTTGCAGTTTCCCGGCATCGAATATACACCACCAGCCTCTAGGATACGTCGTTGGGAGTGGGCGGTGAATTTCTTCAACGTGGGGTCCTGGATTCCAGCTTTCTGCCCCAACACCACCACCATCGAAGCTGCTGCCATCGAAGCAGCCCAGCTACACAACGCGATCACCAAGATTCGACTTACGTGCAGTTTTCATTGCCCCAAATGAACACATAAATCTGACAAATGAACGATTGCGCCGACATGACCGAACCACTCTCTAGCAGCGGAAGCGCGCTGGCTAGGTTCAACCTTGCTGAGACGGTCAGAATCTTGGCCTCTTCGTCAACTTCGGCTCGCATTGCACGGCTCCAATTTCTTGATGAGGCCATTGCGCACAAAAGTATGCATTAGAGTCCATCCGCGATATTGGATTGTGCTAATGAGTTCTAGAGCTCAATCGAGATGAGAGCCAAGCTGTTGTCCAATCCCTTTTCGCTACTGTTCCATTTTATCAAGACCGCGAATCGAGACTAGCCGTACAACGATGTTTGATATCTTTGGTTATGGCGAGTACTGAACCGCAATTCATTCAGTCCATTGTCCAAGATGTCCACAAGGAGAGCCAGAAGCAAGCTGTAGCTACATCTACTGCATTTGTTTGGATCGAGTGGTGTAGCGTTCTCATACAACACCTAGCTGGGACGCATCGATGGGAAGCAGTTGGAGAAGAGATTGTGCTATCCGATGCGGAATTTCTAGAAAAATGTCTCCAACATCCGTTGAAGCATGGCATTGCTCGTTCCGCCCTGGTTGTGACGCGACGAGCGTACCGAAAGCTTTTCTCTATGCCTGGGACTGGTAAGAAAGCTTTGGAAGATGCCATCAAAATTCTTACAACAAAGCAACCACATCCTACGGCCAAATACTCCTTGATCCTAGGAGTAATCGCGGGCGTATGCGCCCGTTCACCAATGCTAAAGGATTCGTTTTCTTCTGCCAAGTCGAGTTACTACGATTTCTATTCCAGAGAGTTGATCGGTTCTCGCATCACTATACCCATACACATCGCCAATGGTCTAGTCGACTTTTTTGCCGCCTTCTTGACGCCGGAGGCACTCAGGGCAGATGTAATGCCGAACATTGAGAAGGGACTACTACGCTCTCCCGAAGTGATCCTCACTGGGGTTTTGAAGCCACTGATCAGCTCCCTTCCGAATGAACTCGAAATATCGAATGTTTTCGAGAAAAGCCTCCTCAAGTCAATCATGTCAAACCTCAAATCAACTAATGCCGCGATTCGAGACGCTTCTGTTAGCGTCTTTTGTGCTGCAATCACCCACTGTCAAGACCATGAGGTTATTAAACGCATTGTCCAAGAAGTTTCTGGTCCTTTGAAAGCGGGTAAAGTGGCTTCTGCCGATCATCGCATTCTTCACGCCTCAATGCTGGAGAGCATTCCTTTGTCTTCAACAACTTCGGAAGCTGTCTCTACGGCTCTTGCAACTGTCGCATCGAAAGAGGGAAATGAGGCGGCACTCTCCGCAGAGCTCCGAGCCCTGAGTAGAGCAGCTAGTTTCATATTGAGGAGCGACAAGACCGTCCCTACGGGTATTCAAGAGGCATTTGTGAAAGGTCTTGCAGAAAAAAAGGCACCCATCAAGAAACTTTGGATTTTGTGTGCCGGGCAGATCTTGTGGAACAATACTGATGCTTTCCAAGTAGGCAACACCCATGCATTCGCTGAATCCATCATACCAGGGCTACTGTCAACACTGGATGAGGTCGCATCAAATCCCTTAACAGCTGCACAGAGTGGATTGATAGTGGCCGCTTATGTTCTTATCGCTCTGCACAAGAGGCTCAACAATCAATATCAAAATTCTAATGGGACACACCTGTTCGCCAAAGCAGACATTCTCAAAAAAGCACTGAATGTCACAGATAAGCAACCTATTTTGCTGAGTGCGAGAATTTATAGCAAGGCCACTACTGAAGAAGATCTATCCTGGTTTCTTCGTGCACTTGTCGCTTCGTCGGAGCACCTCACAGTTTCGAGTGGTGAAGCTATCTCACGAGCGTGGGCCGAGGCTATGGCATACCTCATTTCCGCTCACTCTGTTGCACCTACTGTGCAGCGGGAAAGCTCAAAAGTTTTGTCGAAGCTTTACGCAGAACGACCCAACGTTATATGCACCTTCATCATTGATGGGTTATGGAGTGCCTTTGGTCAGCTGCAAAGCAGTGGAAAAGATGTGAAACAGGAAAGCGCAAATTTTGCCAGAGTGCTTCGGTCGATATCTCTCAATCCTACAGAGATGCTCAGCAACAATGATTCGGAAATCAAAAAGTCTTTAGAAGAGCAAGCCTGCTCAATGCTGGTCCTGGCGCAACCAGAACTTATCGCCGGCTCGAACTGGATTGATACCGTCATTCGAATGGGCATTGATCCTGGCGAACTGGCACGTAAACACCGCGATCATTTACTTAATGAGATTGAGACTAGAGCTGCCCCTGAGCACGTAAGTACTGACAAGAGTCATGTGTTATTTGGGGAAAGCTGCTAACAATCCGCATCAGCCTGCTATTATCAGGCAGGCGGCGTATAGTGCCGCAGCTGAGCTCGCGTTTGTTGCACCAAATGTGATTGTCCCCGAACTCCTGGCGCTAGTAGCGCGAGATTTGAACCCTGAAGAGCTTCGCTCCATCGGCCCGCTAGAAATGGCAATTTTCAGAACACCTAAAGGAACATGCTTTGTGGACGTCCTTGGGAAGAAAGCGAAAGGTGCTCCTCCCAACAAGAAGAGTGCCGTTGAAGACATTTCCAGGTGGGAGCAGGACGCTCGAACCCAAATTGAGCAAAGAAAACCTCAAGGCAAGAAAGTATCGAGCGAGGAGGCGTCGAAAATGAATGCCCAGCTGAGGAAAGAAGAGACTATTCGGGACTCCGTGCGAGAGTTGAAGGCAAGGATAAATCGGGGTGTTGGTGTTATCGAAGCGTTGGCCAACGGTCCTCCAACAGACGCTACGTTGTGGCTTGGCCAATCTGTGAGACTTCTCTTTAATGCCATCGAGGAAGGCGCATCTTTTGTCGTCGAGGAGGTCGTCGCAACAGCCTTTTTGAAGTGCTCTGAGAAGATCTCGATGAGGCTTGGAGCCATGCGACCTTTTATTGGTGCCGCTACTCTACGGCTGAACAATGTGTCACTGCCTGAAAATTACTACGAAGAGCCTCTCGAGGACCTTGTGACAAGAATACTTTATCGATTAAGGTTTGCCGGTGAGCAGCGGCCCTTCGATGTCGCTACCCTGACCTACGCTTTACCTCTGCTACTTGATATCCTACGGACTGGCGGCGTTGGGGCAACTGACGATGATCGCGACGCTCAAATCGTCCTGGCTGTGGAAGTCATATCTTTCCATACCGATGTTTGTGAGGATGAGTCACTCCCGCGTGGTGAAGTTCTTACAGCATTGATTGATGCGATGCAACGGTACACGCAGCACTACAAGATCATAAAAGACTGCTTTGCAGACATTTGCCGCTGCATTGCCCCCAACATCAGCCAGAGCGACATACACGTTCTCGCCAAGGGTTCAATTGTCCCCTCCGGCACAGTGCGGACAGCTGTTTTGCAATCAATCAGTGCTGAGGTTGATATGACAGAATTGCAATACTCCGATGAGATATGGTTAGCATGCCATGATGATCTGGAAGAAAACAGGGAGCTTGGTCGCGAAATTTGGGAGGAAAGCGACTTTTCTATCAGCGAGTCCGCTATTGCTACCTTATTACCGTACTTGGAGAGTAATGATTCACAGCTGCGCAGATCGGCTGCTAGATCAATTGCTGAAGCAGCAGCCTCACGAAAGAGCGCCATTGGGTCTATAATGTCGCAGTTGAAAAATTCCTATATCGAACTCGCGAAACCAAAGGCACAGAAGCTTGATGAATACGGCATCCCGATCAAAATGGACCTCTCCGATCCCTGGGAGGCCAGACAAGGCATCGCCACTGCATTCAAAGAGATAGCTCCCATACTCGACACTACACAGCTGGAGGCGCTCTTTGTGTACCTCATAGAGTCTGGCCCTTTTGCTGACACCAATGGCAACGTTCGTGGCGAAATGTTAGATGCCGCCCTCTCGGCTATCGATAGCCATGGCAAGGCCATGGTTGAAACCCTAATGAAGAGATTCGAAGCGACGCTTGAGAATGGCGATAAGAGCAATGATGCTGCCGATCGATTGAACGAAGCCGTCATCATTTGCTATGGCGCTCTTGCCAGTCATCTTCGATCTGGGGACGGCAAGATTCCAATTGTTATCCAGCGCCTCCTTGATACTCTCAGCACACCGTCCGAAACTGTGCAATTCGCGATCGCAGAATGCCTCCCCCCACTTATTAAGGCGTACCCCGAGAAAACATCCAAATACATCGAGCAAATTATGACGGAGCTCCTCAACTCAAGAAAATATGCGGTGCAGCGAGGAGCAGCGTATGGCTTAGCTGGGGTTGTTCGAGGTCGAGGGATCGGGATTCTGCGCGACTATCGTATCATTTCGAACCTCAGCGCTGCCTTGGAAAACAAAAAAGATGCACAGCAAAGAGAAGCGGCGTTCATTGCATTTGAACTTCTTTCAACTGTTCTCGGAAGACTTTTCGAGCCTTACGTCATACAAATTGTACCCCAACTCCTGGGCGGATTCGGTGATAGCAATGGCGACGTTCGTGATGCTTGCTTGGCGGCTGCAAAGGCCTGTTTCGGCAAACTAAGCTCTTATGGCGTTAAGAAGATCATGCCTACCCTTCTTGAAGGTCTTGATGACCAGCAATGGAGAAGTAAGCGTGGCGCTTGTGATTTGCTCGGTGCAATGGCCTACCTTGACCCAAACCAGCTCGCTACTAGTTTGCCCGACATCATCCCCCCGCTCACTGGCGTGCTGAACGATAGCCACAAGGAAGTACGCGCAGCGGCAAACCGGAGTCTGAAACGATTTGGCGAGGTTATCAACAATCCGGAAATCAAGAGCTTGGTTGAGATTCTCCTGAAAGCGTTGAGTGACCCTACGAAGTACACAGATGAGGCACTCGACTCCCTTATCAAAGTCCAATTTGTTCATTATCTTGATGCACCATCTCTAGCTTTGGTGACAAGGATACTTCAGAGAGGACTCGGTGACCGCTCTAACACCAAACGCAAAGCTGCCCAGGTTATTGGTAGTCTGGCTCATCTGACCGAAAAGAAGGATATCATTGTTCATCTTCCGATTCTCGTCGCTGGCCTGAAAGTTGCCGCCGTGGATCCCGTCCCGACAACTAGAGCTACAGCCTCAAGGGCACTGGGCTCACTTGTTGAGAAGCTCGGAGAGGATGCCCTACCCGATCTTATCCCCGGCTTGATGCAAACCCTGAAGTCTGATACTGGTGCCGGCGACCGTCTTGGTTCGGCCCAAGCTTTGAGTGAGGTTCTTGCCGGGCTTGGCACAACAAGGCTGGAGGAGACGCTGCCGACAATTTTGCAAAATGTTGACTCTTCTAAACCAGCCGTCAGAGAAGGATTCATGTCACTCTTCATCTTTCTCCCTGTCTGTTTTGGTAATAGTTTTGCCAACTATCTCGGTCGTATCGTTCCACCCATCTTGGCTGGCCTCGCTGATGACATTGAATCAATCCGAGATACCGCTCTGCGTGCCGGTCGCCTCTTGGTCAAAAACTTTGCCGTCCGCGCTGTAGACCTTTTGCTACCAGAGCTAGAGCGTGGTCTAGCGGATGATAGCTACAGGATTAGGCTAAGCTCAGTCGAGCTTGTCGGGGATTTGCTTTTCAACCTCACTGGAATCAAGGCCAACACTGAAATTGATGAGGAAGATGACGAGGCCATCAAAGAAGCAGGTGCCTCGCTTAAGGAGACTCTAGGAGAAGAGAAGCGCAACAAGATTCTCTCTGCACTCTATGTTTGCCGCTGCGATACTTCTGGTGCTGTTCGATCTGCTGCCATCTCGGTCTGGAAGGCATTGGTCCACAGCCCCAGGACTCTAAAGGAATTGGTGCCGACTTTGATTTATCTTATTATTCGACGCCTAGGCAGTTCCAACATGGAGCACAAAGTCATCGCCAGCAACGCTTTAGGCGAGCTGATTCGAAAGGCTGGGGATGGCGTTCTTGCGAGCTTGCTTCCTACGCTCGATGAGGGCTTGCAAACTTCCACTGACTCGGATGCCAAACAAGGCATATGCCTGGCCCTTAGAGAACTTATCTCCTCTGCTACACCTGAGGCGCTCGATGAGCATGACAAGACCCTCATTGCTGTTGTGCGAACCGCCCTCATCGATTCTGATGATGAAGTACGGGAGGCCGCTGCTGAAGCATTTGACTCTCTGCAAAGCATCTTCGGCAAGCGGGCTGTAGACCAAGTTCTTCCCTATTTGCTCAATTTGCTTCGTTCAGACAGCGAAGCAGATAATGCTCTGTCAGCATTATTGACCCTCTTGACAGACACTACCAGATCAAACATCATCCTGCCGAATCTCATTCCGACACTCACCAGCCCACCAATCTCTGCATTCGACGCCAGGGCCCTTGCATCACTTTCTCGTGTTGCAGGCCCCTCTATGAACCGCAGGCTACCTAACATTATCACATCCCTGCTCGAAAATGAGATCAACTGCACAGAAGATGAGTTACGTGGCGAATTAGAGCGATCTTTTGATACGGTTATACAATCCATCGATGAGTATGATGGTCTCAATACCGTCATGAACGTTCTCTTGGGTCTGCTCAAGCATGACGATCATCAATGGCGTGCTGCGACCGCCCGTCACCTGACAAGCTTCTTTGCTGCGGCTGCGGTCGAGTACTCACGATATAACCAGGATATCATTCGTTCCCTGCTCAACTCCTTCGACGATAGCGATACTGCGGTGGTGCAAGCTTCATGGGGAGCCCTAAGCACATTCACCAAGAAGCTCAGGAAGGAGGAAATGGAGTCCCTCGTTCCATCGACGCGACAGACACTACAGCGTGTCGGTGTCGCTGGAGCAAATTTGCGAGGATTCGAGCTGCCTAAAGGCATTAATGCTATTTTGCCTATTTTCCTGCAGGGGCTGATGAACGGTACCGCAGATCAGCGTGTGCAAGCTGCTCTGGGCATTTCAGATATTGTTGACCGCACCAGTGAAGCCAGTCTGAAGCCATTTGTCACGCAAATCACTGGACCGCTTATCCGTGTTGTCTCAGAACGGTCAACCGACGTGAAGTCCGCCATTCTGATGACTCTCAACAACCTGCTGGAGAAGATGCCTGCCGCGTTGAAACCCTTCCTCCCTCAACTGCAAAGAACATTTGCCAAATCTTTGGCTGACGGCTCGAGCGAGGTTCTGCGCACAAGAGCAGCTAAGGCTCTTGGAACGTTGATTAGGTATACTCCGCGAATTGACCCCCTTATTGCCGAACTCGTTACCGGATCAAAGACTGCAGATGCAGGCGTGAAAAAGGCCATGCTCAAAGCCTTGTATGAGGTTATCAGCAGGGCAGGCGCGAACATGGGCCAGCCTTCCCGCACGGCGATCTTGTCTCTGATTGATGGCGATGTTGACGAAAACGATTCTTCCATGGCAATCACAAATGCACAGCTTCTTGGCGCCTTGATAAAGAACGTACCTGAAGAAGCAGCAGCAAGCTTGTTGCGCAACCGGGTGGTGTCAGCAAACTTCAATTTTTCATCAGCACTTGCCTTGAATGCTGTCCTGGCTGAGTCTCCGGAAGTTTTGCTCCAGAGTTCGGTGGCGGAGGAGCTGCCCGACCTTCTCTGCCAGGGCATGACTGCAAAACCAGTATGTTGACATCGACATGCCGTTGCACGATTTCACATATCTTGAAACGAATACTAACTTTGGGATTTAGACCTTTGTCGCAGATAATTACATCTTGGCGGCTGGAAAATTGCTTCTGGCATCACCTCCCAAAAGCTTTGACGCTACGAAGAATATCTTCGAAGGACTTGCGAAAATTATTCAGCCTGGGTCTCCCTCGGATTCTCGGAGAATAGCTTTGGTTATCATACGCACGGTGAGCCGAACAAACATGGAACTTGTCCGGCCTCATGTACCTCTGCTAGCCACGCCAATATTCTCGAGCGTTCGAGACCCTGTTATACCTGTTAAGCTTGCAGCCGAGGCGGCGTTCGTGGAACTCTTCAGCGTCGTAGAGGAAGAGGGCAGGATTTTTGAAAAGTACATGGTCGGGCCCGGGGCAGATCTGCCAGCAAATACGAAGAGAAGCATGGCTGATTACTTCAAACGCGTCGCAACCCGCTTGGGCATTCAAGCCCGCGAAAGAAGAGAGGCCGAAGGAGGACAAGGCGGTCTCGGTCTATCCAACGACGAGCAAGAAGACGAGCGTGAGATTTGGAGTGTTGGCCAAGTAGAGATTGAAGCGGAGAGTTTTACATAGAAATGGGCCCGGCTGGATCATTTCGAGAGAGAAAAAAATGCAATTACTTACGATGCTGTTTAAAAGAACATGAGGACAGGCGCTTTTTCAAGTAACGTATAACATGCTTGACTGGCATGGAACTTCCCTACTGGTATTGGAGATCACGTGACTATAAACTTGAAGCTCACTGTCTTACCTCATCATAGCCCTCGCTTAGTGGAGTATGTTGGGCTTAGTGCACGTGAACCCACAAACTCTGTGGTGAATGTGCGCGCCCCAAGAATTTTTGGCTCCTCGAAACCCCTCCCAAATCTTTAACCTCCCTCACAAATATCGAGGAACGACCATCGCCACCACCGATATTCAAGATGTGAGTAGCTACTCAGTGGGAAAGAATGCGGTCCGGAATTCAATTGCGAGAGATTGACAGCATCTCGTCCGATGAAAGACGAGCCGATCGAGGATGACACAGAGGCGATATATAGGGCTGATATGCTAACGAATGACCTCGTTTCAGGGTCAACCTGCGAACTCAGAAGCGCCTCGCGGCCTCCGTGGTCGGCTGCGGAAAGCGCAAGATCTGGCTCGACCCCAACGAGCAGAGCGAAATCTCCAACGCCAACTCCCGCCAGACCATCCGCAAGCTTGTCGCCGATGGCCTCATCATCCGAAAGCCCGTGACGATGCACTCGCGTTCGCGCGCCCGCGAACTCAACCTTGCCCGCAGAGTCGGCCGCCACCGTGGTTACGGTAAGCGCAAAGGTACTGCTGACGCGCGTATGCCGTCGCAGGTCCTTTGGATGCGCCGCCTCCGCGTTCTCCGGCGCCTTCTTGTCAAGTACCGCGCCAGTGGCAAGATCGACAAGCACCTTTACCACGAGCTCTATCATTTGAGCAAGGGTAACACCTTCAAGCACAAGCGCGCCCTTGTTGAACACGTACGTATACAATTTCTTTTGAAGTGGACCGAATGGCTGACATGCTATGGAACAGATTCACCGCGCCAAAGCCGAGAAGCAGCGTGAGAAGGCTCTCAAGGACGAAATGGACGCCAAGCGTGCGAAGACCAAGGCTGCCAGAGAGCGCAAGCAGGAGAGAGCCGCCGCCAAGCGAACTGCCATGCTTGCCGATGAAGAGTAGACTACATAAAAGTTGCCGATGTCTGGAGAAGGGCTGCATTTGGAGTCTACGGGTTGGGTCTTGTTTTATGCCCTTCTGGTTATTCACTTGTACCAGCGGGGTTTGCGGCATGTAGCATTGAAAATGAAGTCCATATGCTTACAGTTGGAAGGCTACTGGCGGTGCGCTGCACACAATATGGCCACCTCTCGGACCAGTGCAATATGTAACGCGCATTGATGACAAAAAAAAAAGAACAAAAAGTGAACCATTTTTACCCGCACTGATGATGTGTTGCCTGCAACGGAAATGATATTTATCACGGTCGGTTCAGTCTGAGACAAACCTGGTAGGGATAGCATGACCGGAGTATCCAAACGTCCCTTTATAGTGGGAGAATTAACGCTGAAAACTAGACGAATAGGCTGCACATCAATGCTGAATCCATGAAGCATTCAGTGCGACGAAGTGCGAACTGTATTGGAGAGGAATGGGGTACAAGAGTTACGAAAAGTTCGGCCATTTAGAAACACAACTGTTCTCATAAGAGACGCAAGGAGCAGAAAAGAGAAGGAGGCCAGGGGCCAGGGGTCAAATAAATCTGTGTCCGGCCTTGAGGTCAGAACTTGACAGCAGATGAAGATCGAGGATGGATGGGTACGTGCTCGCCAGGGGCGGCGCAAAAAAGTGTACCGAAATAATCAACTAGAGATTGGATCAGGTTCCTTCAAATTGCCCCAAAAAGGTGGTGAGGTGTGCCGAGGCATATTAGCATGCTCCCGCTTGATGCGGAAGTACGATATGATGCATTTGGCGGTCTCTTCACGCCCAATTTAGTTGATACGGAAGAAAAAAAATTTCAATGTGTGGGGGACCTGGAGCATTTTTAAACCTTCCGGCCGGAATAGGTTACTAAGCACGAGACGCCGCCAGTACATTAGTAAAATACACTTCATTTTTTCATGCGCAGAGGAGTGCCACAGCAGCAGCTCAAAAAAAAGAATGGCAATCGCAGGAAGAGGTAGTAGCTAGTAGAAGTGAATGCAAGTAAAGAACCCGACATACTCTACACATCTCGTTTCTCACCCCCCACCCCCCCCCCCAGAGAATACCGAATTACGTATCCGAGGCCGCATTCATTATGAGACATAATGGCTACTTCTGACTGAAAAGTCAACTGGTGCTCCGAACATAGGCAATATTTCCCAAGTTACAGACATCTTGAATAGGAGTGGTATGATGAATCGTCCACAATTCACATTGTCAAGTCTGTTATGTATCTATTACCTAAACTTATCGGCGAAGGTGCTCTGTCAGAGGTAGTAATATGGGGCCAATAGTCACAGGCGTTCCTTGTGCTGCAAACTGTAGCGTAATGGAAGACATGCTTTGGGCTGTGGCCCAGTCTTTCCCATGCGGGGCACCAGGAATCCGCGTTTCTCGCGGGTACCGCCGGTCGGAGCTTATCGGCTCTTATTATTTGTCAAGACAGCCCCGACTCCAGACACCTATCTGGCACGATATCCCCAAAGCCTGTCACGGCCCTCGGCTTTTCTCCCTCCACCGACTTGATACTACTCTCGTAGACTTTTAACTTTGTTGCTGTCAGCTGTTGCAGTCACAACGACAGCGAGCACAGCGTCCCAACCAGCCCTACGTCCCGAGCAACTCTGCGCGATCGAAGCTCTTGCACCCGCATCCGTCGAAATGTCGATTCAAACTATTCGTGGCACTTCTGCTGCCCTTCGAGGCGCCTCACGTCCCATGCTTGTCCACGCCACTGTGCGCAACCTTGCTCGTCGCACCAACTCCTCCATTGCGCTTGATGGCCAACAGCAGGAATGTAGTTGCTGCCCAGCTTCGAGTCCAATTGGTGCCAAGGCTAATACAAGCTTTCACAGCTCCTTTCCTCCCACCTCTCCAAGGCTGATCCCGCCGTTTTCGACATCATTGAGAAAGTATGTGCAGGAATCGTTACTTGGTTTGCTCTCGCTAGATCTAATTCCCTTGCAGGAGAAAAACCGCCAGAAGCATTTTATCAACTTGATTCCCTCCGAGAACTTCACTTCGCAGGCAGTTCTTGATGCTCTCGGCAGCGTTATGCAGAGTATACATTATGAAGACCTTGGTCGATTTCGACGTGGCTAATTAGCAACAACCAGACAAGTATTCCGAGGGCTACCCTGGTGCCCGCTACTATGGGGGCAATGAATTCATTGATCAGTCCGAACGACTTTGCCAGCAGCGCGCCCTCGAGGCCTTCGGTCTGACGGCTAGCAACTGGGGCGTGAATGTTCAGCGTGAGTAACCCCTATTCAATCGCACAGAATCGTACATTAATCCCGGTCTCAGCGCTTTCCGGTGCCCCTGCCAATCTCTACGTCTATTCGGCGCTGATGGATACTCATGACCGTCTCATGGGACTCGATTTGCCCCATGGAGGTCACTTGTCGCATGGCTACCAGACCCCAACGAAGAAGATATCGTCCGTCTCCAAGTACTTCGAGACCGTTCCTTACCGCCTAGACGAGAAGACTGGGTTTATTGACTACGAGAAGCTTGAGGAGCTCGCTCTTCTCTACCGCCCCAAGATCATCGTTGCGGGTGCCAGTGCTTACAGTCGCCTGATTGACTATAAGCGTATTCGCGAGATCTGCGACAAGGTCAACGCGTACATGCTCGCAGATATGGCTCATATTTCAGGCCTTGTTGCCGCCAAGGTCCTTCCCGGGCCCTTCCAGCATGCTGACATTGTCACCACTACCAGCCACAAGAGTCTGCGTGGTCCTCGCGGTGCTCTCATCTTTTTCCGCAAGGGAGTCAGACGCCAAAACCCGAAGACGAAGGTAGATGAGATTTACAACCTGGAGGGTCCCATCAACAACTCGGTCTTTCCGGGCCACCAGGGCGGCCCCCATAATCATACTATCACCGCCCTTTCCGTGGCTCTAAAGCAAGCTCAAACCCCCGACTTCCACGCCTATCAATCTCAAGTCCTCGCCAACGCGAAGGCATTCGCCAAGCGTCTTGGTGATGATAAGAGCAAGGGCGGCCTTGGATATAGCCTTGTCAGTGGTGGGACGGATAACCACCTGGTTCTTGCTGACCTTAAGCCGAATGGTGTAGACGGCGGCCGCGTTGAGCGTATCCTCGAACTTGTTGGTATCGCTGCCAACAAGAACACGGTGCCTGGCGACCGCTCTGCTCTTGTTCCTGGTGGTCTTCGCATGGGTACACCCGCCATGACCAGTCGTGGCTTCACTGAGAATGACTTTGTCCGCGTTGCCGACATTGTTGACCGTGCCGTCGCCATTGCCATTCGACTCGACAAGATTGTCAGGGCCGCCGCCAAGGAGGCCGGTGAAAAGAGCCCCGGAAAGCTCAAACTCTTCCTGGACCACGTTGGCAACGGTGACAGCGATATTGAGATCGTACAGCTTCGCAGTGAAGTTTCTGACTGGGTCGGCACATATCCCCTTCCCTGGGACTCCGCCCAGTAAATTATCTGCCTTCTATGTTTGAATATATTTTTCTTGTCTTATTCATTAATCTCATGCAGCATTTCAATCCTGAACAGAGGTGCACAGTTGGCGTGCTGTCCAGCGAAGCAGTATCAATCTGCTCATAACAAGTTTTGTCTATTCTTTTTATGGATCAGTTCAACGGGATGCATTGAACAATTATCGGACCCATGGCTTCCTCTATGATACCACATTCACCGCAATTTATGCGACGATTAATCGGCCAGCCTTGCAAAGAGTTGCGGTGTTTACAGAGCTGGTCATAATCTAGCGCGAGCTTCTATACCATTTTCTTTTTGCTTCTACACTTTCAAAGAGGCTCTTGGCACGCAATCGCGAACCAGCAGCGCATTTAATTTAACTACCAACCTTTATTTAGTAACATCCAGTCTACCGACTAAGTCCGCTGCAACCTATCCAGCATCTTGACAGTACTAGGCCGCATCTTCAGCGCCGTGCAGTAACTACCAAGGGCTTTAAACTCGGCCAACACGTCGCATCCGCATATCTCAATCATTGAATGTAAAACAGGCCACAGCGCAAAATCTGCCAGGCCTGGGCGATCACCTCCAATAAAATCTGTGGCTGGCGTGCATAACTCCCATTTCTGCAGCTCGCCTCTCAAAACAATGAGCAGCGATTGGTCGTCTTCAATGCTTCTCATGATTTCGCGCCATGTCGCAAGCAAAGAGAGGGACTTTTGAAAGAGAGTGAGTTGATTGGCAAGCTCTCCTAGCACCATTACACTTTTCTTCTTCTGATGGTTCGCATGCAAATAGAGCATGATAGCCAAATCACCTGCCACTTCAGTCTTGTTGTCGTCATTTTCAACATATTTGATGAAAACATCGTCCGAAGTGATTTGCTTGCTGCCCGCAGAGGTGGCAGATTTCTTCGATTGGGCAATGCTACCGCTAGCGTACCCAATGTCATACTCGGCAAGCATCATGCTGATTCTCATATTGATTGATAATTGCGTCTGTGGATAAGAAGAACCTCGGGGCACTACGCAAATGCAAAACATCGAAGCCTGTACCGTAGTAGGCGTCCCAATCGAAATTTGAAGAATGATTCTCTGTGCCAAAGGCACGAAGCATCTTGATGCTTTCTTCCGTCTGCCCATTGAGAACGTTTTTGGCATCGGCGGGGGTTTTCGCGGTTGCTCCTTGTCCCCAGATTTTTGTTTCGTTCTTGTCTAAGAACGTACCGATTTGTCTGAACGTCAATGAAATGCGTCCCCCTTCGTAGGCAATCTCATCTGCGGACTTTTCCCTTTCAGCCCTCTTATCTTGTCGAATAGAGTGAAGCCATTTCATATTAGTCCTGAGTCCCATGCGGCAAAGGGAATTATGTGGCAGTGGAGCTCGCTGCACCTTGCGCCCGCTGCTGGACTCATGCTGTTCATCTCTGGAAGGGTCCTTATCCGCTCGTTTGGTTCGAAGCACCATTGTCCTTTTAGCGCCCAGGCTCACGTTTGCGATGAATGAGTCGCGAACAATATCTAACGTCTTGTCGCTGTGCTCAGAGATGTAGTCCTTTCCATCTCGATAAAATTGTATGAGAACGTGGTTCAATGAGTGACCCAGCTGTTCCTCTGTAACCGCCTTGATTGCCAAAACTGTCGGGGAAAATGGCAGTAGTCTCGGCGACTCATCAGATGGATGACGGTATATCGGAACGCTCCCATCACTACCTACCTCTCCCTGTACAGCAATCAGGCGAGGTACCTCGCCACCTTGGTGCGACATGCGTTGCCATTGGACTTCTTGGCTTAGAATCTCGAAAATGCCAGCTTCCAGCTCTGGAGGTAGCAGATTCTCAATCACATCGGTATCCCCTTCGCAGAGACTATGGAGTTCTGGACCGTTTTGTTGGGCGTCTTTTTTGCTTGGCTGGAAGGCATTCATTGGTGCTGTGTGATTTAGGATGCTGCTGTTTCTCGTGTCTCTTGGCAATATACTGGCGAGCGTGCTGTCTAAAACAGGTTTACAAGTAGTGACTACTTCTTCAGGGTTGCCTATACATGTTTGGTCAGCCAAGCTGCTTCCAACGCTTTCTTTTGTCTTCCAGTAACTTTTTTCGCTCCCCGCATACCTTGCATAGCGCCAGCTTCAGCCGCGCGTGGCGCAAGAGTGGTATCTAGCGTTAGGGCCCGCATGGACTCTGCAATGCCATCGCCACCGCTTTCATGCATGCAGCTTGTTCTATCAAGTTCAAATGCAGGCAGACTTGGGGTGTTTTCCTGCACGATCTCGGCTGATGATGACAGGTTGCAGCCGGTCAAAATTTGGAGTCCTTTTATGGCCTTCATCTGCCTCCCCTCGGTCGAATAGCCGCAACAATCTTCCACGAGGGTGATCACGAAACCGTGACCAGCTGCATCCACAGTTGTGGCATAGACACCTGCATTAACAAGAGATCCGCAAACGTAAACTTCCATGGTCATTCTTGCTCGAAGAAGGCGCAGCAAGCCGGTTCCCTCGAAGGCAGAATAATGAGATTTCATAAAGAAGATATCAGTCTTCTTAGCATCATCTTTGACAGTCTGTGGTACCTCAGCTCCAATCTTGGAAGAAAGCATGCATTGTGCTTTCTCGTAACTCAAGAACGCGTCGTAGCTTGCCGAGTGCCCAGGTGCCGGGTCTTCCATGTGCTCATCGTATGGAGGCCTCACCTCCTCAAACCTCGTGTTCACCCAGACAACATCACCAATGCGACGAAATGCCTTTGCCAAACGCACTGTTCTGTCGGCATATCCGTCAGGGAGTGTGATAGGCATCGCTGCGTTTTCGCCAACAAAATCCTGTTGAAAGTCAACAATGACTAAGGCCTTCCGTATTAGTAGCTGTGGTAGGGCTACTTGATCAAACTTGAACATTTTTCCCGGCAGCTGGATGCCTGTATGTTATGCTTCGAGAGGGTTGCGTGTTTTTGGTCAGGTCATATCTCTGGGCGGGGTTATTGGGAGGTGAATATATGCCCAGTGCGACCTTTTGTTGGTGAGACTCCGGTCTGCAAGCCCCGCCAGGGAGGCCTATCTCACCAGTGACGAGCTAATTCTTCATCGAGAAGCATTTCATGGGCCTACAAAAATCCGGATTTCAAGCTCCGGCTGTCCTGTGCTATTTACAGCGGGCGATGACATGTATTCGTCCTCTGTCAGGTCATGACACCTTGTATTCTGCGAGAGGTTGCATATCAAGGCTCATGAGGCGCATGCACCGACCTACGTGCCTACCTGCCTGCCTTACCTATCATCACGGTTTTCATTGCGATTATTACCTTGGCAGAGTTATAAGAAAAAGTCCGCACTTGTCGCTGCCCACTGATCTGTAAGGAGGTGTAAAGAAGTGATATACCTAGCTCCAAGACAGTGCAACAAGTCGTACCTCCTCAAGTGACTGCAGCTCCACTAAATCCTTTTTGCGCCAACGTCTCTGACCTAACCACCTCCAATTCGGAATGTGCACCAGCACATTATTATTCCAACTCGTGTCTGCCAAGTAAGCGCTGCCGCTTTTTGCCAAACAGTCTGGTTTTCTCCTGCGCACCGACTCAAGATGGCTGAAAAGCGCGATGCGCCCTTGACGCCCGAAGAAGCTGTCGCGAAGCGACAGCGCGTTCAAGATGAGGACTCTGTCATGGCAGATGCCTTCTTGCCAGCTGCACTCAACGAAACAATGGATGGCTACAACCGTGAAGTGAAATTTCCATCGACACAGCACTTCAATGCACGGTGCGGTATTCAACGGTCTATCGCGCTTGTTGCGTCGCATATCGGCTTCGAATCTACCTCTCCCCAAGTCCTGGAGAGCTTTACTGGACTGGTAGAAGCATGTATGTTTTCAGAATCACAACCAATCACTACGAAAAGATTTTTGACTCTTTCGAAGATCTGGAATCCATTATCGAAGAAATAAAGAGGCTCGCAATCGCGTCGCGGCGTGAGCACCCCATACCTTCGGATTTTGAGAATATGCTGAAGCGCTACAATCTACCTATGTCATCATTGACACCTCATTTGAAGAATCCTAGCTCGATAAATTCTGCGCCAAGTTCCATTCACAACGACCAGCCCCATCAGTTATTCGAATTCAAAGCGCTCCCGCTACTTGGCTCTGAACTTAGTGGCCAACCCGACAAGGACGCAAAATCATACATTCCATCAACATTCCCCGATTTCCCCAGCAAACATACATACAAATTCACGCCGCAAGATAACGCTATATCCCGTGACTCCCATAAAATACGCGAGGAAGCTGCACTAAATGCTCAGCAGGGCGAAGATGCCCTGAGGCGTCTAGTACGCGCCTCAAAGATGCGAAAGCAGAAGGAGGCCAAGGCCCTTGTGGAGAAAGATAATCAAGGTAAAGAGAGGTTTAGACTATGGGAATCAACCATGAAGCGATTCATGGGAGGGACCTCGAAAGACACGGCCACCGGTCGGGTTGAATTCGCCGATCACAGCATGATTGTGAATGGAGATGTGGCATTCTCCCGCAAAGATGTTTCACGGACAGGTCAGAGGTCGACCACTGTTCCTGGAAAGAGCTCTTGACGCCCTGGGAGAACCTGGACGGTTGAGCATATTCCGCCCAATGCGCGCAAAGCCCGAGAAATTTTGCTTCCATGATACCCACGCCCACCAAGATGTACTTGTTAAACATGGCGCTTTCATTCAAATTTCACACCACGCAGAAACTTTTCAGCTGAATTGGCCCAATGGATTAATTTTCGACTTGATCACATGAAAACTTCTCGGTTTGCTGATGTACATAGTTCGCTCTGTCTGTAGTACTACTTCGTACCTGGATGCTGAGATACCTGGGTGCAAAAGTATACACAAGATAACCCCCACTAGATGCAAAGCAATGCCAGCATATCAACCGCGATACAAGTTGAATTACGTATGTTCTGAGATTGTATTCGATGAAATGTAACTTTGTCGCGGGGCAGTTCGCCCTTGTTTACTTCCATTTGTACCTACATTTTAGTTACTGCAGCTTGAACGCTAACGAAGAGATAGCCGTAAACTCGCCAAAGTGGGGCACAGTCTTGCGGCCCTAATTTCGAACCCGCACAAAAAAAATCCCAATTTCGGCGGGGGTGCATACAGACAGACTTGACTGGCCCATAGGTTTTCACATACCAGAAGCTGCCTTTGACTTGGAATCTTCCCAACCTCACACGTCGAACTTCCACATCGACCCTAGGACCGCTGCAATGGCTGAACAATTGATCCTCAAGGGAACCCTCAAGGGCCACGTACGTTTTTCTGAGATTTGTGTGGCCGCGCATGCTTTGGAAGATCCTCAGCGTGCTGTAATGTCATGGCGTTTCGTTACTTAGTATGCTAACCTTCGTCCAGAATGGCTGGGTCACCAGCTTGGCCACTTCCATGGAGAAGTACGAATATCCGAATACTCGCGACTACGGCGACTACGATACTCTCTATACTGCTGTTTACTAACTGTCCCTCCAGCCCCAACATGCTTCTCTCCGGATCCCGAGACAAGACTCTGATCATTTGGAACCTCACCCGTGACGAGACGGAGTACGGCTACCCCAAGCGCTCTCTGCACGGCCATTCCCACATTGTGTCGGACTGCGTATGTTACTACCACGACTGGTTGAGCTCGACGGTGGATATGCTCGGCTAATTCTCTGGTCAGGTTATCTCCTCCGATGGTGCCTATGCTCTGTCCGCCTCTTGGGACAAGACTCTTCGTCTCTGGGAGCTTGCCACCGGTACCACCACCCGCCGCTTCGTTGGCCACACTAACGATGTTCTCTCCGTTTCCTTCTCTGCCGACAACCGCCAGATCGTCTCTGGTTCGCGGGACCGCACCATCAAGCTGTGGAACACGCTCGGCGACTGCAAGTACACCATCTCTGAGAAGGGCCATACTGAGTGGGTTTCTTGCGTTCGCTTCAGCCCCAACCCCCAGAACCCTGTCATTGTTTCCAGCGGCTGGGACAAGCTTGTCAAGGTCAGTGATTTCATCCTCTTCCCCGTGATTGACATTTCTCTATATGATGCTTGCAAACTCAAAGTATTTGCTACTTCAGAGCCCCTAGGGCCATGAGACCATTTTAACACCTTTGCCTGATTTCGAACGTACATTCGTTCTTGACTGCTATTCATTATTCATCGCTTGGGATTCTTGCATGGTCCATACGACTGACCGGCTATAGGTTTGGGAACTTTCTTCCTGCAAACTGCAGACCGACCACATCGGTCACACCGGCTACATCAACACCGTCACCATCTCTCCCGATGGCTCTCTCTGCGCTTCTGGTGGCAAGGACGGTACGACCATGCTATGGGACCTCAACGAGTCCAAGCATCTGTACTCCCTCAACGCCAACAACGAGATCCACGCTCTCGTCTTCTCGCCCAACCGTTACTGGCTCTGCGCTGCCACCTCGACCAGCATCATCATCTTTGATCTCGAGAAGAAGAGCAAGGTGGACGAGCTCAAGCCCGATTTCACTGAGACCGAGACCGGCACCGGGAAGAAGAGCAACGACCCTGAGTGTGTCAGCCTCGCTTGGTCCGCTGACGGCCAGACTCTGTTTGCCGGCTACACTGACAACGTCATTCGCGCCTGGGGCGTCATGTCCAGGGCATAAATTGTTGCCGGTGAGGTTTTAACGACGAGTATGGGAGCTGAAGTGGCAAACCGGTAGATCATGGTGGGCGTCAAATGGTTGTGTTCCTCATTTTTGTCCTTCTTGATGCACAGAAAATGGTGGGCGATGAAACACTGGCGAGGCATTACAGCTAGTCCGCTGTAAGCAGTCTGTAAAGAAGGCATGGCACATTACGCTTCCTTCTTCAAATAAAAAAAATATATATATCTGAAGCAACTGTTCATCTTAATTGTATCACAACTTAACAAAAAAGTAAGGCACGCACAAGCCACGTTCTTGATACAGGCAGGATATTCACTTTTGAGCCAAACCCTGCTGTGGGGGCTCATTGACAGGCAGAATACGTATCATAATTTGTAGTAGCTACCTATGAAGCAATTTTCCGTCATCTGCCATACTTTGTGCCTGCCAGTTGAGCCAGCAGCCTCCATTTTTTAAAAACTACCTCGGAATATACACACGCGATTCACAAAATCTGAAGCGGCGGGTGAACAAGAAATATCTCTGCGACAGCGATAGAATCTGACGTATTTGATTCCCTCTTAAGAATGAATCTTTACCTCTTGTACATTATTCACATAAAAGGGGGCAGGGAGAATGGGTAACCTGCGTTCTTGTAGCGGAAGACGCTCAGCAAGAAGCTATACATGAGGAATAAAATTGCACCCCAGATAAACACCGTAGCCTGCTGGGTTTTTGCATCAGTCATTCGCGGCACCTTGACGGCAAGAGTAATAGTGCAGAAAGAGAGCAGGCCATCTAGAGCAAGCATTAGTGAGCAATTAGTAACGCTATCACAAGACCATTTCGTAGCATTTAAACTCACAGATGGCAGCAACAATTTGCGTCTCAAGACCAAATTGATTCTGGAATCCACCAGCGAAGTACGAGATTCCACCCTTGCCGTCTCCTGCGATGTACGGTACCTTGCGAATATGGTTAAACATGTGACCGCTGGTGAAGAGGAGAACAGACACTAGGCTTATGGACGCCCAAATGTTACGGTTCTGGATAATTGGCAGGATGAAGCGCGAAGCTGTAGCCAGCGCCGTTCCAACCCCGAGAAAGATCGTCACCCCAGTCGCCCAGCGCATGTAGTTAATAGGTCGCTGTACGGGGGGCATCGGTCGGCCGGCCATGTGTCGTGAAATCCAAGCGTGAATGCTCTCGGCACCAACACCGCTATTGGCTGTTAGATGCTTAAGAAAAATATAGAAGAGAGAGAGCGAGAGAGCGAGAAAGAGAAGGCAACAGAGGACTAACCCAGTTGTAAAGTCGTATCGAATCGGCTCAGGGGAGGAAACCGCGTACGGGCCTTCGGTCGGCGGGAATAGCATCACGACAGGGGCAGTTTGAAGGCCAAGCTTACTAGTGTTAGATATTTTGATAGATTTAAAAAGATTTCGATACTTGCCGATGCAAAAACATCCTTTCCCCTTTCAAAATCCAAGGAACCAAACAGAAGCCTCGACTCTCCAGCCTTGTCGCCTTTCAGCCAGCTCTTGGCTAACAAGTCCCATTCTGGTTGAAATTCACGGCATAGCTGGCAACCAAACCGTGGGTCAAGGGCCGTGAGGAGAACAGCTGCGCTGTAATCGCGAGGAGACGACGTCAATGACTTGTACGAGGTTTCCTTAAGATGAAGAGAAGGCGAGCTTTTCGAGAGCTTGCGCAGCTCGTTGAATCGTTGTTCAGAGGACTTCTTTTCAGCAGAAGAGAGGCCTATGAGAAGGCATGCGCCAAGAAAGGACGGCAGAATTCGCATTATTTCTGATGTTGGTTGACAGCTCTTTCTTTCTCCAACGCCGTCGCCAGACTGCTGAGGTGGCCTTGTTTGGCTGCTTACTTAATAACACTTTCTTGCGAGGTCTGGCTGGGACTCATGTGGGCCCTGGACCCCCGGCACTAACCCAATTAAGGTGCTTCATGCTGTTGTTTACTTCACTGGGACGCGCAATTTGCCTTCATCGCTGCTCCTTCTTTAAGAAACCACACCCACTCCAAGATATCCGAGCAACTTCACATCAACCTACGCAGTCTCAGACGCACAAGTTTCCGAAAGGAAACAAATTGCAAAATGGCCACAGCCATGAGCGAAGTACAGCAACCACAAATTAATGGACATTCAACATTCTAACGCAAATTTCAAGTGCATAACGCGCATTCATCAACTTGACTGCAAGTACCAACAAGGACTGCATGCAATTGAATTAATCGACCGTGATGAAACGGATCGGAGACTCTCACTGGAGGCGCTCACTTTGCGAGATGCAAACGCTACCCTCGAAGACTTGGCGTCGCAAAAGGAGCTGTATATTCTATGTCTTGAAGAGAGAATACGTGGCTTGGAAGCGGAGCTGGCAGAGACTAAGCTGCAATCATCTGAACAAGAGGCCGAATTGAAGAAGCAGCAGGATGAGATTCGTTCTCTTAAGGCAAGGTTTTGGTCAAACTGAGATTCCTACTTGACTTAAATTCTAACGTGCTACAGAACATCCTGGAAAATCTGAGTAGCTCAAAGGAGCTGTTGAATAGCACATTACAAGACAAGGCGGCACTTACAGGCGAGCTCAATACTCTTCGCCGCGAGCTGGGACAACTCGAGTCACAGCTTGCATCACACCAGGCTATTGTTGCCTCTAATGGAGACTTAAGGCGCCAAATTAACACACTGGAAGTCGACCTGGAAAATGAAAGGCGCTTGAAGGTCCGTGCTCGGCAAGCGGACGAGAACGGGATCGTCTCAGAGCTCAGATCAAACCTGCAGCAATACGAAGCGCAACTCGGTACGGAAAGAAAGGAAAAGGAAATGTTGAGAAGGGAACTCGCAGATTGCAGCGCTGAAGCACAGCGGCAAGAAGAGCGATTTCATAACATGAAAGCGAAACTCGGAGAACTGCAAAGCGCACTAAAGGATGCGAAAGAAGGCCTGCAGCGAAGTCAGGATGAGCGCTGCAAAATTAGGGAGACGTCTGGCCATACCGTCGAAGAGCCTGAGCCAAAATCACCAAAGGCGAAGCAAGCTCAACTTCGAAGCAAAACTCGGGTCACTACGGCTTCATTGTCATTGGACGAGGCGGATATACAGAGCCTTGGGAATGGGAACCTGACAGGTGCTCAACAACAGCCACGGCGAGGAAAAGATCATGCCGTGGTGGGCAAAAAGTCAAACTTTTCAATAACTCCATTCTTGAACAAGACCAGAGACATCACGGGTTATCCTGACTTGGATTCCGACAGCTCTACTTCTAGTCGGGATTTAGCAGCTAACCTGACGCGATCGCACCGCCAAAACTTAAAGACTTCTCAAGAAACGTCACCTGCCAAATCTCAGCGACCAGCAGCGAGACGTCGAAAGCCTTCGTCTCTAGTGAAAGCTAGTGCTCTGGTCGACAATGTCTCGAGAAAGTCATTATTGAACGAACCCACTGAATCGACGATATCTATCATAAGGAAACGAGCACGGCTGGATAAGAATATTACGGCTCGGTCGGCTAATAGCGGTAAAGAGGATTACCGCAACGAGGATTCAGATTCACCTATGTCACCCCAGAAACCAGAAGCAAGGCCCGATACATGTATAGCAGGAAGTGGCAAGCCGAAAGAGCAAGGAGCAGAGGCAGAGGGACAAAAGAAAAAGCGCAAGCTATTACGCGGAAGAGGCACCACGATGTTTGACGATGATGAGATGGAAGTCAACGATAACCCAAAAAATTCACAAAGGGCTGCGCGAGTTAGAAGGGGTCGGTCGCAACTCGGCAGCATTGCAAATACATTCTCTGGACCCGGCAAGCCATTTTCCCCCCTCAAGAAAGAAAGAAGAGGAGTTAATGCAAGCTTCATCGGATAAGGCCGTCTCGCTTCCGGAACGGGGTATCCGATAGTTCTCCTATAGCTTCAATGAACTATTTGCCCCTTGGGATCCTCCTCAAGCGCCTAATTTATGCGAAAGATAGTTGACGGGTCGTTGCTGTCACTAATAATTCGCAGCAGTGTAGCGGGGTGCAGCAGTGTTCCTCCTCTCCTGCCCAGGCACTAGTTAACTAATGAACAGGTACCTAATAAGTTGACTCAGCCTGGTTGCCACACGCAAAACTTTGACCGTAGTAACTACCACACAAGCAGCTTGTCGGAGGTCACCCTACGCCATTATGAATCGAACGCGTGAACTGAGTTGCTATATTTCTGGATTAAAACGGCCGACGTCATTAGCACGATTTTTTGTCTCTCACTCTCGCCTCTCGTCGTCTAATTCCAGATGGAAGCAACGACAGGGAAAGGATACATACGCGCGTGAGGCGAGGGTTCAGGGTCTCAAAAGCCGTGCCGCCTTCAAGCTACTAGAGGTAAACTCATCGCGTTTCCGCACAAGGAACAGCTAGAGGAGAGACCCTAACGATCGGCCAAGATGGACGCGAAATATCGCCTATTCAAACCCAAGAGTGTTGTGGTAGACTTGGTAAGCAATATCACAGAACTGTGTGCAATTGATTGACATCAGAGCAGGGTTATGCGCCGGGGAGCTGGTCTCAGGTAAGTTGTCTTGTCCGAGTGAGCGGAATCTGCAGCATACTAAATCAAAAGGTCGCCATGGATCGAACTCGCCCTGGCGGCAAAATCATCGGTATTGACCTCATACCAGCTGAGCCTCCGAAAGGTGTTGCGACCTTCCAGGGGGATTTCCTTTCGCCAGATGTTCAGAGAATGGTAAAGAAATTTATAAGTCAAACTATACGGATACCCTCAAAGCGACACGAGATAGAAGCAACCACAGAAAGCGGCGCCACTATCCATCAACCTGGATCTATTGATGCTGCTAGGCTGCACGCAACGGTGCCTGTGGCAAATGACAACAATGAGCAAGTGGTCGATGTAAGTCTCTCCATAATAGGTCACGCATATACAGGCTAATGCTGCTATAGATTGTTCTAAGTGACATGTCAGCACCCTGGGAACAGACATCCGGTTTCAATGTGAACAGCTTGAGTAATCCGTACCACAGGCTGATGAATACGAGCGGCGTGGCATTTCGAGATCATGCAGGGAGTATGGTAAGTCAGGTCTTCACGTGCGTTGCACGATAGAAATGGTCCAGGCTGACGGGGCGTCGCTTCCTACTAGGACCTCTGCGAAGCAGCATTACATTTTGCGGAAGAGACGCTTAAGACTGGCGGTCACTTCGTCTGCAAATTTTATCAGGGTTCCGAGGACAAGTTGTTGGAGCAGAAGCTTAAGCAAATGTTCTCCAAAGTGCACAGGGAAAAGCCCGAATCCTCACGCAATGTAAGTGCTTCGTTGCGAACAGTGCGAACAGAAAACAGTTCAGTCTAACACCTAGGCAGGAAAGCAAGGAGGCATTTTTTGTCGCATTACGGCGCAAAGCCTCTACAAGTGTGTGACGGACGTTAAGGTACCGGTGCAATACCCAGCTATCCAGCACTCCTTAGGTAGTCATTATCCTTACGTCGAAAACACACGCGATGGATGAATTTGGAAGAGAGCAACAGTCCGTCGTGTAATGTTTTCATCAATTTTGCATTAAACACCGAATCACAACAATCCATGCAAATATCTTGCCGACCCAATTTTTCCGCATAAACTGCGCTCGAGCGTCACACACGAAATTCTGACGAGGCTTTTCATCTTTTCCGCGGTATAAATTTAAACCTTGAAACCGCGAGAGCGTCTGCGACCACGGGCACGCTCGAACTTACGACCCTTCGAGACAACATGGGGCTTCTAAACAACTAGTTAGTGTATGTTCAGGCGGCTAGCGCTTGTTCATAGCAGTGCAAACGTACCTTGCCCTTGTGCGGGCCGAAGCCGAAGTGCTTGAAGGCCTCACGGCTGTTCTTGGGGCCACGGAGGATGAGGGTGTTGCTGCCGGTAGGGGCGCGGAGCGCAAGCTGGTCCAGCGTAATAGCCTCACCACCAGCTGCGACAATGCGGGCGCGGGCGGTAGCAGTGAACCGGAGGGCAGCAACGGTCACCTTGGGGACGGTGAGCAGGCGGTTGTCATCAGTGATGGTGCCGACGACGACAACGGTGCGCTTCTCGCCTTCCTTGTTGATGTTGGCAACGATGCGGGACAGAGAGACAGGAGGGCGGTTGATCTTGGACATGAAAAGACGGCGAAGAACAACCTTGTTGAAGGAAGCATCGGTACGACCTGTAGTTGTGTTAACTTTTGGTGCCTCAATCGTCGAACATGGTGGCGCAAACGTACGGGCCAGAAAGCGGTAAAGCTTTACCAGGAGCTTGAGGTAGACATTGTCGCTCTTGGGCGCCTTGCGGTGCGTCGACTTGACGTGGTGGCGGTCGAGATCAATACCTACAAGATGAAGCAATCGTCAGCCCAAAATCTTTTGCATGCTCATGCAAGGTTCGCAATCTTCCTAGGAAGAGGAACGCCATGCCCGCAGAAAGACAATTCTAAAGAAATGTTTCCACTCGCACACGGAGGCTGTTTTTTTGATGCTTCACGTACCCATTTTGTCGGCTGCTTGCTGAGAGTTAGTAGAAATATTCCCCCATTCAAGAGTTGGCGATGCGGATTTCGATGAGCAGGGTCTTTGACTTTTCTGAGTGGACCTCCATTCTCTACGTGGGACTGTTTCTAGGGCGGTGTACAATGGCAGTTAGGGCATATTGTCTGTCTGCATTATAAGTGGGCGTATCCGTAGTTTTAGTAGCGTTAGGAGCCTGAGGGACTGACTATACGGCTAACGAGATCCGCCAGGTAGTCTATCATATACCTTTAAAATGGTGTCTTGCCTATTCAAGTGCTCATGCGACCCATTAGTACTGTTATCTATGTCTCTATGCACAACCTTGAATACATCTTCTAATAAATTACAAATGGATGAACGCTGTGGCTCAGACAGACGACGAACAACAGGGGGAATTGCCTCAAGCATCCTCGCCATTCTGTTTTTATACACACTACCGCGACATTTCGCCAGTTTCTGGCTTGAGATTTGCGATGAAATCGCGGGTGAGTTCAAAGCTCAGCCAACTGGACGCCATACTCGGCGCGACCTTCAGGAGGTTAGGTGCAATACCCTTGTATAGGCCTTTGACACCTTCCTGCGCCACAATGACCCTCACAGCGTCAGAAAGTGACTTATACTTGTAGCCCATGCCGGACATTGTATTGATCTGGAAACGTCGGCGTAGAACATCACTAGTTACAAGTATCAGCGATCATACCTTCCAAGCAGCAAAAAGGTCAGCCGTAACGTACAATGGATATGTGCAGGTCTGAGCAACGGCTCCAGATATGGCGCCAGCAAGCAGCTTACGGGCCGCATTGGGGTTTTTGTCACCCTCTGGCGTCAGATATTTTCTGACGGATTCGTAAACCATGAAGTTCAGTCCGACCTATGATGTATTAGGTCCTTCTTAAAATAGCATCGTCACAGTTCACTCACATACGGGGCCACGCCGGCCACAGTTGGAACAATTCCACGGTACAAAGCAGCAACGCCACCTTCGCTTCTATACATCGTAGTCATTGTTGACCACATGCCAGGTAACTGCTGCGGGCGATTTCCCAGCTCGGCAAAGCTTGCTGATTGGATCGACAAACGGGTTCTAACGATGTCAAGGGGATATGTAAGGAAAACTGATGTGATGCCAGCAATTCCACCACAGACTAAGCGCGTTACGGCAGTAAGTTCGGACCCGGGTGTCGTCTCAAATATATGCTAGTTGGCGTAAAGTCAGTAAAAATGCTTTCATAAAATAGTCGGCTTGTCCCGCGTACTCGTTTGTAGAAGTTGTAGCTGCTGAATTGTACTGCAGAGTAGGGCACGATACGAATGCAGTTCGTTCCATTTCCTCTCATAAAGCCTCTCCATCCTTCTTCCCGCCACATTTTAGTCAGCGCTTGGCTAATAGACATTTTGTATGCGTCTCGTCCAACGCTCTGCACCTGCATCAGAATCTTCAGACGCTCGAGGGGAGACACCACGGTTCTAGAAACTGCGCCAGCAACGCCGCCTCCGCAGAACGCGGCAACAACTGGCTGAGAAAGCCATTCACGGATCCCTCGGAATTGGGCATCGGCCGAGCCCGAAGGCTTCGTCGCATCAGAGAGTGGCTACTTGCTGTAAGCAATTACGTCTTGCTCGTAGGGGATCAGCCCGTATCAATTGGCTTCATACCGTCGACATTTCGGCAAAAATGCCTCAGAGCAACTCCAGTGTCCCCGTCGTGAATGTCAAGCGCATCTAGAAGCCCCTCTTCAGTCTGCGCCTCGTTTGCCAAATGCCCCGATGTTGCCTGAGCGCCTATCTGACACTAGGTTGCGTATAATATTCGCCTGGTAAACTATCTTCCACGGTGTGGTTCGTTCCGCTTTGTCGTCCGTATCACCGAAAATGTCGCGCAGGGTCGCTCGTGGTCGTCCTGGCCAGGATCTGGGGGCACCGCGAACCAGGGGCTCTGTCGTCAGACGAGCAGCCGTGCAGGCAGTGGCGGGGCACTGTTGACTGTCGTCGATATGCGATCGGATAAAGTTGGAGTCGACTTGTTATCTGGGCCTGATAGTAAAAGGTACGCAGGAGGAATTGATCGGGTCAAGTCGGCAGAAACAGCGACTATTTTTGCACTGGCCACTGACCAAAGTGAGGACACTTCGGGTTATTATCGGCGGCCATGACACTACTTAGAGGTACAGGTGGCACCTAGGTACGAAATAACTGGGTACCTCCAATTCGACGTTAAGAGAGTACGAAGGCCCCGTAGATTGGAGGAAACAAGCCCGAGCAGGTCGTGCGACATACATATAATCTCTGTCTCCGTTTCTGTGTTCATATCACATGTTGAGAGAATTAAGGGTAACTTATCTAGCTACAGATGTAACAGATTCGTACATTAAACCTATGTAACCAGGTTCCGCGGAGCTAGCTAAACATAGTAGATAGCAAAGCGGCTCCCGCAGTTGGCAGATGTAGATCTCCCAAACGCCAAATTTCTACGTAATACATGGTTTATCCTCTCGAAACAGACACGCCGTCGAGTACACGTAGCTACTCTCCTAGCAAGGTACACAACAGCTAGGGAATACTTGACCAGGCGGGATTAATGCTTGCGACTGAACCAGTTACTCAGCAACATCTAGGTCCTCGGGGGCCGGGAGAGGACTCTCAGCTACATCGAGTCAGCCAAGTGCAACTAAATGACTCTCGGATTTACCTTACGCTTTCTTTCATCGCCATTGGCGCCATTTTCTCTTCTGTCGCGGTCGTCCCGATCCTCACGCTCGTCACGATCATCGCGGTCGTCTTTTGCATCACGATCACGGTCCCTGTTTCTAGGGTCAGCTGACTGAGCGTGATTATAAAATACTTTTATCACCAACCGGTTATCAGGGCTGCGCGATCTGTCGCGGTCTCTGCGGCCGTCACGGTCATAGTCACGGTCCCGATCACGGCGATCCTCCCTGCGAGGAGAGTAGTCCCGGGTGCTCCGTCTAGGAGAGGGGGATCTGCCTCCCCGTCGAGGAGAGCGGGCAGGGCGACGATCACGGTCACGACCAGACTCAAAGCGCCAGGAAGCTGATGGCGGGGTTCGTGCCCACTATCACATGAGTTAGTAGCGAAAAATAGAGCTCAATGTTGAAATTCAATGATACCTCAATCTTCAAAGTGTCGTCACGGCCGATGCGTTTGTTATGCATCTCATGATACGCGTCATCCGCATCGCGGCGATCCTCGTACTCAACGAAGGCAAAGCTATTGATCATCAGTTAGACTTGAGACGCAAAAGTATGGCCTGTCAAACTCACAGCCTGCTGGATGTAGATCGCGGCGCAGGGATATCGCAGCGAACCAGGCGACCGTAGCTGTTCGAATATGTAGTTAGTAAAATTCGTAGGAACTCGGGTAGGAATTTCCCTGTAAGCCCGGTCAACTCAATGAGCTCGATTACTAGCGAGCGCACTCCATTGCAAACCAGCATATTGGAGGCCAATGAGCCGACCGCGCACAGTAGCGCATGGCAAATGGGATCATCGAAATCTGCAGGATCGCGAGGGTACGAATGCCGGAGGGCGGAGGCGACGCGGGTAGAGGGCTCGCTTATGCAAAACGATCGGTGATTCGAGGGTAAATACCCGACGACGGGGGGGGGGGCGCATGTGTGGGTGCGAACGTGGGCGGCGTGGACGTGGACGTGGACGTGGACGTGGACGAGGACGAGGACGAGGGCGAGGACGTGAGGCGTAGGTTGACATACCGTTCGAACTCGTAGGCGAGGTCGCGAGCGCGGGTGCCGTGGCTAAAACCGGTCACGTATAGGGTGTTTCCGCCGCGAGACATGACTGAATTGTTTGGAGCAACTTCTCTAAAACGAGTTGGCAGCGAGCGGGTGATGCAAGCGGATGAACGTAAGAAAAATTAAGCAGGATGTTTGCCGTGGGCATGCGACAATGCCAGATTTGGAGTGCGGTCGGTGAAAATATGTGGGTCGATTATATAATCAGTTGAGAACATCACTCCAACGTCATCACTCCACACCGAACGACCGAGTCACTTAAACCAAATCGTTCTCATCGGTCATTCATTCATATTCAGTTGTTCACAAGTTGTATCCATTGCTACTACCAAGTTTCAATATCAACAATAACAGTGCAGAATATCGCGCGGCTCAGACAACCACCTCCATGGTATGTTTCGGCGGCTTCACACCGGAGCCTCAATTCCGTCAGCAGAGTGACTCTTGATGCAGCCGGTACTTGTTGTGATACTGGGCGGTTCCAAACATTGGTAACAGAATCGGCATTATTGAGGTTTCCAGTACACAGAGGCACAGCAAACCTGCAAGAACGAGACCTGGTTACAGATCAAATCGGCTGAGGTGCAAAACACACGACTCAATATGGCATCGTATCACCAGAAACACAGATTGAGAAAGAGTGTGGTGTGTTTCACCTACAGCGCATTGGCTATACGTATAAATCTAAGGTCTTTCGCAGAAAGTGAACATCTTGGTGACCTACAACGTATTTCTTCGTCACCTCAAACCTGTCGCGGTATCACGGGCAGTGCATTCGACAATGGAGCCCATTCCAAGGAATTTGATGACAATCCAACCCGGGCGCTAATAGAAGAGCGCCAAGAATCCAGACCTTCGGGCTTCACACGCCAAGTTTCAACATTTGAGGCCCAGAGTGAAGCGGCCGCAAATACCCCATTTTACGGTTTTTACAATCTGTTTTGGATATTAGTTACGTTTTTGATACGCAAAATATCCGCAAGTAGCTGGCAAACCTATGGGAACCTTCTAGGTCCAAATAATATTTTCAAGACTATGTTTCATCGAGATGGTGAGTGAATGCTATAGAGTGAATAGCATAGTCCTGTGTTTAAGTTTCCTCAGTTGTTACCTTACTACTCTCTGATGGCGTTATGTGCGGCTTGACTGTAGTAAGTTGGCTTCTACAGAAGCTCATTCTCGCCGAAAATATGAATTGGGACCGAGAGGGCTGGATACCACAGCATGTAAGGCAGGTGCTCTCCTTATACATACACTATTATCGACTGGCTTCTAGACTTGGCAAACAGTTTTTATTGCCGAAGCAGTCAAGTGGACAGTCTACAGAGATTATCCCTGGACACACACGGTTCTTTTTGTTTTGCATGCTCTTGTCATGCTGATGAAGCAGCATTCATACGCTTTCACCAATGGATATCTGTCAAAATTTACCACAAAAGAGAGCTACTTCTCGGTGCGCTCAAGAAATTGAAGTCTCTCAATTCCATCAGAAACCCATTTTTAACCCAAAAGTTTCCGCAATCCTGCTTAACACCCCAGTGCCTCTTCGCCCGCCCGGCGCGGTTCTGGCAACAATCCCTCGGATTCTTACCCCAATTTTTACACAGTGGATATTTTTCTCAAAACTTTCCATACCTCTAAAACTCTGCCTCACTCTCCAGTGTCTTGGTTTGAAAGGGCGATAAACAATAAGATTGGTTCTCTCAGCGATGAACTGAAAGGGACGGCAGGCGACCCGTCGAAGGCATATCCACACAATCTCACCCTCCTCCATCATTACAGCTGGATTCCCTCACCTACAGTCGTTTACGAGCTCGACTCTCCTCGGATCGATAGGATCGACTGGGCTTATCTAGCTGAGAAAGTTGTTGCAATGGTCGGTATCATCTTTGTGATGATCCAAGTTTCACAACACTACATATCTATGTAATCATCCAAAATCAGTCAGCCTTTTGCAATACTGACTCATACCTTCAAGATACTATCGTCCTCATTACGATTGAAATGCGGGAAATAAATACATCTCTCGGTGCAAGGTTCGGGAAATTTCCCTGGCTGCTGAAGGAGATACTTTTCCCGTTTGTGATGGAGTGTTTGGTATGAAAACAACTGCCTTTCGCTCAATTCGTTTTAAATACAAGTTAGCTCGCTTGTTACTTGATTTGGGAGACAGTTCTCAACATTCTCGCAGAGTTAACATACTTTGCAGACCGACATTTCTACGGCTCTTGGTGGAACAGTGGTAAATCAACACTTCCATACCTACGGAGCAGTAGCTATACGCATAGATTGGCTAATGGTAATATGGCAGTATCTTTGGATCAATTTGCACGAGACTGGAATTGTCCGGTTCATCTGTTTCTTCTACGCCAAGTCCACCACAGTTCTATATCATCCCTAAACATCAGCAAGCAAGAAGCAGCCATAATCACATTTTTTTTTCAGCTTGTATTCACGAATTCATCATGTGGTGCATCTTCAAGAGGTTACGTGGCTATTTGCCCATCTTGCGGATGTGCCAACTGCCAGTAAGTCGGCGAGTCGATATCCCTGCAACGGAGAAGTACTAACCCTCTGTAGCTTGTTCGTTTGAGTCAAACAACATGGTTGATGGGCCGGAAAACACTGGGAAACTTTTTTTTAGCTTGGTATATATGCTGGCCCAAGTGTCTTATGCAGTCTGTATCTTATTTTGTGACAATGTGGTGTCGAGCTGATAATTCTGGATCATACATCACGAACATCATCAAATCAACCTATTCGGTCGAATAGAGGTTCAGAACCAGTCACTTTCTGTAACTCAACAACTACCATATCGCAGGTTTTCAAGGCTAGACTATCGCTTTTTCATAAATTGTTGCAGGCTTCAGTTCCTGTCACATCTTCTCGTGTGTAGCCATAAGGGAGCCTAACTAGGTTAGCAAGGGAATTTCACTACGAATTGAGTTTTGCGCTCACCTATGAAAGTTGTCACGAGACGACTTCTGACTTGGCAGATATCCTCTGGCACCAACCAGATAGTGGCACCTAGCTTTCGGGCAATGCTGATGCTGAGCTTCGCGTTCAAATATGCATCCTCATCCGTCTGTCCGGCAGTTACAAGGTCATAATCAACGTAACTGCTCTTGATACCGTTCAATACATCAAGTAAGAAAACTCCGGTGGCGATGGCAGGATCCTTGAATGATCTTATGGCAGAGTTACGTCCACCTCTCTTGGACATGTCATTTGCCCAGCGAACCATCTCAGCATCGGTAATTTCTCTCTTGCCGAGTTTCTGCGCTAGAGAGGCAAGTGTCACCGTAATGTTCTTCCTCATGAGCTGCCAAACCAAGCCAAGAGTCAAAGTCCTTTGGCCGTCAGTAATGTCAGCACCCTGAATGCCGACCAGCGAAAACCCATTTTGCTTGCCGAGCTCAATAGCGTAGTTAGTGTTCTCCACGGCCTTGAATCGAATCATTTCACCACCGTGAGCTGGGGGTTTGTTGACATGGCGCCAGTTGACAGAACCGCGGATAACCTTGTCATATGCTTGCAGAAGGATACTGCCGTCTCGTAGGTCGTCAAAGAACGACACCACAGGTGGCTGAACATCCAAGCTGTTAAGCCAGAGTGTGAATACCCTGGCCTCTCTCTCTCCCTCAGCATCGAAGTCTTCAACTGCGAGCTTCTCTTCTTCCGTGATAGGATCCAGAGCTGGGTGGTTATTGAACAGGTTGGCAACAAATGCCAGGTTCAGCTTCGGATTGCCAGCAACCAGTGATGTAGGGGTAAGGAACTTTCGGCATTGGAGCTTTTCGGCCTCCTGAAGAACTTCTTCGGCCCTCTGTAGAAGATCTTTTGTCTGGAGCGGTGCTCTGCTGCAGCCGTATTCGCCTCCGATTTGGGCGAGCAGGACAGCGTAGTTCTCGCCATCTTTGACATCGGTGGAGAAGTTGGAGACCCTTCATAGTCAGGTTAGCGTTGGGGAAATGTTCGAATTCAATTATACGAACCTTCGTGACCAGTTTGCTGCCTTGAGATGATAGTTGAACCATCGGAGGAGGATTTGTTCAGGTGGAAGCCGGAGAAATTGCTCCAGGGTTTCGTCTTCTTCCAACAGCCGGTAGAGCTCGGGATGCAGCTTAATATCGATTTTACCAAGAAGGCCGCGACGAATAATTTGCCAGATGAGGCCCAAAATCAGGTGCTCGCGCACTTCTATTATGTCACCTGCGCCGATGTTGACGACGGAACAGCCAATGCCCTTGCAAGACTCAATGACGATGTTGTTGTTCTCGCTCATTTGGAACGCGTTGAGTTTCTTGGTTTTCTTTCCAGGCATATTCAAAACACGCTCATCAATTGTGTCCGGGACGCTGTCATTGATGAGTTTCGCGAGGACTAATCCGTCCTTGCAGTCGTCAAACATTTCAAATGTATTGGTAGGGAATGGCAGGCGATTTCCAATGTCCGCATCACCCGCCAGAACGGCGTTAATATGCCGGGTAAATTCTGTACGTTCATCTTCGTTGATTGTGTGAGTGATATTTGCGCTGGAGCCCTGCACTTGAATCTTGCCGCTGACGCTACTCTTCGTGGCATGCCCACCGGTTCGCTGGGTTACAACGCCGCCTGAAGGAGCAGTTGGCCCGGCAGACAGGCGCTTCTGGGCGGGAGACGAGTCTCGTAGCTTCGCTACGAGCTATTTCAGTGTGCATTAGACAGAATTCATGGGACACAACACCGGCACAACTTACCCCAACATAGTCTTCGAGCTCGACGCGTCTTGAGGAATCCAGGTCAACTTCCTTGAGTGCCTGTCGCACGACATCATAGGGTAGATTCTCGCTTTGCTGTGTAGCTTTGATTGCCGTTGCTTCGTCCAGGTATCCTCGGTCGTCTACGTCAAGCCGCTGGAAGGCATCTGACAGCGTAAAAATCTCGTTCTGCTGAAACTGGGGGAATTTCCTGTGGGTTACATGTCAGCTTCGAATCAGTTCTCTTGTTAACCTGGATTACCTTTGGAGTTTGAGGACATTCATTTCGCCTGATTTGATCGGTGCTTTGGTGGTAAGGTACGTTGGTCCGGTTGTGCTCGTCGGTACAATTACCTGCAGAGTCACGGGTGACGGAGCTGGCGGATGCGTTCTAGTGAAGAGGTCGGCTGGGAATATCCCAAGTGTTGTTTTTTTCCTGCTATTGTGTCTTCTCTGTCTACCACCTGCCACACAGGTAGGTACTTGCACTGCAACTGGAATGTCTGTCTTCGACAGTTGTAGTTTGATGAGAGAGTTTGCGACAGGAGGGGATAGCTGTGGCGGGGCAGGGAGTGATGTAATGGTTAGTGGGGCATACACGACGCTGCCGCCACACGACAACTTTGTTCCTCTGTGTATAACGATGGCACTAAATAGGTTTCGGTTGTGCAGTCGTCAGCACTGTCGGTTAGAATGCGATCTTGGCCAAGTTTTGTTATCGGGATAGAGCTTTTCGTATGGTCTAGCTAAGCAGATGTCTTCACTTCACCCGAGGCCTAACCTGTTGGCTTTTTGTGCATAGCGTTTTTGGACAATAAATTTGAGTGAGGCAGCAAACGCCTGCTAGTTCATGGAAATGGCTGGTAAGAAGTGCATATTGAACAGCCGTTACCCAATATGTGCCTAGAAAATTACCACCCAGTAAGGCGGGTCTGCACCTCGGTGGCTTGTTGCTTGTGTGTGATTTTTCCACCACTCGCTAACCCAGCAGAGAGGGTAAAAAGACGATGGCATCCTGCAAAGCGTGCGACGAGCCACTGGTGCTCCATATGAGCGACAGCGATGACGAGGGAGAACAATCCAATGCTTTTGATATTCCCGATGATGTTGAACTCTCCTGCCACTGTCACTACCACTGGTAGGAGCTGCCGACACGCCTCTGGAGCGGGCTCGACTGGTATTGCTAACTAATTTTCGAATAGGCAATGCCTTATGGACAATGCTTCCACGGTAATTTCCACCTCCCAGTGTCCTTCTTGTGGGGAAAACATCACAAACTCGGCCGTGTCTGCAGGTAGCTCTCGTGCAACCGACATCCCTGCTATTCTCGTACGGTATACGAACGAGGGCGGTATACAGGATGCTTTAGACATTTCAGCATCTGTACTGGAGGAGGCGTATTTGGAAGCGCACCCCGACACCGCCCCGGCGCGAGCCTTCCATGTAATGTGCGCGAGTGGTGATGTGGATGGTCTCATTGAGCTGCTGTACTACTCTGGTGATCAGGTCCCTGATCTCGGTGCGATGGTCAGGTATCAAGACCCTCTACATGGAATGAAAAGTGGCCTCCATTTGGCAATCGAGAATCGACATGGGGATGTTGTGTGGCTATTGTTATGGGTTTCTTCCTTGTTGCCGTCGGATATCTTCCCCCCCCGCGCGAGGCATCCCGCGGAGTCCATTGGCCTTGGTCGACTCTGTGTCGATAGTTCTACAGACATTAGAGGCTTGTTGGATGGCGAGGGGCGCAGTGCTGCTGCTTTGTTTGCGCAGCTGGGTGCTCCGTCACCGCATTTTGTTGACATGGGTGTTTTGACGATGTAAAATGGCAGCTTGTTTTGCGGATGTTGGCTCTGCAGTCTCGCGCGAATCTTTGTGGCTATGGGTGTCATGGTCAAGTTGAATAAAAAAACGAATGCACGGGCTCTGACCACCTACTGTATGTTACTCCTTCGTCGTCACATTCGCAAGCATCACATAAAGGCACCAGTAGCTCTAGGGTAGGCCCGCGTGCCGGGGCAATGAAAGGGGGGTGGGTAACGTCGGCCACCCACTTCTTAGCACCACCCACTTCTTAGTAGGGTAATCCTAGCCACCTCTTATTCTAACTAATATAATTTAACACGCGATTTCTTATGTAATTCCTATTCTTTAATTATAATTTTTTTCCTATATATACATTATACCTAATTATATAGAATCTAATATTTAAAATTGTGAAGGATTTAGGCCTAGGCCTGCCCTAAACAGTCACGTAGCGTCGCCACACGACCTACAAGCCGTAGGAGCCCACTCCCCCTTAGATAAGGGCCACACTACCGACTAAATAGCCTCTTCCCTCCTTAGGAATTTTAATATAACCTCTATATAGTGCCTACTTATAGTAGCCTAGGCTAACCTATAACAATTAAAATTCCTTTAAGAAAGGAACGACTACAATAGAAACGGACCCTCTTAGAAGCAAACAACTAATAGAATACAATAAACTAATAGTATAAATACAGATCCTATTAGAATAGAATAGTTAGTTAGAGATAGAGATATACACCCTATAAGAGTAGGTTAGAGTGACCTCGTCCTAACACTAGGTAGACTAAGAATAAATACAGTCTATACCCCCCCCTACGACCTTAACGGCTCTAGTTAGGAGGAAGCCCCTCCTACCTAGTGAAAAATTTAATAGTAATATAAAAACATTTATAGGTTAGAAATAGGCAATAGAATATAAGCTTAAACTTAACACTAAGTTTATTAGCCCCTAATAGGCCTAGTTTATATATATTTAGTCCTACCTAGGCCTAGTAGCCTAGTAGAAGGTTATTATCTACTTTAAGGTGGGGGGGTAAGAAGGTGGCTTAAACCCTATTCCTCTTCCTAACTTACCTTAAAATAGTCTTTAGTGACCCTCACTACTATAAGCTAGTAATAATAAGACTAAGCCTTATAAAGTAATAGGAGAAGGAGTCCTTCTCCTACTACTATATAAGGTTTAAATAAGAGTTAGTAATAGCTAGGGGACTATTATAGTCTAATAAGGTAAAACTTAATAAACTCTATATAACCCTCTTAAATATAATATAAAACCTACTAATTAGCTAATATATATTACACTTAAACTATAATAAAGCCGTCTAGGCTATCTAAGTAGTGTTAGTAGACCTTAAATCCTTCTAGATTAAAGAGGCTAACTATATATCCTTAACTAAGGCTAATAGCTAGTAATAGACTAATAATAATAGGGATATCTATATAATAGGCATAAATATAGTACGCTTAGGACCCTTAGTCCTAGTCTAGACAATAGACAGTTCCTTATAGTAGATAGTATAGGTCTCTAAAGTAACCCTCTAGGCCTAGAGAGACACTAGTATATATCTACACTATAGCTAGGAAGGGTATATAATTATAAAGTGCTAGCTCCTCTCTACTAAACCCCTAAAGCCACTAGAGGTTATAATAGTAGTGTATAATACCTAGGATATAGAATTAGAAAATAATAATACCTAGGGAAAAGACTCCCTCTAGGTGAACTAATAGTATAAACATATATTAAGGAAGAAGGGGTTAATAGTTAGGGGAGGGTAGTATAGGAATAGTTAGTAACTTAAATAAATTCTAAACCTTTCCTTATCCCTACCCTCCTTAATACGTCTATACTAATAGACACCCTAATTAATATAGGATATAAATACTATAGAGTAATATAAGAAAGCCTAGCTAATTCCCTCTAGCTATAGTGGTTCTACCTACTAATAGTAAGATATATCTAACTTATAGTAGGGGAGGGGCCGCCCCTTACTATAAACGAAGCCGTATAGACGATAATAGATATAGACGGTTAGAAGTTCTCTATCTTACTCTATATAATACCCTTACTATCCTAACTAGTTATCCTAGGCCTACTATAGCTAAAGAGATACTAGTTAGTTATTAATATAGTGTAAGGCTGCCTCCTCTCCTAACGAGAGCCTAGATAGTGGATCCTTAGTATAGGGCGCTATAATAGAATAAAACTAGCCCACCTATTAATAGGAGGACGATTCTATAAACTCTTATAATAGATCTAGGAAAGGACTAGGATAGAGGTAGTAATAGACGTTATAAGCCTATATAAGATTAATTTATACCTAGAACACACCCTAGTAAAAGAATAGACCCTACTAATATAGTATAATAAGTTTATAGGCCTATTTAAAGAATCCTCTATAATAGACCTTCCCCTACACTAGCTAGGTTTTAATTATAAGATATAAATCTAATAATAACTAGATAGTATAGAGAAGGAACTACCCTATAGCTGGTTATATTAGATATCCTAGGACTAACTACTTAAGCTCTAGTAATAACTCACTACCCTCTTAGATAGAGGCTAGATCTATATAAGCTCCTCCCTAGCTATAGCCCCTATTCCTACTTATTAAGAAAGTGAGTAGCGCCTAGTGTTTTTATATTAATTACTAGGCCCTAAACATAATTATATAGTATAACTACTACCCCCTTCTACTAATTAAAGAGATATTATAGACCTTATTAGAAGTAATATAGTATACTAAGCTAGATATCTATATAGTATTTTACTAAATCTAGATAGTGTCTAGTTTAGAGAGATACACTATATTCTACACTTAGTTTAGCCTCTTTAAGTAGTGTGTCTACCCCTTTAGCCTTTTAGGCGCCCTAGCTACCTTCTAATACTATATTAATAGTGTACTAGGAGACTCCTTTAATATATATATAACCGCCTACTTTAATAATATACTTATATATAGCTCTAGGGACTAATCTAACTATAAGGTAAAGGTTAAGGAAGTACTCTAATAGCTTTAAACTATAGGCCTATTTATTAACCTATAGAAGTGTAAGTTTTCTATTAAAACAGTTAAGTACCTTAGGTTTATTATTAAAGTAGGATAGTCACTTATACCTAACCTAGATAAGGTAAAGGCTATCTAGGAATAGGGTGTACCTATAAAGGTCTCTAGAGTGTATAGCTTCCTAGGATTTACTAACTTCTACTAGGAGTTTATTCCTTAGTTCTCTATAATATCCTCCCTACTAATAGCGCTTATATAGAAAGGTGCCCTATTCTACTAGGGAGTAAAAGAGGAGGAGGCTTTCTAAGGACTAAAACGACTATTCCTATTAACACTATACCTAGCACTATAGGACCCTAATAGGGAGACAGTAGTAGAAATAGACTACTTAGGTGTAGGCCTTAGTGGATACCTATTATAGAAAGATAAGAATAGGATACTATAGATAGTCACCTACTATTCTATAAAACTATCCTCTATAGAATAGAACTATACTATCTATAATAAGGAACTACTAGTGGTTATAGCCTACTTAAAAGTATAGTTAGTAGAACTCTAAGGCTAATCCTCCCCCTTTATAATCCTTATAGACTATAAGAACCTTAAATACTTTATAAAACCATACCCACTTTCTAAGAGATAGGCACACTAGGTGGAATTCCTCTTATAATTTAGTTATAAAATATAATACTGTCTAGGGCTACTTACATAGAGGCCTAATACACTAAGTTAACTAGAGTCCTATAGTAAGCCGGGGCTAGGATAGGAATAAGCCGTCCTAACACTAACTATAATAAGTATACTAGAAGATAATAGTTTAGTCCCTACTTAGTTAAGCCCCTTCTAGGATAGGACCCTATTAGACCTATAGGCATAGGCGTTATCTACTAATAAGACTTATACTATAAAGATATAGGACATTAAGGTAGGATTAAGGAAGTTTTCCTCCCTAGTAAA
>MWMN01000001.1:611623-782161 GCA_002968875.1 Cordyceps cicadae | reverse complement strand
AAATTAATATTATTATTAACCTAGGTAGTATAGCTTAGGGTTAATAGTGAGTTACTATAGAAGAAGTGTAGTAAGAAACTACTAAGAGGTAGCACCTAGAGGGGAGGGGGCTATAGTGTATTAGACGTTAAAGAGGGCTCTTACACTAATAGAGAGAAGGCGAGTAGGTCAGCTATAGTGTATAGCTAAGAGTATAATATAAGCGAAGTCACTAGGAGTATTATAAGACTCCTTAAAGTAGACCTAATAATAAGTTAACTTATAGGGTAGGGAGTATAAATAGCAATAAGGGGAACACTTATAAGAATTATAACACTATAAGCGCCTACTATAATAAGACTAATATAAGTATTAATAATTGTCCTTACTATCTAAGGAGGAGTAGGAGTAGGAGTAGTAAGAGTGTAAAGGATACTACTTAAGGGCCCTCTATAGGCGTAACTAGTTCTTAATAAGGGCCTATATAAGTGTGGTTTATTAAGCCTATATAGCTACACTTTACTATATTATCTATACTATTATCCCCTATAAGGCCTTAAAACTATAATTAAGGTTAGTTATATTAGTATTTACCTACTATATAGTGTAGGATATAGTGTCCTAGCTATAACGCCTACTACTCCCTAATATAAGAATAAGCTAGCTACTACCTATACCTTCTTTAGTGTTAACTATATTACTAGGTGTAGTTATAGTAGAGACGAGCGTCGGCTAAGGTGGGTTCTACTTAAGCTAGGTGATAGTATTATTTAAATCACTAATAAGAACCACTATAGTAGTAGTTAGGATACCCTTCTTTAACCTAGCCTTACTAGGCTTACTAATATATAGTCTCTTAATAGTACCACCTTAGGCTATAAGCGTATATATACATTTTAGTAGAGAGTATAGTAAAGGACTTATAGTAAAGAGGTGGTTATATAAGTTATATAGTTTCTTTTAGTTATAATACCTCTTATAGGTTACTATTATAGTTAGTAGACACTTAAGCTAGAGGCTAAATAGTATTATATTAAGATACTACTTATAAGAGAACTACTCTTAAATAAATTTAAGTAACTCCTTATTATTAGAGTCACCTACTATAATAACTCTACTACTAACTTATTATAGCTAGTGATAGCCACTAGGACTAGCTAAACCGTTATTACCTAGAGGTGGGGGGGGAGGGGGACTAGTAGAGGTAGATATACTCTTAGTACTAATTAAGAAATAAAGAAGAATAGCGTAGAAAATAAGTAGTTATAAGCGGTTTTAGGGATTAAGAATAGTATAGGAATAGACGAGAGAAGGGTTAGAGGAGGTAGAATTTAAAAAGAAGAAGAAAGAGAAGGGAAGAGTAAAGGGGAGGGGGCTAAGGCGCCTATAACTTAAATTTACTATAAATGTAGCTAGGCGAAAAGTAAGTTACTACTTACTTTTATAACCCCTATAAGCTAGGCCCTAATAGGATAATAAAGAGAGATAGGTTAAGACCTATAAGGCCTATAATAGGCTTAACTATAAACCCTACTTATAATTAGTTCTTTTATAGAAGGAGTAGGCTACTAGGTAAGGGAATATAGTAATAGGCCTTATAAGGAAGACTAATAACACTAGACTACTATAGTTTATAACTATAGTGTCTAATAAGTATAGTGCCTACTACTATAGTGGCCCTAGCCCTACGAACTAATAGTGGCTTAGTAAGGTAGAGTGATTATATAAGGAGGGGTGGCTAACCCCTATACACCTTTTTTTTTTTTTTTTAGTGGGGGCTATATGAAGGATTTAGGCCTAGGCCTACCCCGAATAGTCACGTAGTGTCGCCACGTAACCTATAAGCCGTAGGAGCCTACTCCCCCTTAGATAAGGGCTACACTACTAACTAAATAGCCTCTTCCCTCCTTAGGAATTTTAATATAACCTCTATATAGTGCCTACTCGTAGTAGCCTAGGCTAACCCGTAATAAAAATACACTCTAGGACGTTATTAGGGGCTATAACTAATCTTATATATTATAATACTAGAATATACTATAGTTAATAATATAGGCCTATTTAAAGGGTAGAATATTATAAAAAGAGGCTTTTAGGTAGATATAAAAGCTTCCTATAGCTTAGGAATTATATCTAATTTCTTAGATATTAATTTAGGATATAATAGGTAACCCTTCTATATATAAGTAGGTTAGGAAGATTATATTAATACTAGCTAAATATAATAGCTATTAATAACATTAGTAAAAATTAGTTAAAAGGCTTTTTATACTAAAATCTAGAAGTTAAGACCTTAAGAGGTAAAAGGCTTAATTTCTAATAGATAAATAGTATTTTAACTTATATTATCTAGGATTTCTTTAAACTTCTAATAATCTAAGCTATCTAAGAGAAACTACTAGTAAATTAATATAATATAGATAAAATAAGGCTTATAATAGGGCTCTAAGAGAATAGCCTAGTACTAAGGTTATTAAAAAAGTAAATTACTTTAAAGAAGTAGTCTAGTTAATATTATTAAAGTATAATTTTTAAATATATTTTAATAACTAGAAAGAGACTAAAGCTATTAGTTCTTTTTAATAGAAAGAATATATAATAATAGTAGTTTCTTAATAAATTATACTCCTTTAAAGGCTAGTTCTTTAAAGTAATAGTAAGAGGTTAGATAAATAATAAAGTAGTAGTATTCTAGTTAAAAGTAGTCTTTTTACCTTAAATAAGACTACTTACTAGCTAGTAATATCTTCTTATTCTTAATAGCTATAGAAGTTATTATATAGCTAAATTCCTATCTAAATACTATTAGAATAATATTTATTTATTATTCCTACTAGCTTATAACTCCTATATTCTTTAACCTCTTAATATAGCTATATTTAGCTTAATTAAAGCTAGTTATTAGAAGGAGCTTAGTATATAATCTAATAATACTAATTCTTTACCTATTAGTAAATAAATCTTTCTTAAATATTACTCTATTATTAAAGAAGCTAGATTAATAGAAAAGAATATTTAAATTAGTTAATAAAAGAATAGTCTTTAGCTAGTTAATATAGCTTAACTACTAATAAGTGATTTACTATTTAATCTAGTTAAAATAATACTATAATTAATACTAATTAAACTAAAAAAAGTACTTAAAAAAGGCCTACTAGAGGTTAAAACACTAGTAAATAAATACTAACTTTAGCGCCTATTCTATAATAGTACTTAATAGATAACTAACTAGTAGTTAGTTAGTTAAATATAGTAGAAGATTAAAAAGTAATTTAATATCTAATAAGCCTAAATTATACTTATAGAAGATAAGATATTAGACCTTAAGTTAAAATTAAAGCTATTATAGCTAAAAAAATATTAAATAGTTATTATAAACCCTAATAATTTATTTATATAAGTGATTAATATTAAAAACATATATTAATAGCTTAATAAGTAACTTAATAGTAATTCTAGCTAAATACTATATAACCTATTAAAGGGCTAATTAATTATTAATTTATCTACCTATAAGTAGTATTTTTATATTATTTGAATTTTATTTAGATTATCTATAAAGGTTCTACGTAGTAGGTTGTGATTAAGGTAGCCTGCCAAGAAGTGGGTGGTGCCAAGAAGTGGGTGGCCGACGTTAGTGGCGCACTAATGACCGACCACCAGTTGCTTCACAGGGGATACAACTTACCTACCCAGCTACAACACTAGTCATCGCATCCCTCATAGCCGCCCAAGGAAGCGGCTCACTTTGTGAACCACGCGACTGAAACTTCTGCGCTGTTTTCGCAAGACGGAGAGAAAATCAATCAAAGGTTCAACCTGCTTCTGCCATTGGAAAAAGTGACCCACAGGGGACAGCTTGAATCATCAACTTGCGGCGAAGCATCAGCCGAACCCGCAACCGCCGGGCTGAAGCTCAGGCGAGGACAGAAACGTGGCACTGCCCTGCAGAAAGCCAGGGCTCCGCCCAGGACTTCTCACCAGACAGCTCATCCCTCATGGCTCACCACGCACTTTAGCGCTGCGCCGCATCATGAGCACAAAGGACGAAGCGGTGCCCAATGGCGGGCAAAAACGAGACGAAAGGCAAGAAACGCCATACTGGAGCTCCGCGCTGAGCTCAATGGGAATATGGAGTGTCGCCAAGCCAGGAACGCAAGCTGGAAACCACGCCACGGAAGAAGTGAACACGACGAAACCTGGACCTTCAACGGATCACCTCACCACACCATTCTATGGGAAAAGCCTCCGAAGCTATCCAGAAGGCTGCCCCTGGCCTGGGGTGCGCTGGTTCCACGCCGTTGATGTACGATATCACAGGAAGGCGATAAAGTGCATGCTGACATTGCGACAGGTGCCGAAGAGAAACACATTACCACCGTTTGGTGCGAAAAGTGCCACCGAAGCAAAAGCGCCCCCAAAGCCTAAGAAACTCTCAGCATTCTCAACGGAGGACTCTAGGAGGCTGGAAGCGCGATACCAAAGCCTTCTTGAAGCTGAGGAGGAGTTACGGAAAAAGACAAAATGCACGGAAGCCAAACTGCAGCACGTCACTGGCGATAACATGACCATGGATACATGCGTCCCAGTCAATGAAGATTTCTTGTTCGATGTTAGCATCCAACGGCGAGAAATCTGCCCAGTCTACTGGCTTGGCCCAGTCTACGAAGGTGTGTGTAGTTTACCAGTTGCAAGAGTAGACGATGCTGAGATAATCGACGCCAGTCCGCCGTGGGACTTGGTTTTTTCAGGACGGCTCTAGTTTGAGACCATGCGAAGAAAATCTCGCGGCGCAATTGGAAGAAGTGAGTCCTGCAAAGCGCCTGTAAAAGATCTAACTAACATGCGGGGAGGGGTATCTGAAAGTAAAAGCATGGATTGCGCCAGGTGAGCTTCCTCCATGGCCATGCAGCCGCGTACTATCAAACTTACCACCAGGTTGAAGACAAAGGACCCAGTCGAAAGCGGGACATTGCAAACGTACAGGCGACTGGAAATGGTAGTCTTGATGTATCTGGAGACAGCACTGAACCAGCGGCAGAGGTAATACAGGCCAAACTCAAATCTTACCGCCTCTTCGGAACGTACATGAACAACACTGTTACGTATGAAGATGCCAGTGCTGCCTGGTTAGTATCGGATGGCGTCTTATCATGGGTGGCGGCATCCGTCTACGAGCGCTTCGCAGGCGGTGGTCATATGAGCGGCGTCAAGCTGATCAGAGGTTATTCAGACCAAAGCAAAGCCAAGGAAAAGGACAAGGCCGACAACAAGAAATCTTCCGCTGATACCGAGGACAGAAAGCAGGCTACAGGCACGTCCTTCACCAAAGACGTGGCCGTGGGCGACAAAGTATGTGGTGTGACGGAAGCGGCTCGCACAGGCAAGACTCTGCTGCAAAGAAGGCTCTCAACGATTATAGATAGTGAAGATCGCCGCTCAGTAGCAAGCGAAAAGGATGTGCAGAAGCTGAACGAAGAAGAGATGCGTCATGATTACCGTGCTCCGACCGGGGAGTCGCAAAACCGAAACATCGAGCACCTAGTGCTAGTCACGCATGGAATCGGGCAGCGACTGAGTCTCAGGTATTTGGAAATTGATTCGTGCAGTATGAAACTGTGCTGACCGGTCATTTAGAACGCAAAGTGTAAACTTCATCCACGATGTCAACATCTTACGCAAGACTCTGAAGGGGGTATACACGGATTCCCCAGAGCTTCGATCCATGAATCGTGACGAGGACGACGGTCCAGGAAATTGCCGTATGCAAGTGTTGCCAGTTTGCTGGCGTCACAAGGTTGAATTCCCAAGAAGAAGAAAGCGGAAGGCGCAACCCGACGAAACGGATGTTGCTGAGGCTTATGAAGAAGAAGAAAACTGTAAGACCCCTCTTCACACCACTTTAGGAACGGATTACTAACAAAGCGTTTGAAGACCCAACATTAGAAGATATCACGATAGATGGTGTGGCGTATGCCCGAACACTAATATCCGACCTTGCCCTGGACGTTCTTCTTTACCAAAGCTCCTATAGGGCCGAAATTTCGCAAACAGTTATTGAGGAATCAAATCGCATTGTCGACTTGTTCAGGAGGCGAAACCCAGCATTCAAAGGAAAAATACACCTGGTTGGCCATTCCCTTGGCTCCGCCATCCTATTTGACATCCTTTGTCATGAGAACAGGCAACGTCGTTACGATCTGAAGCCAAGTCCTTTGCGCTTCCTCCCCCACCGTGGCCCAGCGCCATTTGAGACCAAGTATACTTTGGATTTTGATGTGGAAGATTTCTATTGTCTGGGGTCGCCAATTGGCCTATTCCAAATGCTCACTGGCAGGTATGGCTATTCTGTCTTTGTATCGCAGACCACGCCTAACAATAGTATGTGCAGGACCATCGCCGCGCGCCAGCCGATGCGGAACTCCCCCAGAGTCAGCTTGGCTAGAGCCATAGACTCAGAAAGCCTGGAGGGTAGCTTTACAGCTGACATGGATTCTGAAAGTTCGGCTTCGCGACCGGATGCGCAGCAGCTTTTCAATATATTCTATCCTTCCGACCCTATAAGCTACCGCCTAGAGCCTCTAATTGCACCGTCCATGGCGGCTATCAAACCGCACAATCTGCCATACACCAAAAAGGGTCTCTTTGGAGTGGTAGGGTCACAGGGATTTACCGGAATCGGCACGAAAGTCGGCCAAAGCGTCAGCGGTCTCTTTGCGAGCCTAAGCACTGGGATTTCTGCGAATCTATTGCCGGCTTCGCTCCGAACCACAAGTGAAGAGGCTCAGATAATGATGCAAGAAAGCAATACCTCAGGAACCTCTGCCGATTTGTTGCTCAAGGGAAGAAACGGCCAAGGGCAGGCCACGATGACGGAGAGCGACGGAGTAGACGATGACGAAGAAGCATTGTCAGCAAAGCAGAGCAGCCAAATTGCTTCATTGTATTCAAGATTTCAGGTGAGCAGAGAGCGCGGTGAAGAAGCCCCAACTGGCCCTGCTATAGGCTGCGAAGATCGCAAGACACAGAAACAGCAGATAGCTCAGAGGAAAGTCTGGGCGCTCAATCGCAATGGACGCGTTGACTTTAGCATTCAAGAGTAAGTCGGCACGCTCGACGCTTTTGGTAGCACAACTGACGACTGCAGGGGAGCTCTGGATTTTAACCCCATTAGTACAATAGCTTCGCACATTGGGTACTGGGGTGAAGAAGATGTTAGCCACTTTATACTTTCACAGGTTCTCTCGCGGACACACAAGAAGCCATCAGGATAAGCAGTTTACAAGTGAGAGAAGAACGACATGCTATACTCTGAAGGGTCAAATATCTAGAAGAATCTATCCTGTTGACTATATCATCTGTTAATGCTCATATCACGGATTTGCTCCACGTGACTCTTTCAGCAACCAGCATATAGAGCTAACGAAGCTGCGTACAATTAACTTCCTAACGTGCATAACAAACCAGCTCCTTCAAGTTACAAATTAGTTTTCAACTTCAATCAACACCTAGAAATGTGTGGAAGATATGCTTTGGCGTTGGTGAGTCATCTGCTAGCGCTGTGCATGTTGTGAATCAATCTTGTGGTCAAAGGGGATCGTTCAACTGCTGACGAATGTAGCGCCCGTCTGATATCCGACAAATAATGGAGGATGCAGGTATGCCGGTAGGCGATGCACCAGAAGACGACGGAAATGACGCACCAAGGCAATCATACAACTTCGCCCCCGGGTACTGTGGAGCGGTGTACCGGGCTGATACACCCGACCGCGGGGCGGGACCAACGCCGCCCGGGGCGGCCGAGGGCATCCAGCACCAGGATGATGAGGGAATCAGCTACAAGCTACAGTCTATGAAATGGGGGCTCATCCCCTCCTGGTCTAAGCGTAACCCCGATTACGCTTCCATGCTGAAGACGATCAATTGCCGGTCTGATTCGCTTAGCACCCCCGGCGGCATGTGGGCAACGATGAAGGCGCGGAAGCGATGTGTTGTCATTGCGCAAGGATTCTACGAATGGCTTAAGACTGGACCTAGGGAAAAACTGCCTCACTATGTCAAGAAAGCAGACGGGCAGCTCATGTGCTTTGCCGGGCTGTGGGATTGCGTGCAATACAACGGTAAGTGCTTGGCAGGGTAGCGTGAATGCGACAAAACCGCAGCACTAATGAAACCAGATACGCATGAAAAACAGTACACATTCACGATAATCACCACGGATTCAAACAAGCAGCTGAAATTTCTCCACGATCGTATGCCTGTCATTTTCGAGCCTGGATCCGATGCGATGCGGCAATGGCTAGACCCTAGCACATACGAATGGTCTAGGGACCTGCAGTCATTGCTACAGCCTTTCCAGGGCGCGGTGGAGGCCTACCCAGTGAGCAAAGACGTCGGCAAGGTAGGGAACAACTCGCCGACATTCATCCAACCACTTTATAGTAGGGAGAACAAGTCGAACATCGCCAATTTTTTCTCTAGCGCCAAAGCTGATGAGCAAGTCGGAGCAACGGCCCCGAAGCCTAATGATGCAACGACCACGGGTGCTGAGGATGTTGGAGAGAAGCGAAAACGGTTAGCTGAGGCGGGATCAAAAACGCAGCAGAAAAAGCAAGCTACACTAATAAGCACGATCAGCGCGACGAACAACGCCGGCAAGAAGAAGAAAACCGAGGTTCCATCATCGAAAGGAACGCCAAAAATTACCAAGTTCTTTGTTAAATAAGGCGAAGAAGAAATAATTTAGATCATCTCGTGGTCTTGTACGTTTTTCAACATGCTAGCTTGCTTGATATTTTCTTTTTCAGTACTTCGGTTATCTTTATACTATGTACGTTATGCCAAGGGAGCTACGACAAGAAGAAAAAAAAAAAAAACGTTAAAAAGGTGCAGCTCTATGCGGGCAAAACTTCACCGCAAGTATTTTAAAAAGATTGAGTATTATCCAACTATACGTCAGCGAGCTCTCAGAATATTAAAAAAGCGCCTGGGCCCTCGAAACGTTTTTGTTCTACTTGGTTTTCATATCTCGCTGCTACGGCCGTTGAAAAAAAAAAAAAAAACAATAGAGCGTTTTAGTAGGGCGGCAGCCGAAATTTGAAAGTACGAACAAGCTGACTCAGACTATTAAACATCCCTTACGGCTTTTTTTAATTGCACGTCAAATCACGAAAGCACTGTTTTATAACAAGAACTTTATTAATCTGTTAAATATCTATTCACAGGCACGCAGCATTAGACCAATTATGATGAAGTGGAATTCATTACCACCCACCGCACACCCACCGCACACCCACCGTCCTGTCAAGTACTTTCCGATCTCGCCCAGACTGGTCCAATCGGCGGCTTGCCTTGCATCAATCAGCAGTAGTTCAATACACGCTTCGAGCTCCTGGAGAGCGACCTACAGCAAGTTCCGACCGAAACAACTACGTACAGCCTTGCTGTTTAAATCAGGCCTCCTTATCCGCCTCGGCATTTGGCCTTGCGAGCCTGCGATCTTTATTGGCTGCGCCATAACCCTGTTATGGCTGAATAGCCATCGTGCAAATGGGCTAGCCACCTGCGACGTTTTTCGAGCGTGGCAGCTTCGCGATGCGTGAACGGCGGCACTAGAGCCAGACTTGGATCTCTCAGCGCTCTCGGTCGATTCGCGAAATAGGATCGACCATCTTCTACCTGGCTCATCGCTCTGGAAAGATCATCAGTCATTAGAAGGGCTGATTGAATCAAATAAGGTAAAATAGTGGGCGCTCGCCGACCAGGCTTGGATGTGATGTTGCAAGCCTGACGTCATTGACTTTGAGGTTGGCGCGGTGAAGCAACGTTCGTTCTTGCCGGGTACTCTTTTCCTAGCCGTGCATAGAAAAAAAAGGGAGAATGGTAGGTTTATGAATACCTTACCGATACCTCGGTCCCAACACTACCCACGCAACTGGCTGGCTGGCCAGGTACTAACGGAATGTGAAGCAAGGCGAGAGCAAGTGAAAAGTATGACGTGATAGGCAGGTAATGTAACTCGCCTGCTAGTGAGAAGCTATATTTACTTCCCATCCGTCTCCTTGCCTGTGTAAACTGTTCCTCCCATCACTCCTAACAACCAGATACACCCAACGATATGCACAAACTTGGTCTTTTTCTCACTGCTACTGTCCTGGTGATCCAGGTTGCCGGCAGCAGCTGGTTCCCTGGCCAGCGCGCAGGTTAGTAAGCATCGTTCGAGTAGACAGAGATGATCGCTAATGTCCCCTCAGTGTACAATAAATGGCATGAAACTGAACTCGAACGATGGCTCTCTGATCACGGCATCCCGTATCCCAAGCCGGCTGACCGGAAAGATATCGAAGATCTTGTTGAGAAGAACTGGAAAGACTACGTCACTGAGCCCTACCGCAAATGGAGTCCCTCCGAGCTGAGCGCTTTCCTTGTCGCTCAGGGCAAAGATGCGAAAGCAGGTGTCGATGAAAGTGTCGAGAGTTTGATTGAAAGCGTGAAGGCCAATTGGTACCGGTCGGAAGACGCAGCCGGCAAGGCCACCACGGAAACCAAGGACTGGATCCTCGAGACATGGTCCGACAGCCATCTCAAGGCACTCTGTGACAAACAAGGCATTTCTGGTACGCAAGCTCCGACGTCACTGTGCGCCACGTACTAACACCGACAGTCCCTGCTACCAGTAATCGAGATGCTCTACTCGCCAAAGCACGCCGCAGTTTCGAGGTCGGCTCTCAGGCGGCGGGCGAAACGCTCTCCTATCCTGGCGACTGGCTGTACGAATCTTGGTCAGACTCAGATCTTAAGAAGTGGCTCGACAAGAACGGCATTCCCGCACCTCAACGCTCCAGCCGCAACGCCTTGGTTGCTTCCGTGCGTCGCAACTCCCACCTTGCTTATCTCAAAGCCCGGGAGCAAGAGGCCAAGGCTAGGGCAAAGGCCAACGCTGCCTACGAAAAGGTCACCGACGAGGTGATTGATGCCTGGAGTGAGTCCGACCTGAAGAAGTTTGCCGATGAGAATGGCATAACTGTACCCCAAGGTACCAAGCTCAACGAACTCCGAGCCGCCGTCCGTCAGAACCGTGCTGAGGTCATGGGAACCAATGTACACGGCAAGGCCACCAAGGTTTTCGGGGCTGCTACGAGCCGGGCTAGCAACGAGTATGCCAAGGCTAGCGAGGATGCCACTTTAGTTGCTCAAAAAGCTTTCGAAGATGCCTCGAGCAACTGGTCTGAGAGCCGCCTCAAGTCGTATCTAGACGCCCGCGGGGTTCCTGTTCCCCAGAACTCCCACGTCGATAGCCTCCGTGCCCTGGTCCGTAAGCACTCGCACAAGGCTGCCTCTGGCTGGACGGTCTGGACCTTTGACGACTTTGATAAGGAGACCCTGCAGAACTACCTCCAGAAGCATGGTGATAAGGCCGCCAAAGTACTTTCGAAGAAGGCCGATGCTACTCGGGATGAGCTTGTCAAGACCGCACAGTCGGCCTATGCCAAGGCCGCGAAGAAGGGCGGTGAGGAGTACGAGATGGCCAAGCAGTATGGCATGGAGCTCCGTAACGAGGCCAAAAACAAGGCATTCGACACCTGGTCCGAGTCGGATCTTAAGGCGTACCTCGATAGTTACGGCGTGTCTGTCCCCCAGGGGTCCAAACTTGACGAAGTGAAGGCGCTCGCGCGCAAGCAGTGGGCCTATTTCAAGCACGGCACGACGACTCCTCACGGTACTCTTCTCGCTCAGGTCGAGGACGTACTCGCCAACGGCCTGAGCTGGCTCCAAAAGCAAATCCGTGCCGGCTCTGACACAGCGAAGGAGAAAGCCAGTGAGGCTGGTGCCGCAGCGCGTGAGAAAGCAGCCAAGGTACAAGAAGAGCTGTAAAATAAAGCCATGGAACGGGGAACGTGGACTGGGAGAGCTGTGGTGGGTGGAGAATACGCCGGAGGAAGAAATGCGATTCTTTGCTGCTCGGAACGGAAGTTGTAGGAAATCACGTAGCAGCACGGTTGTGGTTTGCTTATGTTATGCTCGCACAGATTGCGCCTGTACTTAATTCGGTTGCTTTTCGTTGAATCTCCATGCTTTATGTACACTTAACATCCACCGCGAAAACCACCGCTCGTGCTGATCGACGCTCGTCTACATGCTGCACCACGCACCATTACGCCCATAGTCTACACGTACCATCTGCGCCGGCGCTTATACACCAGGGGTGCTTGGGGTGCCAGTCAACATCCATGACCCCGAGCTTGCTGACAACGCGGTGGCCCTTGAGCATCTTAACTGGAACGATAGTGGCACTTTCCATCAGGTCGCTCACTACTTTGCCGTGGAAGATCTGCAGAGAGCCGTCATCGCTGGCATCGGCAAAGAGTGGTAGCGAGCGGTGGTACTTGACAGCGCGAATGGCCTCGGTGTGGAACCGCATCGTCTTGTACGGTCGGCTGGAGAGGTCGAGGTCATGCCACAGTAGACGGCGATCGTAGGAGCCGACAATCAAGTTATCGCCGCCGGGGTGAATATCGAAAGAGGAGATCCAGCGGGCACCAGGCTGCAATACCTTGACGAGCTCCTGCCTTTGCAAGTCGTAGCAGCGAATCATGCGCTGCGTGGCGACGAAGAACAGAGGACGTGAAGGGTGGAAATGCGCTGTCTGTGCGAGGCCATGCAGGCGACGGAATGGAATCTGACTGAGATGCTTCGAGAGGGTGTGGATTGCGACGGAGCTGCGCTGGCCGGTTGGGGAGACGGTGCACAGGAAATCGCCTCGCCGGTGCCAATCAATCGTCTTGATCACGGAGCGGGCTGTGGCCTTGAGCAGCACACCAGTGTTCTCCAGCTTCGATCCAGGGCGTGCCCACTTGGCTGGCCCCTCCGTCTTGCTGGCAGCCGAGTTCTGCTGCGCGCCGCCAGTGGCGTAGCCGAAACCAGCATCCAAAATATCTCGGCTCGCCTTTTCGATAGCGTCGCTGATGAGCGGCGGGCAGGCAAAGAAGAGGTCCTCGCCGGCGGCAGCGGCAAGGATAAACGTCTCCTTGACGGGGCGCCATCGAACGACCTGGACAGGCTCCTCGGAGCTCAGCTTGGCGGACCACTCCTGGTGGCCGTTAAGGGCCCAGACGCGGACAGTGCCGTCATCACCACCTGAAGCAATCCATTCACCGTCAGGGCTGAAAGCCACGGTGCGTACACGGCCATCATGGCCGCGGAAAATGGTCTGGCATAGGGATGGGAAAGGCTTGAGTTCCTCGGGCCGTGGCAGCTTGGGGAGAAGGGAGTTGGGGTCGATGTTGAGTCTATTCTTGCGGACGCGGGGCGCCAGGTAGAGATCAAGGCAGCGCTCAAACCGCTCCTTGACAAACTCACCGTACCCAGGCACCCGTCGGAGGGCGTCGTATTTCTGAGGGAGGTATTCCTTCTCTCTCTCCTCAGGGTCCTGGTCCTCCCAGGCCTGCCGCTCCTCGCTGGTTGGCAGGTACTCAGGTGGCGGATTGTAGCTGAGGTCGTATCCTGGCGGGGCGAGCTTGGGTGCCGGGATGTGCATGACGCCTCTATCCTGGGGCTCTTCATTGGCCCAGATGTCGTAGAAGGTCGCTGGGTCGTCTTCGGCAATGTCCTTGTCCTCAGGCGGCTTGTATGGCAAAATCTTGCCCGCCTTGATGGCACGAACCAACTGCGCAACCCGCTTAGCCTCGTGCTTTGAAGGAACAAAGCGTCTCTTCGGCTCCGGTGCTGCGCTCAGTGGCATCTTTTCCTCAATGCTTGTAAAGTAAGGCACCATGTCCTGCTCATGTTAGCACGACTCCGCAGAACAGGTAGCGAACTGTACATACGGGGTAGGGGTCGTATCCTTCCTCTGGCACCTCGTTCATTTGAAGCTTTCGAAGCAGTTCAAGCTCCTCTTGGCTCAAGTTCAGAGGCTTGCTGGTCTCCGGATCCGTCAGGCCAGTCCAGCCCTTGGGCAGCTCGATGCTGTCCAGGAGAGCATCTAGTGCCTCGCCGGTCGCCGGGCGCATGATCTTCTTGCCGTTGATATCATATCCTATGTGGGGATATGAGTCGTAAAAGGATAAGGGGATGTTGCCAATTGTGTTGACAGGGCCTTGGGCGTCGCTGTCATCGCTGTCGTAAACGGGGTCGATCTCTTCGTATTCATAACGCACGCCGCCATTGGCGTCCGTCACAACCTTGCATGGCCGCTCGTTGTTATCCTCGTCATTTTCCCTTGGGTCGGTCTCGTCCTCGTCCTCGTCCTCGTCGGGATCTTCGGGGAAATCGTCGCTCGATCCGTCGTCGAGGTCGGGCTCACCACCTGACTCGAAGTCGTCATCCTCGTCTTCGCTCTGGGACAAGACGCCCTCGAGATGACCATCAAACTCTTCATCAGAGACTTGATCCTCCGAGGGATTTTTTCTTTTCGGCGCTGAGCGAGCCATTGTGCTGAATTCGTTGCGGCGACACGGGCACTGTCGGGGATGGGTGCAGAGTCGATAACTCCCCAAGAACTTTTTTTTTTGCCAGGCTTATCAGTGATGGCCGTGCCGATAAGAGCTGTGGCGCAGGCGGTGCTCTAGAGGTACGTCTTTAGAGGGCCACGAAGTAACCGGTGGGGCTCAGACACTGGGCACACAGTGCGCAGGCCGTGGCGGTCGCTAGGCTACTTGGTCACTCACCGAGACACTGAGGCGATTGCTGGCGCAGAATGCGCAGACCAACACTTACAAACTCATGCGTATAGCGCAGTTTCCACTCTCTCTTCGGATAATGCGGCCTTGGTAAAATGCAAAGGTGAGCTCAAACCTGTGCCCAGCCGCATTGGCGTGATAACGGCCCTCTTGCGAACCCTTTACCGCCTATGACGCTGCTCCATGCAGTTCAGGTAGTTACATACGCCCTGATGCAAACAGAGGATGCGGTTCTTAATATATATCGCGTCCAGTGAACTGCAGGCGAAATCGATTGCTGCTATTCATTCTATATAAACAACATGAACTTTGCAGCGATTGGCCAACAAAAACAACCATGTCACAAAGAATTCATCTATCCCCAGACAAGGCAATCATCAGCTGCAGCCAGCGATCCAACACTCGCTCCACCTATACCAAGAGCGCAAGCGCACATTCTGCGAAGAGCTATAGGTAGCGTTCTCTTCAGCTACCCAATTCGTAACGTGGACACGATCTGCTGGTGAATTTCATCACTGGGCAGGCTGTCACGGAATGGAATGCGTACTCGCTCTGTGTCCTGGTCCCGCGGCCAAAACAAAGCTGGCGCGCGACAACGCTTAAAAGCTGTGCCCAGCTCAAAACTCGAAGCTGAATACATACCATACTGTCCGTAAATGTGACAAATATCGCTTGTATCCGGCACAGTCTATGCCTAGTTCATGTATTCTACAAAACACATTCCCCATGCGCACCGCAGTTGAACACCGCTTTGTATCAATATATTCTCTAGTAATAGTCTTACACGGAGCCGTCGGCGAACCCAGCAGCACCAAAGAGTAAGTGTCGCAAGACGCTTTCGTCCCGGAGCAAGATATCTATGCATAGAAATTGACCGTCTAGGATCTCATGTTAGCAAGCGTATCCGTATAGGCTATTGAACGCAAAAACTTACATCCTTCTTCTTCGCTTGCACTTCGGAAATGGCGTCTACATAGTGCTCGTGGCCGATCTTGTTCTTGCCAGAGCGCAGCGCAATCATGCCAGCCTCGACGCAGACGGCTTTAAGCATGGCACCACCAAACTCGTCCGTGCTCCTCGCCAACTCGCCCCAATTCACGCCAGGGTCGACAGTCATCTTGCGGGAGTGAATCTTGAGAATCTGGGCGCGCGCTTCCTCGTTGGGCAGTGGGAACTCAATCTTTCTGTCCAGACGTCCAGAGCGTAGTAGCGCAGGGTCCAGAACGTCAATTCGATTCGTAGCGGCCAGCACTTTAATTCTGTCATCGGAGGCAAAACCGTCCAGTTGGTTGAGAAGCTCCAACATCGTACGCTGCACTTCGCGATCGCCACTCTTCTCGCTGTCGAAACGCTTCGTGCCAACGGCGTCGAGTTCGTCGATGAAAATAATTGCTGGCGCCTTCTCCTTGGCTAGCGCAAAACAGTCTCGTACAAGCTTCGCACCATCACCAATGAACATCTGTACCAACTGAGGGCCAGCAAGCTTGAGAAATGTGGCCTCAGTTTGCGCCGCGCAAGCTCGAGCCAGCAGAGTTTTGCCGGTACCTGGAGGACCATACATGAGAGCACCTGGGCATGATGTTAGTGCCAAGGTAGCAAATAGAATTGCCGTCATACCTTTGGGGGCCTTGATTCCAATCTTCTTGAATCGGTCTGCTTCCTTCATGGGCCATACAATGGCCTCAACAAGCTCTTCAATCTGCTTGTCCAGTCCACCAACGTCAGTATACTGTTCAGTGGGCTTCTCGTCAACCTCCATGGCCTTGACTCGGCTATCATATTCGGCGGGCAGGGTATCGAGAATCAGGTACGAGTCTTTGTTGACACCGATAAGGTCGCCGGGTTTGAGCGCTTCCGAGTCAACCAGGCCAATCAGCGGCAGAAATATGGTTTGTCTCGTGGACGTCTTGATGACGGCAGATTTCCCCACCCGTGTCGCGTCGAGATCAATGTTGGCTCCCTCCTCGGACGACTCGGCAGTAGGATCTAGGTCTAGAAGTTCGACAACGTTTCCCACTAGGTAAGGGAGTTGTCTGTTGTCAACGTTAGTGCGACGTGCTATCGCCATCACCAATATACCACCTACCTATTGTTGGCAATCTTGTCCACATTATCCTTAATTTTCTCGCCCATGGCCGCCTTTTCATGGGATAGTCGCGAGAGTTCACTCTTCATGATGCGAGAGTCGTTCTCTAGAAGCCGCTTTCTCGTTAGAATGTCCTGAGTGCTGAGCCCCAAGATCTCCTCGTCCAGGATGTCATCTTCCTCGTTGGCCTCCTTCATCTCCTCATCTCCCTCTTCTTTCTTGTTGCCCTTGCCATCCCGGTTTTCTCTCTTCTTGTCATCCTTTTCCTGGCGATCGAGATCCTCGAGCTCTTCAAGTGTCGACATGGCAAAAGATAGTGGCGATGTTGCAAGACGTTGCTATTCTCACTGGGGCGGACGGTGCATTCAACCAATCCACAGGAAATACTGCAGATAGTATTCTGGAGGTCGATTGTTGTCAGAGAAATGCAATTTCTTGCCCAAGGGGCTTATTTTTGCTTGGTAAATTGGTTGCGTGAAGGGAAGTGAATCATGCAGTGAGACGCCAGGCTGGTGGGCGGGCTCCAGCTTTGCTAAGCACCCGCACGCGCCATCATATTGGCAGCCTAACGCCAACTTCGCAGTGGCCAACTTGGCCCACACCAGCACTGACTGGTCCAAGTGCCAAAGCCTCGGATCGGCTGATGATTCTCCCGCGAAGTCGCCAAAAATTATACCTGGAGAGTTGCAACAACCATTGCCAATCCTGCAACTTTCGTCCTCAACAGCGCTAGGTAAGGTGCCACTTTACTCAGGATGGTGCAGAGGGCTTCAATTCCCTCCAGGCGCATTGTTCTTGGCTTATGCAGCAGGCCAAGTGTAAGCCGCAGCTCGTTACTTCACATCGAGCCTACTCGACAATATGCTTCAAACAGCGTCACTCAGGCTGGCACCGCAGGGGCGCCAATGCAATATTCGCCTGCGACGAAACCCCCGAGCGTACGACCAGCAGAAACGAGGAAAAGTCAGATGATCCGAACCTACACATCTCTTCTACGCACTACACCATTGATCCTCTTCTTTCAGCACAGCAACTTAACAGCTATCGAATGGGCTGCTGTGCGGAGGGAGCTAAAAAACGCCGTATCCGCAGTTTCCTCTGCAATCATCGGACCAGGTGGACAACCGATTGAAATCAGCAACAGCGTGCAACTGCAAGTTTTAAGGACAAATATGTTCGACGTCGCCCTCAAAATTGTCGAATTTCACAACCCGGAAACCGCTGCAGCCCTGGGGACTACAGCGCGTACAGCCAGGGGCCCCATTGTTCATGATTTATCAGAGGCCGCCTACCATGCTATACGCAAGGCTGATGCCACTCCCGAATCAGCTTACGGCCAGATAGAGCCACTCATGGTTGGCCCTGTCGCGGCCCTTGTTATGCCCGCAGTGTCACCCACACATCTCGCTGCTGCCCTCAGCATCCTCTCACCAGTCCCCGGCAGCTTCCCGGCGCCGGCGAGAAAGAAAAATCCGGGCTATCATGATCCCGTTTGTCAAAACGGCTTGGCAAAGCTGGCCCTGGTTGGTGGACGCATCGAGGGCAAGGTCTTTGACCAGGCTGGCGTTAACTGGGTGGGCAGCATCCCTGGCGGCCTTGACGGACTCCGTTCCCAACTTGCGCATGTCCTACAGAGTGCAGGCCTGGGAATTACAAATACGCTGCAGGGCAGCAGCAAGAACCTGTGGTTGGCTCTGGAGGGCAGAAAAGAGCAGCTGAATGGGGAACAAAAGGGCGAATGAGGCTGTCTGAAACATCTGGTACCATACAAGACTATATATTGTACAATAATCAAATTCAACGGAGGCGCTTGTAATTATGTATTGGATTGTCATAGAAATGCACGGAGTCGTATGATGTATTGCTCGTCATTGCTATCATCAAAGCACACACGACTTGAACATATGTGTGGCTTCCTTCAGTTGGTGGCTTCCATAGGTACATGGTAACTTACATACCTACATAGGTACCTAGTTAACTAACGTAGTGGGTTACCTGTCTAACTACTAAGTAACTAACTTGGTACCTTCCAGGACCAAGGCGAAACTGTATACCTGGCATGCCACCCCACAAGAGCTTCAAGCTATGTACTACCAACATACCACTATCCTGAACGCACCCTATGCCATTCACGACTCACTAATAAAGCCGCCCATCCATCTCGTACCTCTATTTCCTCGATCCGCGCGACGACCGACTTCCGAATACTGCAGTTGGCGAGACTGCCGACCGCGACACACGCCGCTTCACTTCCAGATCTTCAGCAACTGCCGAAGATGGACTTCGCGCCATACCAGTCCTCACCCCCTGAGCACGGCCGAGTAGCCTCTCCTCCCGATTATAGTGCATCCCCGCGCACTTCCACAGACGCAACCAAGAGGTCATTCTCACCTATCAATGCTGCGCGTAGTCCGCCTCCGCTGCAGCATCCTCAACCTCAGAGGGCTTGGGGAGGGTTCGATGGTCAAACGAGCGGTTGGGCTGGTAGCAGCTCTGCACCTGCAAGGGGTTCTTTGCCTGGTGCATATCCTGCGGCCGAAGTGAGTGAGTTTGACACCAGCCTCGGAATACGACTCGACTACGAAGCTTGTCTAGCATATTTGGTGCTCCCGCCCATTGGCGCCATCGTGCTTCTGATACTGGAAAGAAATAGCGACTACGTCAGGTATGTGCCCAACGACAGGTTCCCATGATACATTGCAGGTATTCATGAAGCTAACAGCTCCAGATTTCATGCCTGGCAATCCGCATTACTGTTTACGGGCATTCTAGTTCTCCATCTCCTATTCTCGTGGTCGAAGTTCTTTAGTTGGCTCTTTCTTCTGGGAGATCTGGCTTTGATTGGATTTCTCTCTCACAAAGCATACCGCGACGCGGAAATATTAGACAGGTATGTGACCACGCTGTAAATGGCGTCGCGACTAAGGCTAATTTCATCCCAGATTCGAAGTTCCAGTCTTCGGAAAGATAGCAGCGAGGATACTGGACGACGAGTAAGAAGAGATGTCAATACTATAGCTGCACGTTTGTGTTTATAGCATCTTGACAGGCTACTAACACCAATCCAATATAATAATCATCCGTTTGATATTTTTTAAGAACTAGCGCCATCAACAAAATAGCGCCGTAAGCGAGCGGGGGGTGTTCATGACGTGAAGTTGCAAATTGATTGCGAAGTATGGTCCAGGTTACCGCGACAAAACCGAATGAACACTGCACGGGATTGTGACCTTATCTGCAAAGATGACCTCGCGAATATCGCCAGTTGGACCTTTATCCAGCCAATTCCCTAACAAGACATTGCTTTCTTTAGGCTTTACTGTATTATCTCTTGTGCCCACGGTAATGTGTGCTACACGGTTCGCACATTCCCATGTGTTGGATATGTCGTCGATTCGGATCACGATCGCCATGATCCGTTGATCGAAAACAACCTATCATCATTAGCATTTATACCACAGCTTCTAGGCGGCTCAGCTTACCCTCTCCATGACCACATCGCACTCGCCTAGTTTTTCGGTCCCTCCACCTGCCGAATGGTGCAGAGCAAGGTAGCGTTGCCAGAGTTCGGGTGACTGCTTCGCGCTGGCTCTATGCAGAAGCGTTACGTGAAAATCGGACTGGATTCGACGGGTTTGCTTGAGTTGCATGTAGTTGCGGGATAGTTCCTTGTCGCACGAAGCAAATGCCTCGTCAAGCGCGCTATTCACAATGTGTTGGGGGACGACGATGGACATGTATTCAAGCTCCTTGGGCTTGTTCTTCTCTTTTTTGCGCGCCTGGTTGGCTGTTTGTTTGCTGCTCCGATCCGGAATATTATGCCTGAAATCCGGCTTGAAGCCAAGCGCCGACTCAATCGCCTGATCAAGCTGCTCGGCCGTCGGAACTTCCTTGACAACATTGGGGAAAATTTGGTGAAGCTTTGTCAGGACTGTTTCCAGGTTCATTCGGCTTCCTGCAACAGGATCCAAGTCGATAAATGCGTCAAACCCGTCATCTGGTCGAGAAAGGGGAGAACAGGGCTCAAAGCGACCAAGAAATCCATCCATAACTCCGAGAAACTTTTCCTGGTCGCTAGCAGCGTGGATGGTTTGGTGGTTATCACCACGTTGTATAACCCTCTCACGCGTCACCTTCCGGATCTCTTCGAGAGATTCTTGGTCATGGTGGAAGTTAAGACACACTATCTTGACACACTCATGTTGAGTCTTGGTGTCAAATATGATTTGCTTCCTCTCATGCTTTTGCGCATTGTTGCGATCCGCAAAGACGACCGGCTTATCTTTGAGCAGCTCCAACACTGCCTTAGTAAATCGAGGCGGTCGCCCCTTGCCAGAGATGTTGTCATTTTGAATGTGTCCCCAACCAAGGAGCCTTGACAATGCCAGAGCAATCGTCGTCTTCCCGCAACCGATTGTTGCAATCGGTACCAGAATGACATCATTGGTGACCTCTGGCAGTACAGCCGCATCCAATTGGTCCATGTTGGCAGCATCACTGCCTTTGATCTTTTTGTAGTCAAGGAATTCATTACGTAGGGCAATGATTCCATGATTTTGGTTATATAGTTTGGCCAGCCCAGGATTGGCAGCCAGACGTTTTCTGGCGTACAGTAGATATTCTTCGGTAATAGTGACGTGCTTCTTGAATCGGGGTGGCTTGTTTAAGATCAACGCTTTTGTGCATTCTCTCCACTGCCGGTACATGAGGTATGGTTCCTCAAACTTGAACTTAAAAAACCAATCCTCATATGGGAGAATTGCAGGATTTCCTGACATTCTGCAGCGGATAACGAATCCTTCGACGTCGCGGCCGCCGTAGGCGCCGGTGATAGCAGCCTCCTCCAGGAACTCTTTAACTTTGTTGACATCCTCAAACACGAGGTAGTTTGTCTTGCGGAACCCCCAGTCATCTGCGAACTGCTGAACGGCGGTGCTGGGGTACGTGTTGAATTCTGGCACATTGAGGTTGATTCCATGCAAGTAGAGCCCGGCTTCATCCGGTCCATAGGCCAAAATATGCTCCTCAAAGGCGTCGTCGCAAAGCTCAGCAACAGCCGTCACATTGCGTTGTCGAAGTTCTTTAGCCAAGTCGTTCTTCGTCTTTCCGAGCCCTATGAGTTGTTTCTCTATCCAAGCCTCCCCGGCTTTGGAGTGTGTAAGCTCGCCGCCACGGTCTCCTGTAGAGTGTTTGCTACAGACAATAAGGGTTTCGTCCTCAAGGCCAGCAATGAAGATGATGCATCCGTTTTCCTTGAGAGTGAGTTCGTATGGCCCTTTGGTTTTTGTCAGGATATTCTCCCACTTGGTTTCGTTTACTTCATCGACATTGAAAAACTTGTCATAACCTCGCACGGCAATCTCGTGGCCATTCTTACGCGTCTTTGTAGTGAAGAGTCCACGAGCGTATACTGGCAGGTCTCGTCGCTTGTAGTCCCACTCTTGGAATCTCCACGAATCGACTGTAATATTGTTTGGCGATTCTTTGACTTGAAATGGGGTTTTCTTCACGGACGCCTTGCCACGATGCTGCCCCTTTCGGTACTGCTCCAGCGACTGCATGAGCTTGGACATCTGGTCCGCGTCCTGCTCAATGTAAGGAACGCCGGTCATGTTGGAGTATTTGCATGAAATTGAGATTGTTCTTTTTAATTTCGTCGTGAAAACTCCTATGTGGGCGATCTTGTGGTAGGATTTTGCTCTTGCAATCATAGGCAAGCTCTTCTTGGTTTGCTGCGGTGCCGTTTGTCGACGCGCCCAATCAACAGCTGCAGGACGGGCGTTGTCCGAGTCACCAGTTGCGCAGCTTTCGGGAAATAGCAGTACGAACTAACTGGCACCGGGACTGGGGGGGGGGAGGCCACGTTCTTGTAGACTTCGCTAAATGGCTGAGAAACCTAGGACATGTTCAGCGTTTGGTAGCAACCCGTGAAGGTCGATTAAGGCAGAGTTTCTACCCCACCTGTGATTGTGACTCAGTCCAGGCAGGCACGCTGCGAGGCGCAGACTGCCTGACACAGTGCCTGAATGAGTCTTCGCCGAGAATTAGTGTTACGGCTGTTTCTTTTCCTTGTTCAGCATTACTTGTTTAACAGTGTTGCCGCAGCTCAGCACCGAATTGCAGGCAGGTAGAAGTAGTGGCAAGCGATTAGTAGGCAGCCATTCGTACATCTCTTTTGAACAAAATTCCGTCGCCAAAACTAGTTGCGGCAAACCTGCTAACCCCAGCCTACCCACCTTCACAAACAGAGCGGCAATTTTTTCTCCTAATAAATATTCCACCGCCACGAGGCCCAACGTCAAGAAATGGATCCGAATCCTTTTTTGCTGGCTGCAGACAACAGCGCTTCTCTTCTTCCTCTACTGAGACAGAACCCAGAGATTGCGAAGTCCCAAGACGAGTACGGGTACTCGTTGGTCCACGCCGCCGCGAGCTACAACCACATCGAGCTCCTTCGAGCATTGATCAATGAATTACAAGTCGACGTCAACATCACGGATGAGGACAACGAAACAGCTCTTTTCGTGGTGGAGACAGTTGGCGCGGCAAAGGCCTTGGTTGAGCTTGGCGTTGATATCCAGCACAGAGGTCTCGAGGGTCTCACCGCCGCAGAAACAATCGAAAGTGAGGGAGACTTCCCAGATGTGGCAGCTTTCCTGAACTCTCTCAACTCTGGACAGAGCCCCCTACAGAGCTCGAGTACCAATGCAGTTCCATCCCGGCTTTCACTCCCTCCAACCGGCATGCAAGTTACGTTCGGAGCCATGGACGAAGCGGAGATCCCAGCCGAGGTGGATCAGGAATTCCAGCGTCGTATCGAAGAGTTTGCCCAGCGAGATGACTTCAACACACCAGAGGGTCAAGCGGAACTTAGAAAACTCGTTGAGGATGCTATTGTGGATCAGAGCTTCGGTGAAGAGAGAGGCATCAAAACGAAGCGCGTGTGAAGCTCAACTATGCTTGATGTCCCACATCAAATAATGCGAGCTTTGCCCTGGTGGTCTTAAGACAGTGACTTCACTTCTGCCACCCAGTCTCCGCGCCCTCATGTCGGTTGCACTTATTGTGAACCACGCATCTTCCGGGCAGGCTGTTAGTAATGCAGATACCATGTTCGAAACCCACGAAGAACTCAACAGTCCATCCCAACTAATGTGCACAACACTCATTTCTCCCGGTGGGCAATCTAGCACATTATACCGTGATACATATGGATCAACTCCGTCATTGTATAGCACGCGGGGGCTACCCAGTCGTATCAGTGAAATCCATTCGTACAGCTCCGCTGCCGCATAGGAGCCTCCTGAACCACCTTTTTGCAAGTCGGGTATCGTCGGTATCATGACTTGGTGTGTCTTCGTTGGTTGGGAAATGACGGGATTCGATAACACTTTTTTGTATGATAGTCGGTTAAGGGACGCTGACTCCTCGGCTGATACTTTGTCAACATACGATGCGGGTAACGGGCAGTGAAGCTTACACGAGTTTTCCAGTGTGCATATCCAGTTCAGTTGAGTGTCCGATACCGCTCTACAGCCGTATACAATCCTATCAAATCCTCGCTTTCCATGTTGCATGCTTAGACTTTTCAGGTCGTAGGCGACAACTATTCGGTGTCAGTCTATACTCCTTCGCTAAACTGCGTGTTCACGTACCCCATTTTGACCGCATCTCCCTGTTTCCATTCTGGTTGTCGGGGCTGCCTGATAAACCTGACCGCTCGTAAGTTTCTCTATCAAGATATAGCTTGAGTTTTCCTACATTGTGTGTCAGTTGCTTGGTGAACACGGTTTTCGTCGTGCTATCCTGACCTCTGCAGAGTGCGAATGTGTTGCTAGACATCGGATTCCCTTCCGAGAGCATAGATATATTCCCTTTGAATGTTTAGTGTCGGGTCCGGTTTTACATCAACCAGCTTACCTGTTTTCACATGATCTCGGAAAAACTCCTTCTCAAATATTTGGCCCAGTGTGGCTTTGACCTTGTAATACCGGGTTGGGGTGCGCTGAACTACTTGCTCCAGACCAGCACTCCAGCTATCTGGTACGACTACATCAACCTATTCCTTGTAAGCTTTTGCTATATTAACGCGCTGCGTAGAACTGTGTTTACCCTGTGCACGAAGCCCTGGTTGTGAAAACTAGTCGCTGGTCTTCGCTTCGCCTGCGAAGATGGTCCTCCTTCGACGCTCCCAGTGGTGAATGTGCATCGCGTGTTCTGGTAGGCCGATGGCACAGTATTTATATTCATTTCCTTTCCGCTGCTTCCGGTGAACAGTCTGTTGGAGCAAACTGTGGTCCCTGTGAGCCAGTTTCAGGCGGATGCAGTTTTGTGAGGTTCTGCTGGTGAAAAAAAAATCACTCAGTCCCACTTACCCTGCAGTTAGGTCACCAAATTGCTATATGCCCTGCCGGTTTCGCACCTGTCTCCCGTTTTCCCCATAAACAGCCTTGCGGTCTCTACCAGGGGTTGCAATTCAGCAGGATATACTCTCGGGTGCCTTTATCTCCTTGTCTATGGCAACACCACCCACCATGGACTTTATTATCAAATTTGCACAGTCTCACGAAAGCTTTCGCATCCCTGAAATCGAAGCGCTGGCGATTGTTGAGAATGTGTCCCTAAAAATCATACACTATGACGAGGCAGTAAGATACACAGAACGGCCCAATTACAACGTGCTAACCAAAGTAGTCACCACTCTGTGTTGTTAAGCTTCCATGCGTTGACGCTGCGAAGAGACTCGTCCGTCGCTCTATCATGGCGCAGTCGATCCACGAGCTGTGGGGTTCAGGCAAGGACCTCGAGGAGCTTAACAAATCCGTCAAAGAGACGAGTAGCCCAGTATGGCCAGAGTACAAGACATCATCATTCAAGTTTGTTTTTGATTCATACCAAGGATCGCGAACCAAACCCAGCCAGCTTTCTGTAATCAACAACTTCCGATTCCTACCGTTCGAAGGACCTATCATCATGAAGAACCCCGACGAGGTTTTCACCATTCTCGAAATATGGCCGTGGAACAGTGTTCCCATGGGAATAGAGAACCCCGACTTCTACCACCTGGGGCGCCTGATTGCTAACTCAGCCCGTGAAGTTGTACTCAAGTTCGATCTCAAGAAGCGACAGTATATTTCGACAACGAGTATGGATTCGGAGCTCGCCCTGATCACAGCAAACATCGCATTAGCTGCGCCTGGAAAGATCTTCTATGACCCGTTCGTCGGAACAGGATCGTTCCCCATTGCATGTGCCCACTTTGGTGCAATGAGCTGGGGCAGTGATATAGATGGACGGAGCATTCGAGGCCAGGGCAACGGTAAGAGTCTCAAGGGAAATTTTGGCCAATATGATATCGAGTCGCGGCTAGGTGACGTATTTGCTGCCGATATTACAAACAGCCCGATCCGCAGACGGAGGATTTGGGACGGCATTGTCTGTGATCCGCCATATGGAGTTCGAGAAGGGCTACGAGTACTCGGGCTCAAGGACCCAGAGAGAACCCCATGGCTTGTCGAGCGTGGAATCAAACATGGAATGTCAGTATTAACCCCGGAAGGGTAATTGCATCGGTGCTGATGTCTATAGGGAGTTCGACTATGTTCCACCAAAGAAGCCATATAGCTTTATGGCAATCCTGGACGACATTCTCGTATTTGCAGTGGAAACACTCATCGACAACGGAAGGCTTTCGTTTTGGATGCCCACAGCCAATGAGGAGGACCAGCAAATCGCAGCCCCAACACACCCGCGCCTTCAAATCGTGGCCAATTGCGTACAAGTCTTTAATAAATGTCAGTCGAGTTCTCCATATCGACGGAGTGTGACACTAGTAGTAACACCAGCTAATGTACACAGGGTCCCGACGGTTGATTACGTATCGACGCATACCCGACTCAGAGGTAGCCAACGAAGCACTTGAGGCATACGCTGGCAGGCAACTTGGTGGTGAAGTTGGAACCACCGCTGACGAATTGAACCCGTTTCGTCGCGGGTATTTTAGAAAATTCCAAAGCGATAGCTAAAAGCCATATGCAGAACTAATCAAATGACACCCATGATATTTGGAAATCAACAGCTCCCGTCCTAGCTCCAAAGCAAAAACCCAGCAATCTGTTCAATGAGCTTCAAACCGAACAAAAAGACAATACTATGCATGCTGCGAACCCCATGAAATGAAGCAACCCGGAAATGGTATATACACACCCACTGGAGTGCTGCCCGGCCCCATTTGAAAACAAATAATTTACCGACGTGTCGTTCATAGGCATCCAAACTCATCGAAACTCCATGGCCATGAAACATCCACGGTCTGGGACGTACTTAAGTTCAAGCTGCTGGAATCTACGTGGTGTTAGTGGTGGATTAGAGCAGATAAGAAGGTGACATACTTTTCGCTCTTCGAGTGGAAATAGATACCGCTGACTTCGCCTTTGACCTGGTTGAAGCATATATAGTAGAAGCCTTCAAAACTGGCTCCGTGAATGGTGCGAACTCGATGATCCGGTACGAGGAAGTGCTCTTTCCATCGCATAAATATGAACTCTTTTTGCGCAACGTCGGCTATGACGGCGGACCCCTTTTTGCCCTGTCTCTTTGAGTATGGCCGAAATGCACCAAACTTGGACCAGTGGCTAATGTCCACTTTCGAGTTGGCACCCCAGTCGTCGTGCTGTGTGATGAAGCTGTACCTCGTCCCGATAATCTCGCCCTCGAAGTATGTGGTAAGGGTTGGGTGATCTTCGGTAAGACCTGGCATATATGTTAGCTGGCTCACTTGCGAAACGGCGCAACATTGAATGTACCTTGAATGCGCAGGTACCCGCATAAGAATGACTCGCGCATGTCGACATATTTTATTTCGACCTGAACCTCGTAGACCTGTCGTTCAGACTGTTGTGTGCCGTGGAATTTGGTACCTGGTCGTAAATAGGATGATGGACTGAAAGGAATAGACTGGATCCTTAGCTTGTATCTGTTGGAACGGGTTAATATAGCTTACTCTTTTGTTGGAGTAGTCGAGCCCAGTGTAGCACGAGCTCAGTGTATGGTCATCGTAGGTGTCAGACTCGCTGTCGTTTTCTTCTTGTGGATTGGCAGCACCGGCTTGAGACGGAGACAGACTGCCGATGACAGCTTGTTGATGCGTACTGGATCGGCGCTCGAGTTCTTGTTCTTTGACGCTGCTGACATCAGGAGGGGGGGAAAGGGTGCCGTTCGCGTTGGATCGCGGACGTGGGGATACTGTAGTAGCACGAGATGATGAATCGGCGGATATACGATCGTCTGGCACCAAAGTATCGCCTCCGACCATGTTGCGTGACTGCTCCAAGTCGATAGAGGGAGTCTCACGAGGCGATTGGCTCCGCCCATCCGAAGACGTTTCCAAGCCGGGGGTCATTTCTTCACGAGAAGACTGAGCGCTTTGGGGTAAATGTTGCAACTCGTCGGGACAAGTTGAAAATGTGTAAGACGGTGGTGAAGAAGGATCGAACGGCGGTTCCGAGGACGGCGTCGGCATTGTTGCGACCGATCGAACCGGTGACAATCGGCGACGCTGATGGCGGAGGGACGTCAGCGATGAAGACGCTTCCAATCACCGGTTTTTCACAGGCTCTAGCATTCACTCCAGTGCCAGGCAGGGGATTGCCTTGCTCAAGTTGCGTTACCAAGCTGTTGAGTTGCTGCAGAAGATGGGGGGACAGTATCACCACGCGTGATGAATCGGCTAACAGCGATTCATTGAAGAGCGCTTGTAGCTGTCGTCTGGCAATCGTCTGCCCAGATCACCCGGACCATAAAAATAAGACCGCACCGTGAGACAGACCTGAGAGCGATGATAGATAGATGTTTAGGCGATTGAACAACGGCTGTAAGGTCAAATGCGAAAATTGAATGACTTGGGAGGCGAATTCAGGTTGCCCATGTGGAGAAACTGATAGGTAAGGTGCGGCGCAACTCCAGCTGAAGCAGCAGTTGGGCGGGATTGGGACGGGGAGCAAGACAGCTTGTACCGGTGGGGTATCGTCTAGTGGGCGGTGGATGCAGAAGATACCTAGGTACCTTCTACATGGTATTCAATCTGGCCCCGCTGACTGCTCAAGGCTAGGTACCTAACTACCTACCTACCTATGTAGGTACCTACCTAGGTACCTTACATATTGAGTTTCCCAAGCACAGGTAGGTACTGGAATCTCGGGTTACTCATCGGTATTTGTGGGCAGAAACAGTACATTATTCCAGGAGGAAAATACCACTAAATCCCATGTACCTCGACTTTCTTAAAATATGTACCTCTATCCTTGTGAGTGACTGCTCTGGAGCCGCCGCACATCCAAGGGGACAAGTTAACTACCTACGCGGGAGGGGGGGGTCTGTGGACATGCCCTGTGTGATGTTGTAGGGGGGCCTAATAGGAATCAAGGAGGCCCAAATAAACGCAGACCGATTTTGTAGGTTTACAGACCGCTATACCTATTTAGGATAGCGCCACGCTAAGGCTCTTAGCGTAGCGCTAAAATATTTTTCTAGCCAATCAAAGGCCTGAATTTACTTCCTCTATAAACACCACAGCTAAAAACTCGTGATAGCTAGCTTTAACCCCTATTCCTACCAACTTCATCATCTCTTGCAGCCTCTCTCGTAGCCTCTCTCTCTCGCAGCCTCTCTCTCTCGCAGCCTCTCTATCGAAGCCTCTCTCGCGGCCTCTCTTGCGGCCTCTCTTGCGGCCTCTCTTGCGGCCTCTCTCGTAATAGGCCTTATAGCCACCAGCCGATAGAAAACATCAATACATTAACTAATCAGAATTCTTGTAGTACCCCCTGCAAAATTTACTGTATCCACTACATACACTATATCGGATACGGTAATAATGGTCTGTAAACCTACAAAATCGGTCTGCGTTTATTTGGGCCTCCGGAATCAAGAAGCCCTAACAGGAATTAAGAAGCCCTAACAGGAATTAAGAAGCCCTAACAGGAATTAAGCTCCTTAATAGGAAATACAGCCTTTAGTAGCTAATACTTCATCATCTCTTGCCCCCCCTTTAAAGGCTTCTTTACCCCTCTTTTCTTCTTCTTCTTCTTCCTTCCTACAAACATAGATAAACAGCCCTCTAACGACCCTTCTATCTAGCCACGTAGCTAGCTAATAGCCACGTAGCTAGCTACGTGGCTATTAGCTAGCTACGTGGCTAGATAGAAGGGTCGTTAGAGGGCTGTTTATCTAGTAATAGCTACGGCTATAGTTGCTGGCGCTGGCGTGTGACAAACGGACAGGGAGGCCTGCATGGGCGGCCCGTTGCACACAAAGGAAGCCAGACAACAGGAGGGGCAGGAAGCCACTGTGTGGCTAGTGTAAGGAAAAAACTAAGGGTTACGTGACTAGATCAGGAGGGATCGAACTAATCCAGGAGGACGCGTTAGACGGACTTAATCTAATCTAGGCTAATAGATCAGATAGGATCAGTATAATCTAGGAAATATAGTAGAGATAGGATAGATATATAAGGAAGGGGATTTCCTATAGATAGCTAGACTAGATCTCTACTAATTAATCTAAGTAAGATTCTAAGTATTAGTTTATTAGGAGTAATCTCCTAATAGCACTTATACACTATAATACTACTCACTAGTACTCTTATACATTTCGACCTAACTCACTACCTAAGAAACAGACCTACTGTGGATTAGGGATAAGCCACTGTTACATGGCGCTAGCTGGTTGCTAGCACTAGCTGGTTGCTAGCGCTGGCTGCTAGCTAAAGAAAGAAGAGTAAGAAATAAAAAATAAAAAATAAAAAATACTAGGAATTTCCTTAATAGGAGCCTTAATAGGATTTCCTTCCTAACAGGATTTCCTTCCTAACAGGATTTCCTTCCTAACAGGATTTCCTTCCTAATAGGATTTCCTTCCTAACAGGATTTCCTTCCTAACATCTATTAGTCATTAAGGCAGCTGTTCAACTTATAACTACAGGATGTTAGCTGGGTCAGGCAGGCAGTCCTGCAAGAGCACACAGGGCATGACTAGAGACCCCCCCCTCCCGCGTAGGTATAGGTAGTTACTTGTTAACAGTTAACTTTTAGTAACTACCTAGGTAACTACCTAAGAATTACCTAAGGCACCTGGGGATAATTATCTATTACCCTGCTAAATACTACGTCCCTAGGCACCTTCCTTCCTAACATGTAACGACCTAGGTAGTTAGTACATAGATAGGTATGTACGCAAGGTAGGTGCAGCTGAGAGGGCACGTTACTTGGGTTAAATTTTTCGCGATAATGGGGGTATGTTTTATAGGACGTGGCATTGTGCAGACGAGTAGTCATAAACTATCTGTAGAAGAGCCGCAGCTGAATCAGGGGCAGTGCTGTGTACATACACAAATGCATTATGAACGTTATCGCTCATAGCTCAATTTACCTCGCGCTAGGTACCGTATATTGTAAATATCACCAGAAAACGAGAAGCTCTCTCCATGCCTTTTATGCAGTCTGCAAGCCGTCTGGGCTCACTATCGCACTAATGCTCCGGCTGCTTCACACGGCTCGAAGCCTTAAATTATGGCTTTGAGCTCGGTCATCCCATACTACAAATGATTCAAGGCCTATCAATAGTGAGAAACGGTATTGTGTGTAAAATTTCTGCACTAAGTAATGACATCATATCATTCATGGTATTATATCGCATATTCGTGCGAGCAATCGCATCCTGACCCAACCCCTATAACTCCGCTAAAGGGTATCAATTAAATAGGCTTAATCTTGAAATGCAACGCGATAAGGCTGAAAATCAAAGCCTTTAAATCTTGAACCAGGTAATAGAAAACTCGAAGGCCCTCGGGGTCGGCGGACTCGGTGACATCAACTAGCGATCCTATCTTGGCCGTCTTCGGCAGTCAGCGAGTTTCTGGTATCTATGAGTCATTTTGATACCAACCTCGAATGAAATGTGGTCATTGCCGAGACGGATTTCCAGCTGTTGACGCCCGTCTTTGTTCTTTTGGGGCCATTTGGAATCGTCTTCCCTGGGAATGGTTAGAACATCATGGCAAAGGCCACCAAGGGCATCCTTACTTCGTGATTTCACTCGTCTTTATGATCCGCTTGATTTCGTCGATGATAGTGGCGCTCACGCACACTATTAGAGCTTATTAGCTGTTATTTGAGCGGACTATCAAAGGTACTGGTTGCGTACTCTCTTTTCGAATCAAACTGTCGTTTCGGTAATTCGAGTTATTGGCATATCGAGCAACTGCACTGCGACCGTCTCCAACGACTCTGATATCGAACTCTGTCAAATCACATTAGCATTTGTTTATTCGCAGGATTAAGTATCACCAACCAAGGAACTCGTGGCCGAAGCGGCCAGAATGGCCAGAGCTAACAATGCTCAGTATATCAACCTAGAAAGACGCACAAAATGGCTCACTAGTATCTTAGATAAAAGGGTTCATTAGAGGAACTCATGGCTGTGATTTTCCCAGTCGCAGAAATTTGGCCAAAGCCGCAATTGCGTCGGAGGAGCTTCGCAAGCTTCACCCGCGGTGCTGCCAACTCATGGTGGGGCAAAGTGGCAGTGGAATCACGTGCAGCCACGTTCTCCGATCCCCTCGCTTATTAACAGGTGCTAAAGTTAGTGCCACCTGTTCAGCGGGCAGTGGTGGTAAGGGGAGCAGCCAGATCACCAAGACGCGCAAGGTGCTACTTCAGAGCTTGCCCATACTCACTACCAGCGACTTTGGCAGCGTCAACGTTGGAATTGCGACTCGGCTTGCCCGCCCATGGACCAGGCTGAAACTTGAAGAAGCAGAGCCTCCCTTACACCACAATTGCGGACGAACAACGTGAGCCCCTGGCTATATCTAACACCCGCCGCCTTCTGAACTCTGGCAAAGAGCAACCATGTCAGGATTTCTAGAAAATGCATACAGTCTCGTCCATCAGGACAATGCGGCTGATGTGCCTACTGTCTCGGATTTGCGGATGCAGCTTGAGAAGGGCACTGATGAGAGCAAAGTCGACACCATGAAGCGCATCTTGACGATAATGCTCAACGGCGACTCCATGCCCACACTCCTTATGCACATCATTCGATTCGTCATGCCCTCGAAGTATAAACCCCTCAAGAAACTTTTATACTTTTACTACGAAATATGCCCCAAGTTGGACTCTTCTGGCAAGCTGAAGCAAGAGATGATTCTCGTCTGGTACGACTAGACTTTGCCCCTTCGACGCCTTGTCACTGACTGAGCTGTCTAGCAATGGTATTCGAAACGACTTACAACATGCCAACGAGTACATTCGAGGCAACACTTTGCGCTTTCTCTGCAAACTACGCGAACCGGAACTCATCGAACCGTTGCTTTCATCCGCACGATCTTGCCTCGAGCACCGTCACGCATATGTTAGGAAGAACGCCGTCTTTGCCGTTTCTTCGATATACCTGCACTCGCCCAGCCTCATTCCTGATGCGGCAGACCTTATCTCTGCTTTTCTAAGCGGTGAGACGGATGCCACTTGCAAGCGTAACGCCTTCGCTGCCCTCTCCAGTATTGACCACAACGCTGCACTGGTGTACCTCAGCTCAGTCTTTGACGGCATCCCCAACGCGGACGATCTTCTACAGCTCGTTGAGCTCGAATTCATTCGCAAGGATGCTATACAGAACTCTCAGAACAAGGTTAGTCGAATGATAAGATTTCTTGGGCCTGAACTGACCTGGACTAGGCCCGCTACCTTCGACTTATCTTCGACTTGCTTGAAGCTCATGCCTCTACTGTTGTATACGAAGCAGCATCATCACTGACTGCTCTCACCAATAATCCTATTGCTGTCAAGGCCGCTGCTGGGAAGTTCATCGACCTCAGCATCAAGGAGGCTGACAACAATGTCAAACTTATCGTCCTCGATCGCGTCGACCAGCTGCGCAAGAAGAACGAAGGAATCCTGGATGACCTTGTGATGGAGATTCTCCGCGTCCTCTCTAGCACAGATCTTGATGTGCGCAAAAAGGCTCTCGAGATTGCACTCGAGATGGTCTCGAGCAAGAACGTCGAAGAGGTCGTTCTACTCCTCAAGAAGGAGCTGTCCAAGACTGTTGATCAGGAGTATGAGAAGAGCGCTGAGTACCGATCTCTCCTCATTCACTCCATTCACCAGTGCGCTATTAAGTTCTCAGAGGTCGCTGCCAGCGTTGTTGAGCTGCTCATGGATTTCATTACCGATTTCAACAATGCATCCGCCGTTGACGTCATACACTTTGTCAAAGAGGTGGTCGAAAAGTTTCCCGCTTTACGTACCATTATAGTTGAGAGACTCGTCTCTACACTGAGCGAGGTCCGCGCGGGCAGGGTTTACAGAGGTATCCTGTGGATCATTGGCGAGTATTCTCTGGAAGAAAAGGATATCCGCGATGCATGGCGCCGTATTCGTGCTAGTCTAGGCGAGATTCCTATTCTGGCCTCAGAACAGCGCTTGCTGGAGGACCAAGATGGTGATGAGAAGGAGGAAAAGCGGCTGAATGGTGAGCCGAAGCCTGCAGCCCCCACTGGATCGCGCAAGGTCCTCGCAGACGGAACATACGCCACCGAAACGGCTCTCACTAGCCAGTCCTCTGAGGCTGCGAAGCTGGAAGCTGTCAAAACCGCCCAAAAGCCGCCCCTGCGACAGCTCATTCTCGATGGTGATTATTACTTGGCTACAGTACTTTCCTCCACCCTTGTCAAGCTTGTCATGCGCCATTCTGAGACCTCCCCAGACAAATCTCGGACAAACGCCCTCCGTGCCGAGGCCATGCTTATTATGATATCTATCCTTCGTGTTGGCCAATCACAGTTTGTTAAGGCTCCTATCGATGAGGACTCTGTCGATCGTATCATGTCTTGCGTGAGATCGCTGGCCGAATTTTCCGAAAAGAAGGACTTGGAGACTGTTTGGCTCGATGATACCAGGAAAGCCTTCAAAGCCATGGTCCTGGTTGAAGAGAGGAAGCGTGCTGCAAAGGAAGCGCACGAAAAGGCCAAGACTGCTGTGCAAGTTGATGACGTCATTCAGATTCGTCAACTGGCCAATAAGAACGCTACTGATGGCCTAGATGAGATTGAAGTTGACCTTGAGCGCGCTACCGGTGGTGACGCGACAACAGAAGACTTGTCGTCGAAACTCAGCCGTGTGGTTCAGCTCACTGGCTTCTCAGACCCGGTCTATGCAGAGGCTTACGTCAAGGTGCATCAGTTTGACATCGTTCTCGATGTCCTTCTAGTGAATCAGACGACCGAGACTCTACAGAACCTTTCTGTCGAGTTTGCCACTTTGGGCGATCTCAAGGTTGTTGAGCGGCCAACTACTCAGAACCTGGGGCCCCACGACTTTCACAACGTTCAATGTACCATCAAGGTATCGTCAACTGATACAGGTGTCATCTTTGGCAACGTTGTCTATGATGGCGCCCACTCGACGGACACGAACGTGGTTATTCTCAATGACCTCCACGTAGACATTATGGACTACATTCAGCCTGCTACGTGCACAGAGACACAGTTCCGCACAATGTGGACGGAATTTGAATGGGAGAATAAGGTTAACATCAACTCGAAGGCAAAAACACTGCGCGATTTCCTGGATCAGTTGATGGCCTGTACTAACATGAACTGCCTTACCCCCGAAGCAAGCTTGAAGGGCGACTGTCAATTTTTGAGTGCGAACCTGTATGCCCGCAGTGTATTCGGTAAGAGTCTGGTCTTTTTTCTTGTTATGAATGCCACTTGACTAACTCAATTATAGGGGAGGACGCGTTGGCCAATTTGAGCATCGAAAAAGAAGGAGAGGACGGCCCAATCACCGGATTTGTGCGTATAAGAAGCAGGTCGCAAGGCCTGGCGCTCAGCCTCGGATCTCTAAAGGGTCTGAACAAGATTGGCTCCTCGTAGATGTTAAATTCAATTAAATAAGCGCTCATTTAGATATGGGGATCCGGACAAGAAGCTCCAGTCTCGCAGTTACGAGGTGGAGTGGTGATACTTTTTTTTGTCTCTTTCATGAACATTACAGTGTGAAGCGGTATCTGGGGGTAGTTCCGGTTGGTAAAAAGGTCGATTAATGCGACGGTGATACAATTCATTAAATATCCAAAACAGATCCTGTCCTAAGTAATCGATCTCAATCCTCTTCGTGGGCAAGTGGTGTGCATGACAAACTGTGAATATGTGCTAATAGGGTATATGTAGAGAAAAGTAAACCCGAGGTGCCAAGGTTCCAAGTCCATTATGTCGTGGGCGACGGGCCGTGGCTGGGATGAGCCGGGCGCTAGTCCTCGTCAACGGTTGAAGATGAGTGCATTCACAATGTGGCCATCCTGCCAGCCTTGAGCTTCGAGCGTGGCGGTCTCTTTAAGCATCTTGCCCATGTAGGCGAGTCTTATCTTCTTTGTGGGAGAGAGCTGACACTTATTAGACGAGTCCAGTACCAAGCAGAAACAAGAGGCACACAAAACATACCTTAGCTTCTTCTGCGATTTTTTTAATGACGTTTCTTACGATGTCTGCTTTGTATACAGAGACACTGATGTCATTGCCAGCTTCACTTAGACGGGCGCGGACTTGAATCGGCTCGTCGACTTTCTTGCCCTTTTCCTCTTTTCCCAAGTCCGCCCCCTCCCCACCACCCTGGGTATCATCGTCACCGCTGTCGAGACCGTCTCTATCTTGGTCATGCTCAATGGTGTTTTGCGGATCCGACACGACCCATTCGGGTAGCGGGTAGAAGTTACCGAAGGAGTCGTACGCCCCGTTGACCAGGTTTCCAGTTGGTAGGGAAATTTCGGCAGCGCTGAGCATGGACTGCGCTGTCTGGAGCGCTGTCTGGCCATTATCATTTGTTTCCTGGGTGGGAGGTTCCCAAAGAATCTGCAGCGCGCCATGGAGCGTTTGCCAAATCTCCGATCGGGCGGTGACACGTGTATCAAAGTATTCTGTGCGCTCCGTGTCTAGTTCTTTCCTTGTCCATTGGCGCTCGACTGAGGCCCAGACGTGGCGTCGGAGAGGCTTGTTTATGTGCTCGTTAAGGGGTCCTCGGTCACGGCGACGTCGGCGGCGAGGGGGAGCCGCGTTCGCAGCGCTGGCCGGCGTTGCTGCGCTCTCACCAAGGCTCAGCGGCGGGGGATTAATGTGTCGCGCGGATGCATTTGGGATCCCGCCAGGATAAGGAGAATTCGGGCCAGCCGACCGAGAAAAACAGCAACCCTAATGCCAACTCATTTAGTACATATCGACAACAACATATAATCGCCCATGCGACGTACCATGCTTGCGAGGCTTGTCGCTAGCCTTGTGTGACGCACAGTTGAAAAAGATCGGAGATTAAATCAAAGGTATACAGCTATATGGCTAGGGCCATGCCAGCCGGGCTGTTGATCACTGATCGGTTGCGGCCCAGGCTAGCTGCTGCCAACGAAGGAGAGCAAAGAAGTTGAGAGATCAGGAAACGGATCTTGAGACTATGCGCTGGGGGGGGGGGGGGGGCTTGACAGCGGGGACAGTTGGATTACAAGCGGGTCACCAGCCCAGGCGATCGACAACAGTGCTTAAGTCGTAAGTCGTTCCCAACTACCTACTTACCTACGTGCCGATACAATTTTTATCATCATTACAGCATTGTTGTACTCAGGGGACACAGTTTTAGACTCGGACAGAAAATAGACGGATACTTGTTGTAGAGCATGGCTCAGAACAAAGGGTGAGGGTGATGTAACGGGTAGTTGGATGCAATTGAGCCTGTGAGAGGCTAAACGATGCAGGTCACAATCTACTTGTCAGTGTTGTTACCTTTCTCCATCTGTTGCTTATTGACTTCAGTCGTTACCATTCCTTGCATTACCTGCCACCCTGATAACTAGCTTGGAGAACCATGAATAAAAGACAAACATCTAACTGATTTTCATTTTGGTATCAGTCGTACATACCTATCTATCGTTTAACCTAATTCAGTTATAGGCTTATCCTGATTCCTACAGTGACCCGCCCTCTACATGTATGCATGTAATATTTCCCGACGAGTCAATCCCTTAGAGGTGAGAAGGGCAAAGAAGGGCTCCTGGCTACGACGTCGATAATAGTCCCTTAACTTCTTGGAGGCTGCGTGGATGAACTTTCATGCACATTGGATCTCGGGGGGAGGGGGCCATGAGTCCTAATACCTAGGTATCGTATGGCCAGCACAAACCAATACGCTGAGATAATTTCAAGGAAGGGTGAAGAGACATTACGGACGAGGCAGAGCTGTATTTAAAGGGGGGTGTTAACAATTTCTCGCATAATGTGCCGCAAGCGCATTGCAGTGACGCCTGCAAGCGGCACAGTGTTCGTCGATCCCCACTTTGCCCGTAATTAAACAATAATAAGCCTGACGCGTTGGCAACAACGCAACTTTTCCATTAACGTGAATTATTATCACCACATTCAAGATGGAGCAAGCTATCCGGGAGCACTTCTATCATCATGGAAAAGTACGGATTATAAGAGACGAATTACCCCATTAAGGAGCTAATCATACCTTCAAGACAGAGGCCAGTCGAAGTGAAAACTGCCATTGGTGTCAGCTGCGTTCGCTGCCCGCACAGGACACTATTCCCATCACCATTGTCAACGACATCGATGGCGCAGTCCTTCCAAAGGACTTTCGCTTCATTAATGACATGGTTTTTGGCAAGGGAGTTGAGCCCGCAGAGGATAGTTTCCGCAGTGGCTGCTCCTGTGCAGACGATAGCAACTGCCAGTACACCGACTGTCTTTGTCTCGCCGACCTGGAAGAAGACGAAGAAACAGAAAACGACAATGATATGAGTATGAATGACATTATTAAGAAGGCATACCCGTATCATACACACGGAGTAAAAGCAGGACTACTGCGATCAAGACTACACAGTTCATCTGTGCCCCTCTACGAATGCCACAAAGGTTGCGCTTGCTCTAGCAGATGTCCAAACAGGGTTGTTGAACGTGGTCGCACAGTGCCGCTGCAAATTTTTAAGACAGATAATCGCGGATGGGGTAGGCACGACTACACGATGTCGAATTGGCTGCGAAAGATGCTGATGGATTACTCCAGGAGTGCGTTCAGCGGCGCTGATTAAACGCGGCCAGTTTGTGGATCGATATCTTGGCGAAATCATCACTGCAGAGGAGGCCGACCGCCGCCGTGCAAACTCGGCCGTTTCACAGCAGAAAGATGTATACCTTTTCGCACTCGACAAGTTCACCGACCCAGACTCACTGGACCCACGTTTGAACGGCCCGCCACTTGAGGTTGACGGCGAGTTCATGTCGGGACCGACTCGATTTATCAACCATTCATGTGATCCCAACCTTCGTATATTTGCTCGCGTCGGTGATCATGCAGACAAACATATCCATGATCTTGCGCTGTTTGCCATCAAAGATATTAAGCGTGGTGAAGAGCTCACTTTCGATTATGTTGATGGCGTTGTGGATGAGCAGGATGACCAAGACGGTAATGTGGACGGTATGACGAAGTGCCTTTGTGGAAGTGCGAATTGCAGGAAATTTCTTTGGTGAATGTGTTCCTGCACACGGTCCGTCCATCAAAGAGCCAAACTGGTGGCACAGATCCACGTCTGCTGAGGCATGTGGACTGTACGGAAGCACTTCGTGAATGCGCAACTCATTTCACCCATAAATAAACGTATCTCCCCGAGCGACAGGAAAAAGAGGAAGAAGGCAAGAAGGCCTTCTTGCGGAAAAAACAGAAAGGAAAAGGAGCCATGGGGCATTTGTGCTTGCCCCGACAGAAGGCAAAGACAGCCGCACAAACGCAGCTAGGAGCGTGGCCTCGCGATGAGAGGCGCCTGACAACCATCCTCGATGACTACGACTTCACTATGGAAATGATTTTCGTTTCGAATGTTTAGAAAGAACACACTGCAGATGCAGCGGAGTCGATAATGACTTGCTGCACACGCTCCCCTTTGAAGGCACGCATTGGTCTCGATTCGTTCTTTGAGTCACCAATGGTCAAGGCGGCTTACAAGGATTTTCAAGTACAATGCGAGTCTCTGGAATGCAGCGGCTTTGGCTTCCTCGAGAAAGCGAATTGATCAATGTCCTAGCGTCTCTGGCCGAGAACTTTCACCAACCACACCTGGAGACCATGAATTCGCCGGCGCCAAGCCGTCTTCCAAAGGTGGTCATTTCAAACGATGAAAAGCTGACGCAACTCACGATGGAATATCTTGAACGTATTGAGATCTGGAGATGAGAAGGACTCGCCAGAGGCAGGCCGTGACAATTTGGAACGCAACACTCCAGATATCAGTTTCTGGCATCCACTCTCGTGCAGCTTTGGTACATGGAAAATGCATGCTGCTTTATTTTCCGCGAAGTACAAACGAGCAGCCGTGATTGGAAGTTCTACTGGGATAGCTGGCTTGAAAGTGCATCCAACTGGATGCCGTCGCCAAGGCAGAGACTACACAGGCTCGTAGGTTGCAATCCCCACCCACGAACAGCGAAAAGGGTAATAAAGACATGTACTTTGACGTTTGACAGCGTCCAGATGGCTGGTTGGAAAGGCCCTGAGCTTGATAGCAGACCGTAAAAATTGTACAGAGAAGAAGCATTGCAACAACTTGTTCACTAGTGAGTCGACGGCGTCTGCCTCCCAAATGACTGGGCTCTCCATGTGATTCAAAAAAGAATATCTTCATGCCATTTTACATGGAAATGGCGCATCTGCAGTCGGAAGCGATGCAGTTACAGTTACGCCTTAGGGCCCGTGAGGTTCCGATACCATCTTCTTTACGCCGGGTCCAGCCGAGCCGTCCAGCCCAAGTCACCCCACAATGTTGCGAAAATGCCTGTGAGGTGCTTTCACATGGGCATGGGCTCCGCACGCTAGTTGGCAAGTAGCCCGAGTTATATGTTCATCATTACATAGTCGTATGAGCGATAGCCCAGAGGGCTTTGCGGGGCTTCGGGGAAAAGAGGGGGCCAGGAAGGGAGGAGCACAGCTCAGGTTGGTGGTAGCAATGGAATCTTGCACGGCTGCCACCAGGCGGGCCATGGATGGCCTGGCCTGCGATTAAAATTTCCGTCTGTTCCATTCTTGCATCTCGGCCTTTATTCCGCCAAAGCTCTTTATTCGGAAAACGATATTGAATAGTGAAGCATAACTCAAAAAGTCTCATGCTTGTCGCCAAACACTGCGTTGCAAGTACCGTCGTATCCGCCCATACCCCAGATTTCGTGAGCCGAGACGCCGACCCTGTTCTCGCATAAAAAGATCCGAGGCCAGGTGATACCTCCTCAACTACTTTACCTTCATTTGCCATTCCGGCAACCCGCGCAACCAACCCTCCAGCATCCAGAACCTGGCAAAAGTATCTGTCTCTTTGCCCACAACGAAGCATTCCATCAATACGCGAGTGCCGGGTTGCTTGTGCGACCTCTTTCTCGACAAACCTCCACCAATGTCCTCTACACGCCGTCCATTTTCAACGTCTGCGAGAGTTCACCCCAGCATCTTACCACACCTTCACACAACCGCATCTCGGCGCTCTCCGATGAGATGGTACGTATACAAAGAAAAATACCACAAACTGGAGGCACAACACCATTGAATTGACAGGCCGTACCGGCACAGACACTGTGCCAACAGCAGAAAGGAAGGAAGGGAGAGCGTCACAACGACTTCAGCTAACAACTCGTGCTGTCAAAGGGCACCCAGCATCTTCGGCCTGTCTATTATAGGCTACGGCGTGAAAGTATACGTTGACAGCGTTCGCAAGAAGCGCGAGCGCGTGCTCGAAGCCCGCTATCAGGAAGATCGTGAGAGGCAACGACGCAACGACATGCTCATGGACGTATACGGCGACCGCGAAAGCTTGGAAGGCTTGGAAAAGGCAATTCAATTCTACGAGAGCGGCAAGAAGTAATATTCTTTGGTCAATATCTGCATTTGGGCTTGAAACGCACTGCAATTGGCGTTTTTATATTTTGGCGTCATGGCGTTTGGCTGATTCACTTCGGGTTGCAGGCATTTGAATATGCATAGTTGGCGGCGTTTTGATTGCTCTGGTTAATCAGTTGAGGATTATGGATTGGTAAATCATAGCAGTCATTACGCTAAATTCCCATGCTGGGTATCGTGAACTACGAAATATGGGGTAGATAAGAAAGAGACTTGGGATAAAAGACGACTCAAAACTTGAATAATTCCCTCGGCCTATGATATAGCTAAAATGCAGTCCAGGCGTGACCAACAACTCCCCGAAAACCATAATTGCGCCTAGATTATTACGTGAAAAGCTATTGCACCCGGCTTCAGAGAATTCATTCACCTACGGTTGGCATCTTCAGCTCTTTTCTTTTGAGTTTGGTCCGCTGTTCTAACAGAAGCGCAAGCTTGGAGGCAAAATATCGTGAGACTTGCAACACAAAGGCCGGTCTGCCCTCCATTTCTTTAGCTGAAGCTTCCCATGACCGATAGAATACGCCCTCGCAAAAGTACTCAATCATCAAGCTTCCGAGCTTCTTCTGCTCGGCGTGGTTGTGCTCAAGAGCCTCAAACGCGTCTGCAAAATCGGTCGTGCACCATAGTTGTTGCGCCTTATCGAGTGCGGATCGGAATAGTGCTCTGTGTCGGTCGTTAATTAAAGTATGGATGCAGCAGAGCATGTACGCGCCGATAGTCGGGCAAATAAACCGATCGCACAACTTGTATACTTCGATGTAATCCCGCAGCGGCGTTCTTTGGGACTGTGCTTCTGGATTCGCTGCCGGAGTAGGTGCCGTATGAGGAACGATGGAGGAGTAACTGTACAGCACTCCAAGAAACAAGGCAAAGTACTTTGGATCGATGTTATCGAACGCGATTTCTCCTCCGGATTCGTCGTACCACGCCTTCGTCGATACTCGAAAATAGTCTGAATGTTGAGCCAAAACTGCTTTGTGGACGCTAAATTCTTCGTTTATAACCTTAATAACTGCCGTTTCCTCGCCCGTTCTTTGATTTTTGGTTAGGATGTAAACAAACGGTCATAGGAAGCCGAGAGAAAAACGTACTGTAGTGGCCAAGACGTGCGAAAGTCAGAAAGCAGCACTGATGGCGCTTTCTCAGTGTGATGAGAAGATTTTGCCTTTTTCTTCGGTGGAGGCATTTTTTTTTTGGTTAGATGCAGATGTGAAGAGCTGAGCAATAAGAGGCGATGTGAAGTTGCAGTTGGCAGCTGGCAGCTGCCTCTCGTTCGTTGGAGCCTGGCAACCAACTCCCTGCCCAAGCTCGTAGCTGGGAGGTAGGTGTTGCACCGTCTCAATAGGATGTTTTCAGTTAAGAATCAAAGCGCAAAGCTTGTCGATTGTTGAAATCGTAAATGGTAAATAGCGAGTGGTAATCCAGTCTCTTAGAATAGAATTGTCTCGTCTGTCGGGGTACATCTTTGCGATAAGTGCTGCAAATGCACAGTATGTAGTAACATTTACTTGCTCCGGTTAGGTATATCAGTTTCCGGGGACATCCTAGGTGTCCTAAATAGCTTAAGTATCGTTAATATTCTAATCATTTTCGAATACATACCTTTCCCCTCTCTTACGCATCTTAATCGTGTCCGTATTTCAGGCAAGATGCCTATCGATTAACGAATTCATTTTGCCACCCCCTGAAGTGCGAAGCTATCATTAAAATGTTTTAAAATAAATGGAGTCGAATAGCCCCGATGTGAATGGGTTCCGCTATATATTTAATTACATCGGAGGTATTCGTGATGTGCTATCGCGCCTTGACCTTTCGAATCACCACATTGGTCCCGTCTAATTGCCAGCCGACGCCATCCTTTTGTTGAAGATCATCCCATTCTGAGCTGGTTGCCGTTTCTAAATACTTCAAATCAACAGTCAAGTACGCACGCCCAAAACATTTGAGTGTATGCAGTCGTAGCTCAGGTTCAGCCCACTCTAGAATCCGGGCTCGATGGCCATCGACAGCTTTTCGCACTCGGTGAAACAAAACAAAGTTATCATGTGCTAGCGCAAAGAGCACGTCATTCACCTTTTTGTCGTTGAGAGCATATTTGTGTCGCAAGGAGTACGCCTCAGCCAGCTCCCTCCGCCGACATGCCGTATCCAGAACCAGATATGCCACAACCTCTTGGAACTCAATTAGCGTTAAGTTTTGCTCTGGGTGAATTTTTCGAAGCAAATGTTGGATGGCCGCGTGATATGATTCTGGCTGCTTGGCGAGAACGGCGAGACGAATGCAGAACAGGTAGGCCTGAATGGCAAAGTCGTCGGTGCGATTTGAGGCGACGATGCCCTCGCGAAGTTTTCGGAGAGCCGACATAATTATCGACAGATTCCGTGTATTGGATGGGTTGTGCAGCGACTCGACGCTGTCAGTATTGGGGATGATGATGCTATATGTGGTGTCCTTTGCATGGTTGCGTTCCAGGCTGATACACGAAAATCGCCGAAGGAGCTCATCGCGCTCTCCTGCATCTGAGCAAAAACTCAAATAGCGCTCCGTGATTAGTTTATAGTAAGTTTCTTGCGTCTTGGCGCTATGTAATCTGGCAGGATGCACGTTAGAACGGCGTTGTGCCTTCGCGGCCGTTGAGGTACCTCGTTTCGCCCTTGGATGGCAAGCCCATCTCCTCCAGAGGATCCATTTGCACGGGCTTGAGGCGGCCCCATTGCTTCACCGGCCCTTTGGACTCTTTGGTTCTCCAAGATGCCATTACGAAAAGCTTCGGATATACCGGCGGTTCGTTGGTTGTGGCTGTCAAGTCGCAGCAAGTGCAAGAAACTTTGAGCTGTGGTGGGGTTGACCTGCTACCAGTCCCAATTATTCAGCTTTAGGTAAGGAGCATATCAGTACAACGGGATGCCTCAGTTGCGCCACACCATTCAGGCTCTGACCACAGAAAAATATCCTCATAAGATAGCCAGCAAAGTCCCTTCAACTACATTGCGAACTGTTCTTCTTCTCGGAAACCAAATGAACCAACCCATTTATTTAGCAAAGTTGGATGTTTATGTAATCACCTACATTCCATGGTTCTGTCCGGCTGCTCTTGAATATTCTCGACCTATTTTTACAAAGTTACTGAGAGAACTCGGCCCGCAGCTTCAAGGTGAGCGGTGGATGTCGCCCTGGCTGCTTGGTGGGGTGTTCTTATCGCTTGAGGGGCAATCTCATCCCATTTTCCAACAATTCAGATAAACATGGCCAGAGTTCTGTCATAACCACACACCAAGTAGAAGATTCATATTAGATGGAACCCAGGCCTCTCATGCTTTCCAGAAGAAATCAATTCGAGATGCAGGCCCCAGACAGAGGATTGGAACCAAGCCAACCGCTGAGATGTCATTGGCTGGTGAAGATATCAGAAGGTGTCCTGCCTGTCATTGTCAGAGCTACAAAGCCAGAATGCCGTTCACATCAAGCTCAACTGGCATGGCATTCCCTCATTGAAAAATTAATATCTCGTCCGCCGCAATAATATCTTATACTTTTCGTCACCGGCGCCCCTGGGAATATGGTCAGGTATCATTAGCTAACGTTTTCGTGCTGGTTCCGCATGTTTCCGTTGAGCGTCCCGATCTGTGGGCTATCGCAGGCTCTCTACAGCGCTTGTGATCCCATCAAACCAGCTACTACTGTAACAACCTCCTCCCACATCAGTAGACCCCGCAACGTTTTCTTCCTTCCATCTACACCAACACAAACACCCCTTATTATACACCTCTCGATTCATTGGTCCTACCGTAAGTTCCATCTTTGCACCTTGCATTACCTCAATTAGTCTAGACAACACCAAGAGACAATGCCACGAACGCTTGCCGCTTGGCCTAGCTACGCGGCGAGCGGCCGACGCCCCGTGACGAGCGGCATGGTCGATTACCTTGTTCCCGGCCCGATTCGAAAACTACAACAAATGGAGTCATGGGAAAATTGTGGACAGCACAGATAGCCAACGCTCCATGGCATACGATGAAAAAGCCTCATGCTTCGTCCTCGCGTCAAGTACCCCGCCAATCTACCACTCGGACACGGGAACATGTTGGTATCGATAAGCCCGCTTTAAAAACCCCGCGACCGTGGGTGCTGCGAGTGTCCAACAGACGTGCTTTTCTTATCGCAATTCATTGAATTCTCGACAAAGCACCCTTTTGTCTGACTTTCTTGTTTCTCTAGTTGCTCAAAGACAGCTCACCTGCCCCTGAACCAATCCCACCAAAGACGCAACCACCACAGCAATGGGTGTCACCGATGTTCTGTCTCGCAAGTCCGGCGTCATTGTCGGTGATGATGTTCTCCGTCTCTTCGAGTATGCCCGTGAAAAGCAGTTCGCAATTCCTGCCATTGTAAGTTACAGATGCTCAGATAAGCCTCTTATGACTAACCTCTCAGAACGTTACCTCCTCCTCTACTGTCGTAGCTTCCCTGGAGGCCGCTCGCGATGCCAAGTCTCCCATCATCCTCCAGATGTCCCAGGGTGGTGCTGCCTACTTTGCTGGCAAGGTATTTTATTCTCGAGTCTCTTACAAGAACGTGCTGACAAACTTGAATAGGGTGTCGCGAACGGTGACCAGGCTGCCTCTATCGCGGGCTCCGTGGCAGGTGCTCACTACATTCGCTCCATTGCCCCAGCTTATGGCGTACCAGTCGTCCTCCACACTGACCACTGTGCCAAGAAGCTTCTTCCCTGGCTCGACGGCATGCTTGATGCTGATGAGGCTCACTTCAAGGCTACCGGCGAGCCTCTCTTTAGCTCCCACATGATTGATCTTTCCGAGGAACCTGTCGACTGGAACATTAAGACTACAGCTGATTACCTCAAGCGCGCAGCCCCCATGAAGCAGTGGCTCGAAATGGAGATTGGTATTACTGGTGGTGAGGAGGATGGTGTCAACAACGAGGATGTTGACAACGCCTCTCTGTACACTCAGCCGGAGGACATCCTCAACATTTACAACACCCTCTCTCCCATCTCTCCCTATTTCTCCATTGCTGCTGGTTTCGGCAACGTTCATGGTGTCTACAAGCCTGGAAACGTCAAGTTGCACCCCGAGCTTCTCGGAAAACATCAGGCTCACGTCAAGGCTGCCATAGGCTCGACCAACGATAAGCCCGTCTTCTTTGTCTTCCACGGCGGCTCGGGTTCTAGCAAGCAGGAGTACCTCGACGCCATCAGCCATGGTGTTGTCAAGGTTAACATGGACACTGACATGCAGTTTGCTTACATGTCTGGCATTCGCGACTACATGCTGAACAAAAAGGATTATCTCCTCACCGCTGTTGGCAATCCCGACGGCGACGACAAGCCCAACAAAAAGTACTTTGATGTAAGACTTTCCCTCCACATTTACCGTCCGTCTGCTAACTTCTGTAGCCCCGTGTCTGGGTCCGCGAGGGTGAAAAGACCATGTCGAAGCGTGTTGCTGTCGCTCTCGCCGACTTCAACAACAACAACCAGCTATGAATGCATTGAGGCAGCGCAGTACAGAGGAGAAAGCTTAAAATAAAGTTGTTGGCCTACTCGGGGAGTCGGAGATTGCATTTTGGGGTTGTGGCCTAGTATCATCTAGTGAAAAAAAAAATGCCAACGCATGCACTGCCTTGCAAAGTGAATGCAGAAAACTGCATCATCATAAAATTATGGATATGATACAATCCAGCATTGGTTTGAATCACGTCCGTGTATAGTCATGTATATTTTAGGACAATTATTGGCCCAGCACTTCTTTTTGCAGCGTCGCAATCTGCTCTTCGGTCAATGTTTCTGCATCAGCAGCCTCAGCCTTCTTTGCATCAAATCTCCAGAGGCCGCCCGTTTTTTCGCGCTCACCGTCAAGAGCCACACCGCCAACAGCACCGAGTTTCTCGAGAACAGGATCAGTGGTTCCAAGAGCCACGGCCGTAAAGTAGCGGCGCTTCCAAGCGGTTTCCTGAGCCGTCTCTTTGTGGCGCAGGGCACGCTGGGCATTCTCAATTTTGCCTTTCTCTGCAGACACGGTATCCATGTCGCCAGATTGAATGCCTGCAGCAACCTTAGCCCAGGCGCGGCGTGATTCGAGCGGATGTTGCTTTTCCAGAGAAGCAATTTGAAGCTCTGTCTGTGCGATGTTGGCGGCGTCATACTCATCGACAAGTGTAGATTTAGAGTTTTTCTTGACCGCGCCCGAGTAAAATTCAAGTTTCTCGTTCCATTGTCCTGTCACGTTATAGAGCACATCCTTTTCCTTGCCGATGGGGGTGATGGTGCCAATAACGGTGTTCTTCTTCCCAGAAAGCCACCCCTTGCCACTGTAGTCAACCTTCGAGCTGAAGCCGCTGGAGCTGGTTATGTAGCTTGTGCCATCGAGCTCGACAAACGGTGCTCCAAATATGAGGCCTTCGATGTGAAGAGATGGCAATGTGATGAGGTGATGCTCAGGCTCCTTCTTGTCGCCAATGGGAATAGTCAGCACTGCGTGGCCAATCTGCTTGACAATGATGGTGCTGTGAAAAGTGGCTTTTTGCGCATTATAGCCCTCAAGCTGAATGCCAGTCTTATCGTTGCGGATGCAGTAGGCGGTAGCAGGCGGGTGGTGGCTGACTTGCTCGGACACAAGGGTAGTCTTGCCAGCGGCATCATTCCATGATCCAAGAAAAAGCTCGCCCAGGAACGGGTTCAGGGGTTTCTTTTCGTTACCAAATTGCTCGCTACGGCTGGCGTACTGGTGTTTGAGCGTGGAAAGGAACCACTTGAGCACTAGCATGGACCGCCTTGCGGGATCGGCCTCTGAGGCGGCGGCAACAAGCAAGTTCGGGTGCGTCGACCAGTACGAGGAGAATTCAGTCAGCGACTGCGACGAAAGGATGAAGGGCGGGGCCGTTAAAGACGAGAGGTCGCCGTTGAATGAGGCAATCGACTGAGATAACTATGAGCGATTACTGGGATCGCAAATCCATATTGTGCCCCTCGTACCTTTAGGAAAGCAGTCCAGCTGCTGCTGCCAGCTTGTGCCTGAGCTGTCGCGGAGGACATGATATTGGTTCGGTGTGTGCGATGGTGGGGTGAGTAATGTTGTACGTAGGTGGCGGCAAAGCAGCAACAAATGTTCTTGAGAGGTAGAAGTTTTAGGGTATTGCGAGAAGTGGCGAGACGGAGCTATTGGATTCCCTGATGAAGAAGCAAGTGGCGGTGCAAGGAAGGAATTCAAGTTGGACAAGGACAATCTTAATCACATGGGCTAGACCGCATGTTACCCACGCGACACTCCCCACTTTCTCGCTTGCAGTTTTTCGACAATCATCATTGATGCAAATGACGATATTCTGCCACACCCCAGCCTCGTTCTTACAGACCTCATGGCAATCAAGTATGATTAAACGTACGCCAGTGAAGGGTTTCAATCAGGCCGGCATTCCTATTCCAGCACGTCAGTGTGCGTCTACAGGCGGTGAAAGTTCCAACTCTGACGCGGCTAATTGTTTGAACTTCACGCAACCGCCGTGTCTATTACTATTGCACATTTTTGCGACTATGTCACCGCACCGATGATTGCAGATTCCGATGTAGATGTTGCACAGCCCGCACAGCCCAAGATGATGTCAGTGGGGCCGCTGCATCGCAGCGCGCGCAGCTATGTATTTCCTCCTCCACATCCCATCACCAACCATCAAGTGGCCGGAATTTCCAACAACAGTTTTTGCCCTTATCCAAATACCGACATAGATATCACCCTGGCTGGGATTTTCTGGAATCGGGCGGCTTCGGGGCCCCCCAATGCTGCTGCGCGGCTTCAGCCTGTAACTATGACGCGACCACCAGCGACGCCACAGCTTTCACCGCAGTTCTGCTTTTCAACAAGTACATTGCGAGGTACGCTACAAATCCTCGGACCAAAGTTAAATCTAACGGGTGCAGACTTTTTTCGTTTCTCGCGCTCGGCTGTCGACGATACAATCAGCCAGAATCTAAATGCTCTGCTGACGCCCGCTCGTGGCGGCTTTGATCCGAGTTCAACCTCGCAAAGAATATCAAGGAAACGAAGGGGGGATATTAATGCGGAACGAAGTGCAACATTTTTCGAGAAAATATTATTCCCCGCGTGGGATTCCCGTACACGGGTCTTTGAATACTGCGCCACCGTGGCTTCAAGTCCTGACCCTGATGATCCCGAAACCGCCCTACGAGAGCTCCAAAAGAAGCAGGACAACAATCGATTTGTTGATGAACGTCTTGATCCATACTCAGGGCGGTTTCATCCTTGTGAAAGTCGAACTGAGCTACTGGCGTCAACTCTTCGCCAGGAACGTGTTATTGAGGACATTGTTCGGCACCGCACATGGGAGGTGATTCAGGATCGCTGCCAGGAGCCGCCCAAAGATTGGCAAGCCGCCATTGAGATTTGGAGGAAGAATTCCGCCGACGAAACCTAACCAAGTACCGGACTTTCAGTTGGATATGTATACTATTGTCTCTACACCAAAAATTTAGAGCGTTGCTCAGCATTGATTGTCGCAATTCTTCAACTTGCAACCCTCTAATCGGCAAAATTAAGGAAATATTAACTACCTATGTAGAGTCGTCAATCTTTAAATCCCGATATTTTCATACCTACATACTGAGGTAAAGCAGGTAGGCGTATCTCAAGCCAACTCATGCTACAAACCTTCCAGCACAACCGCCCGCCCCAGTGTAAACCCAATGATTGTCGGCCCCACACAGAGTATACCTCCTCGTCCGAGGATCCTCCGAACATCAAATGCTACCAGGTACGCAGGCCTATTCCACATAGTCAACCGAATGCGCTCGCTCTCTGTATGCCTGTCCTTACCTCGACCTTCGATTCTTGACATTTGCGCATCCCCTGGGCGGCGCCATTGTACTCTAAAGATTTCTTTCAAAGAGATTTTTGTTATTTTTTCTAGTCTCTCTCTCAGAGCGCGCTGCAAGCTATACTGCGCTCCTGGGCCTCTGCAAATTATCCACAAGCCCTAAAACAGGCTCTCTCTTTGATAGCCGCGGATACTCGAACACTGCGACCAGTCGATTCACGATATAGACACGATGCCGCAACAGCTCGCGGCCAAAGAGGCTGCCCAATTTCGGCAAGTCCTCCGCAGTTATGAGGAAAAGCAGTACAAGCGAGGTCTCAAGACGGCGGACCTGATCTTGAAAAAAGTGCCTAAGCATGGCGAAACCATGGCCATGAAAGCCTTGATTCTCAATGGTCAAGGGAAGACAGAGGAAGCGTTTGCCTTGGGAAAAGAGGCCCTCACTGCCGATATGAAGTCTCACATTTGCTGGCACGTGTACGGTATTCTCTACCGCGCAAAGAAGAACTTTGAAGAGGCAGCCAAGGCCTACAAGTTTGCGCTCAAGCTGGAACCGACTTCGGCGCAAATACAGCGCGATCTAGCTGCGTTGCAGGTTCAAATGCGAGACTACCAGGGCTTCATTCAAACTCGAAACACCATGCTGCAAGCTCGCCCCCAGATGCGACAAAGCTGGACAGCCCTCGCGCTCGCGCACCATCTGGCCGGTAATTTGATTGAAGCGGAGAATATTATCACTACCTTCGAGGGAACTCTGAAGACGAATCCGACCCGATACGATTTGGAGCACTCGGAAGCCGTCATGTACAAAAACTCCATCATCGCGGAGCAAGGAGACTACAAACGTGCACTGCAGCATCTGGAGACTGATGCCAAGCAGAACCTCGACCGACTCGCTGTTCTTGAAAGCCGCGCTGAATATCTTTTGAAGCTCGATCGGAAGGAGGAAGCTGCTAAAGCTTACCGAGCTCTGATTGACCGCAACTGCGAGCACGCAACATACTATACCCAGCTCACAAAAGCGTTGGGCATTGCGGAGGATGACTCGAAGGCTAGAAAGGCAATTTACGAAGAATATGCCACCAAGTACCCCCGATCCGATGCCGGGCGCCGAATCCCTCTCGACTTTTTGTGTGGCGAAGACTTCCGCCAAGCCGCTGGCGATTACCTTACCCTGATGCTGAACAAGGGTGTTCCCTCAACCTTTGCTAATCTGAAGCACCTCTACTCAAACAAATTCAAGAAAGGTACTCTTTTGAAGCTTGCTGAAGATTATCTTCACTCCCCAAAGGCTGATTCAGTCAGCAAGGACAAGGGTGAGGCTGCAGCTCTTTTCTACCTTGCTCAGCACCACAATTACCACATGAGCCGAGATCTGGCCAAGGCCATGGAGTACATCGACAGAGCCATTACAAAGGATAGTAAGAGCGTCGACTACCACATGATCAAAGCCAGGATCCTGAAGCACAGTGGCAACTTGAAAAAGGCCTCCGAGATGATGGACTGTGCGAGAGCCTTGGACTTGAAGGATCGCTACATCAACAGCAAAGCCGCCAAATACCAGCTCCGTAACAACCAAAACGAAAAGGCCCTCAAGACCGTCGGGCTATTCACGCGTGCGGACACTGTCGGTGGACCCCTAGCCGACTTGCTGGATATGCAATGCATATGGTTTTTAACAGAAGATGGCCGAGCCTACGCAAGGCAGGGAAACATCGGGCTCGCGCTCAAACGTTTCCATCAGATTGCCGCGATATTTGAAGTCTGGCAGGAGGACCAATTCGACTTTCACGGGTTCTCCCTGCGCAAGGGCCAGATCCGCGCGTATGTCGACATGGTGCGATGGGAGGACCATATTTTCGACCATCCCTTCTACACCCGCGCTGCTCTCGATGCTATTAGCATATATTTAAATTTGTATGACAAGGCTGCCACGAATACGAATGGCGAGGCGGATTCCGAGGCTTTGTTGGCCCAGAAAAAGGCTCTCAAGAAAGCTAAAAAGGAACAGCAACGCCTAGAGCGCGATGCGGCCGAAAAGCAACACAAGCAAGACCCCAATAAGGCTGTGGGACCCGATGGTGAACCTCAGAAGACGGACGAGGATCCTTTGGGCTTGGCACTTGCAGCTACCACTGACCCGCTAGGTGCGGCCATGAAGCTCCTGTCTCCTATGCTGGACGCCAGCCCAAAAAGTATCCAGGTGCAGCTGGTTGGTTTTGAGGTGTTTATGCGCAGGGGTACGTTTTCTCTACACATCCACGAGCCGTGACTAACAATAATTGCAGAAAAGTATGTATTGGCCCTTCGCTGCCTGAATACCGCGATCAAGCTTGATAGCAGTCATCCCAGGCTGCACCCTCAGATTGTCGCATTCGCCAAGAAGATGAAGACGGTCTCCGGTCTCCCGACAAAGGTTGTCGAGGTTCTCAAGGCCGAATTCAAGGTGGTAGACGTCGCCACGGATCTGATCCAGTACAACTCAGACTACCAGGCTAAACACAAGGACAATATCCTCTGCATACTTTCATACGTGGCCGCAGAGCGTGCCCTGAATGGCAGCAATGATTCAAGCGTTAAGCAGCTGGCAGCTTCCCTGCATCTGCCCAATACCACCTTTTCTGATGCCATTGAAGTACTGGAGACTCTAAGGGGCTGGAATAGCAGCGAGGCAGCGGTCTTCCAAGGAGCTGCCCACGCCAGGTTTCCCGAGGTTACCCAGCTCGCCTGAAGCGGACCATCCGCGGCGGACAAGCACAAGCACCGCTGTTGCTCAGTAATGTAGGTTATTTGAGCGAAAAGACGCTTGTGCGATCCCGGTTTGAATCAGCTGAAGCGTCGCCGCAGTGATCAGAAGTTGTGGCTTTTGCTCAAATGATCGCATTGACCAGGCTTGTCTCGTGAATCGTTCCGATATTGTTGCCGCAGCACTTGGTAAAAAATACATTTATGAACGATTTGGTGTAGGTATATAGTATACTTGGTAGGTGTGACAAAAATACATTAGATTTGTTCCATTTGATTTGTCATGGAGTGCAAGATAGCAACTTTAAGATTTTTCCGTCCACTGAGATGTTCGCATCGTTGATGAATGTCGGCCGCCGCAGGGACAGGGACAGGGACGGCTTGCCATGTGAAAGCAACTACCTACAGCTACATCCTAACTGGTTATATAATACCTACCACAAGTGAGTTAGTACCTGGGCACCTACTTGGTAGGTGCCTCTGTGTCACAACCTCGGCTGAGTCGGCCTTCGAGCGACCAGTTGCTTCGGTGGACGTAATAAATCAATGAACAACATACTCCGTCGGCCCCCGAATACTTAATTTTTCAGTCCCGAGCCGTGGCACAGCCATACGAGTATTCCGGACCGCGATCAGCGGCACCATTGTACTTGCTGCAGCTGCACGAACCCCAGCCGACAGGACCCAGCTTCCAGCCCGCCTACACACGCGCCGCGTTCCACCCGGAGCCCCGGCTGGCCGAAAGCCAAGACGCTTGGAAACGGAAGCCCTGAACAGTCCTCGCAAATATTTTACCCAGTCTAGCCGCCGTTGCCGACCTACACTCCTCCTTCCTGCTTGACCCCTCTCTGCCTTTTCTTATTAAACTTATTTCTGCTTTGCATCTTCATCCCAAACAACGTTGCTTCTCTTGCCTGCGCGCCACGCTAGCAAATCGTCCATGTGACAAGATCACTCAGCAGCTTCAACCGGAGGACTACGAAGTGCCTCGACCTTTGGTTCTGGCGTATTCCTTTCCGCAGGCTTGCAGAGACGTATCACGTATTCCATCCCTCAGGGCACACGTCCAGATTACCTAACCCTCCCTCCCCCCACCAGCTTGTCGCAGCCATGACCAGTACCAGCTCTGTTCAAGCTGCACAGCTATCGCTCCAACTGGCTAGCGGCAGGTCGCTGACGATTGAGGAGTCGGAGCTTGTGCTTCAAGGTACGGAGTAATGTAGGTGAATCTCGGGTTGGCCTGTGGATTAATGAACCCTTTAGACCCCGCGGCTGTTATCGACACGAAGTCAAAAAAATGTGTGTATCAAAAGAAACAGGGGTTAACAAAAGCTAATGCTGAGTGCAGATCGCTGCGGACGCCAGACATTACCACTCTACAACCTCTTGTGGGCTGAAGCCACCGAAGACAACTTTACTATTGAATACGCTCAATTGTCTGACAAGTCCTTTCATGTTGAAAAATGGACTTTACCGATAAGCGCGGCCGACCAGCAGTCTGAAAACTCTCCCGAGACGTTTGCGACCGAGCTCCGATCCCGTGCTTACGGCAACGCGCAACAAAGGCGACGCGCCTATGTCCTCGTCAACCCCAACGCTGGCCCCGGAAATGGTATCAAGAAATGGGAGAATGAAGTGAAGCCAATATTCGACGCTGCAAGGATGGAAATGGATATTGTCTTGTTGAAAAGAGGCGGCCAGGCCATGGAGCTGGTGGAACAGATGGACATTAACAAGTACGACACAATTATCCCATGTTCGGGAGACGGTACGCCACACGAGGTTTTTAACGGGCTGGCCAAACGGGCGGACGCCAGATTGGCCCTATCCAGCATTGCTGTTGGGCACATTCCCTGCGGCTCAGGCAATGCCATGTCCTGCAACTTGTACGGATCCCACAGGCCAAGCTATGCAGCTCTTGCTCTGGTAAAAGGCATTGTCACCCCGCTGGATTTGGTGTCGATCACTCAGGGCGACACACGCATAATTTCCTTTCTATCACAATCGCTCGGAATCGTGGCCGAGGGCGACCTCGCCACAGAACATCTGAGATGGATGGGTAGTGCACGCTTCGACTATGGGGTTATTTCGCGCGTATTTCGCAAAAAGATCTACCCATGCGACATTGCAGTGCAGCTAGAGGTAGAAAAGCCCCAGGTAAAGGAGCATTATAAGAGGCACGCGAGCGTACCGAGCCTCAGGAAGGCCGCCGCTGAGCAAGCGGATGAGGATGAAGGCAGTGGGCTGCCCAAGCTCAAATTTGGAACGATAAAGGACGACCTACCTGTGGGTTGGGAACTGGTACCATACGACAAGGTCGGCACGTTTTACTGTGGAAATGTATGTCCCTGTTATTACGCTTATCAAGGGAGAAGATAATGCTGACATCTCTAGATGGCCTACATGGCGCCCGACGTGCACTTTTTCCCCGCCGCCATGGCGACGGACGGCTGCATGGACCTAATCACCATGAACGGCGACATCCCTGCATTCAAGGCACTCAAGGCATTCCTCTCGGTCGACTCGAACAAGTTTTTCGACCTCCCGTTCGTGCACTATAAAAAGGTTAAGGCATACCGCATCATCCCCCGCGACCAAGAGGATGGCTACATCAGCATCGACGGCGAAAAAGTCCCCTTCGAGCCCTTCCAGGCAGAGGTACACCAAGGCCTTGGCAGGGTCATTTCCAAGAGGGGCATGTTCGAAGCTGAAGGCCCGGCCAACTGGGATAAAGTCACGGTTTCGGAAAGGCTGCACGCATAGGTTCACGGCGGCCCTGATGTATGAAGTGGCAGCATAGCATAGTCGGGTGCGACGTATGTAGGGGCGGATAGATACCCAGATGTGTAAATACAGTTGGTCATGACGTCAAAATAGATCATTCCCGCGCAAATCAACGTACGTGTTCTGCAGCGCGCCAGGCAGCATATGCTTGGTTGCTGCATTGTTGCTGCCAGTTTCCAGCCAACAGCTTGCCCACGTCGCTAGTGCTGGTGCTTCCACGTACAGCACGAATCAACTCGCCGACACCTTAAACTAAGCACAGTAGTAATAACCCTACTTACTGCCTTAAGCAACATGAATTTGCTTCGGCTAGTGAGGCTAAAGCTGGTTTCTAGAAAGAAACCCTATCTGGCAGTAAAGGTCACGCTCGTCTTTCAAATTATTGGAATATATATTAGCGCTGCTTCTGCTTTGATATCGGATCAGTCTTCTTCTTCCTCTTCCAGCAACACTGCGTTGCCCTGTCACAAGGTCAATCAACTCCGCCACAACACTTCGGCATGAAAAACATTGCTATGTCTATTCTGGCTGTCGTGGCCTTCGCCCGTGCTAGCCCAGTTGCCAGCCCTTCCGAAACGCCGCAGCCCATCACGCCCAACCCGATTATTCCTCTTCCTCTCATGGATATTTCCAGTCTCGATTTGCAGGAACCTGGCTTACCCGAGGACGAGATCCCATCGTGTGCCATTCTTTGTATCAAGAGTTATGTCGCTAAGCGTGGCAAATGCGAACTTGCCGACCATCACTGCATCTGCGCTGACCTGGACTTCCAAGACCCGGATATCATGCGATGCACCATTGACAGCTGTGGATACACAAAATCACGGAGTGAGTTACCTCGGAAATTCTAAGGGTCGTGATATTCTAACGTCTCTGGTTTCCTCAGATCGTGTTATCCCTGCTGTTGAGAGCTTTTGCGCAGAGCAACTGAAGAACTGATTGAGTTGTGAAGCTGTGAAGCTGTGAAGCTGTGTTCTCCGAAGAGTAGTAGAAATGGAGGGGGTTCTCTGATTAGTATTTCTATAGACAATCACACTCGGTAATTTGATTTATGAGCGTATGTTATATATATATATATATATATATGTATGTGTTTGCATGAATCCGGTTCCAGAGGTTCCGTCCGGCGGCCCGATGCTATATGTGGGCAAGAGATAATCTTGATTCCAGTAAACACTGCTCTAGACACGGCGAGTGCATGGGTGATTTAATTAACGCTAGGTCGGCAAACAAGCCGTGACTATAATACAATACATGTATGTTATATGGTGAGCAAAAATACTGACAACAGCGACACGTCAACAGTGGCTCTAATTAATGGGGTGATGCTGTAGAGAACCAAAAAGAAACGCGCTGGGCAGTGGAGTCTCTTGCTCCCAGCAGGGATTGAACCTGCGACCTTCGCATCACCAAAGACGGAATGTAGTCCATATTAGTACGACGCTCTAACCAACTGAGCTATGGAAGCCTGGCGAGTTTCTTGTTGGGCAGACATCTGCTGTTTTGTACTATGTAGCTATTGGTAAATGGAGATGCTATGTGATGAGGTCATATTGCAAGAACGAGTGAGAATCGGTGTAAGGAAACGGAGTAAGCGTGGGCTGGTAGACATGCCAAGTAGTCGAGGTGGAAGTCGGGGCAGTAAGCCACTGGTCGAGCATTGCTTTTACGCTGGCAATTTATGACAGCCACGAGTTAGACCCCTTCAAAAATACCAAAAAGAGCCGTAGACACACCATGACCGCATGATATGTCAACCTATGTACCCATCTACCCCAGCGCGATAATTGCAAGGCTGGCTGAGAATTTCATGCATCTTCTCCCGGGTAGGCCGATGCTCATACTCCCTAAGTTAGGTTCTGATCAGGACCCTGCTACTTGCAACCCTGCCTAAAATATATACATACATAACATTAGATCAATATATCATCCCATAACTCCACGCTTGTCATGATCCATCATAAATATGTGCTGTGTTAAAGAATGGTGGTGCTCATGCTTGTTGATCCTTCGTGAGTCGCGGTGACATTATGTCAGCATCGACCATATCCACTGCAACTGGAGTGCTTGAGCAGGCGGTTGAGAATCGCACAACAATCGCCATGCCTAGTGACGATTTGCCAGCGTCAATTTTCGGCCTAAATGCGTTGTTTGATAACCCGCTGTTTGCGGGAGGCATTGGCCTGGCGTCACTTGGTGCCGCGGCTGCATTTGCCAGAAAAGCCGTCATAGTCGCAGCTGGGGCTGCGCGTCGGCGCCTGCTCGTCAACGTCGAAATCAGCAAACAGGATCCCGCCTACCCCTGGATCCTCGCGTGGCTATCCACTCCTCGACCGACACTGGGTTTTATCTCATCCCGTCTGACGCGCATACACAACCTCTCCGTCACGACGGCGACGGCACCAAGGGGCGCAGTAACCGGCGGCCCCTCTACCGCCCATTTCTTCCTGCAGCCGGGCTACGGCCGGCACATTGTCAAGTTCCACGACACATTCATCGCGGTCAACCGTGAAAAACACAGCACGGCCAATATGAACACGGGCGAGCCGCATGAGATTGTACAGCTGACGACGCTGTGGGCGCACCGCCACATATTCGAGCAGGTGTTCAGCGAGGCGCACACACTTGCCGCCAAGGCCAACGAAGGCAAGACGGTCGTCTACTCGGCGCGCGGCATGGAATGGGTGCCTCTCGGAGATCCACGAAAGAAACGACCGCTCGAATCGGTAATACTGGACCAAGGGGTCAAGGAGAGTATCGTAAGCGACGTAAAAGATTTCTTGTCGCGGCAGCAGTGGTATGTCGACCGCGGCATACCATACAGGCGAGGGTACTTGTTGTTCGGGCCTCCCGGGAGCGGCAAAAGTTCATTTATCCAGTCCCTCGCCGGCGAGCTGGATTTCGGCGTTGCCATGATCAATCTGAGTGAAATGGGGATGACGGACGATAAACTGGCCTACCTGCTGACAAAGCTGCCCAAGCGCACACTGCTACTGCTGGAAGATGCCGACGCTGCATTTAGCAATCGACGACAACGCGATGAAGATGGATACAGCGGTGCCAGTGTGACCTTTTCCGGCCTTCTGAATGCTCTGGACGGCATTGCTGCGGGCGAGGAGCGCCTCGCGTTCCTGACGACGAATCACATTGATCGTCTCGACCCTGCCCTGATCCGTCCAGGTCGCGTGGACATGATGACGAGAATCGGTGAGGCGACCCGATACCAGGCCAGCCAGATGTGGGAGCGCTTCTACGGTGAGGTGGACTTGGATCACGCGAGTAGAGAACGTTTCCTGCAGCGTCTAGACGAGTTGGGTCTATTCGGTCAGAATGCTGATGGCACGCCGTCTCATAGGCATACAAGCACTGCTGCTATCCAAGGCCTGTTTCTCTTCAACAAAAATGAGATGGATGGAGCAATCAAGATGGCCGAGGGTCTCGTGCCACGAAAGTATGAGGCCTCGGACGTAGTGCCACAAGGGGCTATCAAGACACTTGCATAAGGATATGTTTACTACATGTATTAGGTGTATTTAATTTTCTGAAGATACCCATGGCATGAGATGAAGCGTTTGTCTGCTTCCGCCGTAAGCTGGCCGCTGCTTGCTAGCCTGTTAGTGACCTAGTAAGTCTCCGTCGCGCCTAGTGCTCGCCTGTTGCGCATATCCTGTCTTATCTGCATCGCTCGGAATCGTTCGCGGATATATTCGATTTCGTGATTCAACGCAGGGTAAAGAAATCATCACCATGGCGCCGGTAGGGTTACAGTGATCGGCGGCCCAGGACCAACGTGCACCTCGCCTCGCAGCGAGACGCTTCATTGTGGGGGTCGATGGCACCATCGCAGGCTTGCAGCAGAATGCAGGCTAAAAAGATTGGAGTGAGTGGCATGTTTCGGCAAAGGCAATGAATGCATGGAAGTCCTAGAATTGAAACCCCTCAAGTTTGATCGGTTCAGGGAATGAAGCCGACACCAGACTGTACCTTGAACGATATGTAAGCTTCGTAGAACAACGACAAGGGAGGGGGGCAACAAAAGAGCAGTTGGCTTCGGCAACGTTGCCGCGCGAAGACTCTTGCTCACGCAGCCGCAACCAGCCTAGTGGAAGCAAAAGTTTTATAGAGCATGGCACATGCTGATGCGACAAAGACCAGAACATATTGCTCGTCCCAATTTACACTGTAGAAATTTTCCTTCATAGCCACAAGTCCCATTGTTTCGGCGAGTAAGGGACGGACGGTATCCGTAGAGATGGAGCATTTGTATCCCGTATGGGTGCTGTCCCGCTGTGGTAGATGTGGCTACCTATTGTACGCTAATCAGAGGAACGAGATAGACTCCTGCTGTGTGGATCACGTCCGTGACGTGATTGAAGACGGCTCCTTTCTGCTCCTCTTGGTCAATCCGCCAGGCGTCGTTAAACTCCTAAATTCAGCCTCCGAGATCCACGTCAAATTGCCATCCGCAGTTTAGCGTCTCGCTCTTCCCAAATGCCATGATAAAGTGATGTACCGCGACCATGTGCGCTGCCATAGTCACCACCGAACCGGCAGGCAGCCCTCAACCCAACCCTGGGTCCGACCTCGAAAGCAGGTAGTACTTTATCGTCTTTTCCCCCTCCCCCCCCTCTTGCGTCTCTCCATCTTCTTCCCCTTCCCCTAACATCGCTGTTTTGTTGTCTACTTCCTGCAAACTTCACCACACAAACTGCTGTCGTGTTGCATGCCTTGCGCGACACTCGGCCACGGAGCCTCCCGCCGCCACTATGCATCACCAGTCGCCGTCGTTAGCTGACGGTCTGCAAAAGGATGACCCTGCCGCGACATCGCGTGAAGGCTACAACTCCCACGAGCTCGATTACGAATTTGCCCCTGCCTGGAATGGCATCGACACCAGCAGCGCCGAGGGCGCAATCGACCCCGACTCAGGTGTAAAGCGCGGCCTTAAGAATCGCCATCTTTCCATGATGGCTCTCGCTGGCATCATAGGCCCCGGACTTCTTGTCGGTGCTGGTGGTGCGCTCAACAGCGGTGGACCTGCATCCCTGCTCATTGGATTTGGTGTTATTGGCAAGTTGCTTTGTTCTCATCCATCCGTGAGCTGAGCTAACATATGCACACCAGGTATCATTGCATTCGCCATTATGCAGTCCCTCGGCGAGCTTACTACCCTATATCCTGGTGGTGGCTCTTTTGTCTCGCTCGCCGAACGCCTTGTTGATAAGTCATTTTCTACCGCTGTAGGCTGGAATTACTTCATCATATGGGCCGCCGTCCTTGCCAACGAATACAACGTCATCTGCAGCATTTTAGTGTACTGGGCGCCCAAAGTCCCCCTCTGGGGTTTCTTCCTGATTTTCTGGAGCGTGTTTCTCGGTTTCCAACTTTTGGGTATTGAAGCGTTTGGTGAGGCCGAGTTTTGGCTGGCGCTCTTCAAGTTACTTGGCCTCACTGCATACTTCATATTCTCCATTGTGTATGCCTCTGGCGGCCTTGTTGGGCAAAAATCAGCACTAGGCTTCCACTACTGGCACGATCCCGGTGCTTTCAATGGCAATGGCTTTCGAGGTGTTGCCAAAGTCTTTATATTTTGCTCTACTTTTTACGCTGGTGTAGAGTCTGTGGCTGTGGCCGCTACCGAGACGAGAAACCCCGGCACCGCGGTACCTCAGGCTATCCGTCAAGTCTTTTGGCGCATCATCTTCGTTTACATGGGATCTGCCCTGTTCTTTGGCATTACCTGCCCTGCCAACGCAGAAGGCCTCGTCGGTGGTGGTGCCAAGGCTCTGCAAAGCCCTATGACCATTGCCATTCAAACCGCTGGATGGGAGGGCGGCGTCCACCTGATTAATGCGTTTATCCTCATCACTTGCATATCCGCAATCAACTCCTCCATATATATTGGCTCTCGAACGATTCTCTACATGGCCCAGTCTGGCAAGGCGCCGCGAATCCTGGGCAAAGTCAACAAGATGGGCGTCCCCGTCGCTGCTATTCTTCTTACCAACGCAGTAGGAGCTATCTCCATGATGAACGTATCGACCGGAGCCGCCAAAGCCTACTCATACATTGTCAACCTTTCTGGCGTAAGTACGTTCCTTGTGTGGGGCAGTATCAGTTTTATGCATATCCGATTTCGCAACGCCTGGACCACGCAAACTCGAAATCTGGGCGAGCTTCCATTCAAGAGTATGGGCTATCCATTTGTCGCCTACTTTGGCCTTGCGGCCAACGTTTTTCTCGCCTTAGTTCAAGGATGGACATCGCTTTCACCATTCGTTGCCAGTGACTTTGTTGATGCATATATTCTGCTTCCCTTGTTTGGCGTCATATATGTTGTTTGCAGGCTTGTCTGGAGGGATGACAAGTTCAAGAGAAGCTGGGAAATTGACCTCGACGGCGGCCGCAGAGTGGATATGGACACTAGAGCTGCTAATTCCGACGAGGGCCCAAAACCGCCTATCTGGCAGAAATTATGGGACTGGTTCTAGTATACGCAGCGCATACGTCTACTCGCATCGTCCATTTGAGTCTTAGATATAGTGAATAGCAACATGTCTCTGTTCTCTGTGAAGCACATTTATTACATAGGATTCGATATTAAAGCAGAATCAGGGATTTATAGGTGACCCCTCTGTTCGACATTATGCTTCACATCAGCTTGGTGACTTGCGTGTACGAACACACCCAACTGACCTCCGAAATCTTGAGAAAGTGTTTATGAGTACATGCCCGAATAAGTAAATAGATCAAGGGAACCGAGTAGTGTAAAATAGACCAGGTAAGCTTTGATCTGATTAATTTACCTGTGTCCTATCAATAGTCGCTAGAGGTCGTCGAGATGCCACATGTACTCTCGGTTGGGCACTTGCCAACGCCGTCATGGCCATACCGGGCTCCCTCGTATGGCTTCTGTTCCATGCGTCTATAATTGAGATAGAAGCGAACTTGCTGGATGATACCAGAACCATGGTTGTCCCCCGATGTATGGCTGACATTGTGATACTCACGGCGGCCTGAACGCTTGAAGGACAAGAGGTGCGAGCCAAATTGTCTGCTGAGTTTGGAGAGCTGTACCCCGACTTGGATCTTAGCTTGCGGTTGGTGAGCTTACTGTTTCCCTGGGCACCTTTTCCAGAGAATCGCAAATGTGACGTCGCGTATCCTAAGATGAGAGAAGTGTATAGTGCGGTTACCGACGAGCGGCGTTGCCTGAAACCCCCCCCCCCCCCTTTGATACGATTCAGAACTTGATGAAGTGCGTATACAATGACGGATATCCAGTCGTTATAAACCAAAAATTCAGGAATCCACACACTCGATGATTACTCTATTTCTGCTAGGGTAGCACACATCGACCTCCGCAAGCTCATGGGTGGTTCTACATCTCGCATTGTGGCCTGAGATAATAGAAGAGCTGGTTCGAGGATAGGTTTAGGTCCTGGGTCGGGAAGAGCGCATACATTATCTGCAACAATCTGACCTCGAAAAGCCCTCACTGCTCCAACAAGTCATCAAAGAGACTGTGCGTGTGCACTCTTCCATACACTCCGTCATGCGCAATGCCACTCGAGCCATCCGCTTGCCTCAGCTATATCGTGCCACCGGGTAGGATTCCCCTGGAATCACCCCAGGTAAGGGCTCGCGACGAGCAATACTTCAGCAACGCAACTGAGTGGAAACCTCACCGCCGGCTCATTGTCTCGACGGCTCATTGTCTCGACGGCTCATTGTCTCGAGGGCAGCATCTTTGACTGGGAGGAAACTGCTGCGTGGCGCAAAGAGCGCCTACCTCCCCATTGGGGAGGGCAGACACAGGTGTATCGGGAAATAATGGGCTTACCTCAGCCTTGGAGCTATCGTAACCATGATCGTTCGAGCGTTTCAATTATAAAGCTGGGATGAGGGCGGAAGTTTGCCCAAACTCTGCGTCCAACATGATTTTCAGCCTGCCTTGGCTCGCTCGCAGCGCAGGGCATGGTGTAGCTAGAATGAATTTCTGCCAATCATTTAACCGGTCAGAATGCACTTGAGATAAAACCATGCATTTTTCCATAGCTCGTTGAATAAATATCTATAGTCTCGATGGTTTGGTTGTTGCAGCGATTAAGACTAGTCAAGTCGAGGGGTTGGCGGGCGCCTCTCAGGCACCCGCTACCTTCCATGCCAAGATACGTAAAAGTTAGGATGGCCCTCTATGCGTCACCATTGAAGTTGCCGCCACCACGCTAAATAAAGCGCAACCCTACCTGGATCGCAGGCAACTGCGCGCCAGCGAAGGGCCCATACTAAGAACGCCAAATTCCTAAGCTTCGTCACCCTCAAAGACAGCTCCATCTTCCCCCAAGCCCTACAGCCCCGACATAATAGCCATCGAGACTCACGCAACCGAGCACATTCGATATATTGGTACCCATCATCAAGCAGCCGCCACCACTAGCAAGGCCGTCGAATGCCCCACGACACGTAACTGCTGTCCTCAGCCTACGGACCGCGCCCCCTTGCGCAGCGAGCGAGCTAGGCAGCGTCGAATGAATGCAACCTCTAAACCCCTTTCTTGCCGCCTTCTTCAAAAGCTCAGTCGCGTCGCAGTGCACACCGGTTCACCACTATATACTCCTCGTCCCGCAGACGGATGTGCTTCTCACTCATCGTGAAACGGAGAGCGGCACCTCCCCGAGCGACTTTGTTGCCTCGGAGGAGTTCTTAGCCAGCCACGTCCTGCGCATCCCCCCTCCCGGTGCCAAGGACTCTGGCCAAAATTTGCGAGAGGTCCGAGGCAAAGCGAAGCAGTTCTCAACACTCAATGGGAGGAGCGTCCTTGTTAAGGATGCCTCGATATACAGCAACAAAGGTTTGCCAAAAGTTGTCATGAAGCTGACCTATGCTAACGAACTGTAGGATTCAGGACGCTGGCGCAAGCGCAGATACAGAGCGACTCAACCTGGTACCCTGATGTATTCGAAGCGAGACAATGGCTGCTATACTATATAACGAAACCCTTGGTTGGAACCTGGCGAGAGATTGCGCTTCCGCCTGCCATGCTGCCTCCTTGCCCCCAGACGGCTGAAACGAAGCAGTCTGTGAATGGTGATTCCGCGGAATACTCTACTCCTAAGAAAAAAGACATCAAAACATTTCACGACCTTCTGAACAACTTCCCTATGATTGCTCGACAAATGCAGCCTGGGCTGGAAGAAATATTTACAGAGTTCACGGTAGTATTTCAGAAACCATTGCCTGCGCCTCCGTCAGCAGCCGACATTCCAGACCCTGCACCCGATGGTCCCATCGCCGCTGCCATAAAGCGAGCGAGATCGAATAGCTTCAACATGCGATCGCTGTACGAGTCCACTACCAACCCGTTACCAGTAACCGAAGACTTCTATGCCGAAGACGAGGAAGATGTGATGCGCGCTTCTCTGGAGACTGCCGTCACCACGGCTATTGATCTTTTCCAAGGCGTTGATAAGCAGCAGCTATCCCTGCTTGGCGCAACTACAGACCTTACTGGCCCCCTCGTAGAAAAGCTGATTGAACGGTACATAACGGAAAATGTGCATCACCTTCTTTTTCCTAAGCTCATCTCCTTGAAGCGCCCAGAAGATTTGGAATTGGAGGCAAAGATCCGGCAGATGGAGTACATCGACATTTCGCAGGTGGGAATCGCCATCGACGGCGGACTGAAAGCAAAGCACGACTTGATTATTAGCCTCGGACCAGCTATTGAAGAGTTCCGCAAAATCTCGAGTTCTATGAGTCCTCAGGAAATGCTGGAGCTTCTACTCTCTACGATGAAAAGCATTTCCCAACTCACAGGAGGAGCCAATGGCGAGGGACAAGATCAACCCGGGGAGAAGGCCATCATGACAGTGAATGCGGATACTCTGCTTTCCCTGCTGCTTTTCGTCGTGATTCGGTCCGGTGCGCGCAATCTGCAAGCCCGCCTCGTTTACATCCGCAATTTCATTTTTGTCGATGATGTGGACCATGGCGAGCTCGGATACGCGCTCAACACATTCGACGCAGCGTTGCACTATCTATCCACGGATTCATCAGGTCTGCGCCGTGCAAGCAGAAAGAACAGGGCGCTCTGGGAGGCTATTAAAAATGGCTTCATGTCGGACTTGAAAAAAATCATGGAGCCTAATACATCTGCAATCGAAGATGATGATGAATGCGAGCTGCCATCGCAGAAGTCAAGCCGGCGACAGTCATTCATTCGAAGTCACGCAAATGGCTCTGCACGCCACCCGTCAGCCGTCCTCACAAATGCAGATCGACTATCCAGAGGCTCTGGATTAAGTCATGTTTTCCCCTTTCAGACCGATGGTGAATACGACGACAACGATCGCCATTCTATGACTTTCAGTGTCACCAAAGTCAAAAAAGTATCCATGGATACCCGCAGCTTTTCTAGCGACTCCGAGTTTTCTTTCCATTCTCGTTCGACTAGCGCTGGGACTATTGGCAGTGCCCTCGAAGGAGATACTTCTGTTGAGCGATTGGCGCAAACAACCGATTCGTTTGGAGAATCTGTTTTGATGATGGCAGTGCAGCATGATCAGCTTAACATCCTCAAATACCTCCTGTCACTAGGTGGCTACTATCCCGTGGTATCCGTCCTGGAGGACATGAACAATGAGGATACGTCGCTCTTGAGCGCTGCGGTGCAGCAGGGCAATGCTGAGATCATTGATACCCTTTTGGATCGCATCAGCTCTGGTGTCTCCCATGAGCAACTTGTTCAATATATTCAACGGCAGGACATTTGGGGACGCAGTATCGGTCACTATTTGTTCAATTCGCCAGCCCTCATTACTAGAATCGGCTATCTTATCCCATGGAAGCAGCGCGATAAAAATGGACAGACACCCCTGTTTGCTCTTTGTCGATCCTATGATCATACTGACTATTACAACATGGTTGAGGCTGGCCTTGAGGCTGCCAAAGTAGCTCAACGGGATGGGCGGTCCCTGCATGTGGATGAGCATGTGGACGGAAAAGGAAATACACTACTACACATTATCAACGACCCCCGGCTCGCCTTGAGGATATTACGATTCTGTGATGTCGATGTCAATGCAACCAACGAAAAGCGGTTTACACCGCTCATGCTTGCTAGCAAATACGGTCGTTACGATATGGTTAGATCCCTCTTTGCCGATCCGCGGGTAGATTTAGGGGCTAGGGAAGCCAGGGGCCTGACAGCCGTAGAGCTAGCCAAAGACGAAGACGTCAGAAACAAGATTGACGATTTGGGCCTGTTCAGCATGCCGCCCAGTCCGGATGGACGTATTACGGGCGTTGTGCGCGCATTTTTCGTTGAGGATGGCACAGTTCGACTCGTCCTCAAGTCGGCAGCCCCAACAGACCACGACAGTTACACTGTCACCACGAGTCGGCGTTCACTGTCCGATTTTGAGCAACTGGGCCGTCTCTTAGCTGAGGAAAACCCGGCGTCTTGGGTTCCAACAGTGACAGACACACGATCGCCTTTTCAACTGCCGTCCAAACCGTCCCGATCACTATTGCGAGATATCCAGGCAAAGATGGACTGGTTTCTGCGCACTATGCTAGACCACCCAACTCTTGCCAAACACGAAATGCTCTGGGAGTTTTTTTTGGTGCCTGAGCTACAGTTGGGCACGATGGAAGAAAGAACCAGACTCAAAATCCAGGCTCGAATCGAGCGCATCAAGGAAGAATACGAGCCGGTCCAAGATCTAAAAGAGGTCGAGCAGTTTGTCAATCACGCACGGGAGATGGTACGCCACGTGAACTACGCCACAAAGAGCGCCACGAGACGGGTCAACAGCGTTGGTGTAGTGACGGCTGATATGTACGATTCGCTGGTCCTACTACATCGGAGCGTGTCCAGACTGGCCTTTCTACCAGAAAATCATATCGTCGCGCTGGAACTGTATACTAGAGCGATGCTACCGACACAGTCAAGCCCACACGCGACGCTCCACACAACCCTCATTGCAGTCCAGTCCACTGTCCAGGCCTTGCTCTCTGCGCTTGGGCGGCCAACGACCATTGCCGCGCAGATTACCAATGCAAAACGGGAGGCAGACAGGAGCCAAGGCTCTGTAGGGCGATCTTCCCGGTGGCCTCTTGGCTTACTGGATGATACACGGCAGCGTCTTCAGGAAGAAAAGGAGAAGAAGGCCCTGAAATGGCGGGAAGAAGCCTCATATATGGCGCGCGAACTGCGCTACACTCAGCGCATCGTGGCGGCAGAGTTAGCTGGATGGCAGAACATACACGACACGACAGCGAGGCGGGCGCTGCGAGACTACGGGCAGGGCATGCTTTTGCAAGAAAGGATGAGACTAGAAGGGATGACAAGAGCATTGAGAGCGATACGAGCTCCAGTACCGTTACCAAGTTCCAACGGGATGCTGGGGGGAGGCAAATAGGCCACTGATATAGAGCCGATGCAGAGGACTCGGCAAGTGACATGGCGAGATTTGGCTTTTGGAATGAACAGCAAGCTGATAGTTACACAATATGCAGGCATTTTAATTTGGCGCACAGGTCAGAACTGGGCGTTGCGTTGGATTATTTTGATGAATTTGTACCGTGGAAATGAAGTTGGCCGCCGAATTCTTGTAAAACAGGGCAAGCGAATGAAAACCTCACTTTCATTTTGCTATGGCGTCACTGCGTCGTGCGAGTAGGGAACAATTACCCGTAACTTGGCTGGACCTGGAAGAGGTGATACTCGGGCTGGCATCCTCAACCGCAAGTTAAGCATACAGTAACAATACACGCTATAAAGCAGCAGACGGACCCTTGACACAAGCAAAACATGCCGATAGTGGACCTCATAAATGTTGGCTTGGCGGAGGAGTTGATCTGGCTTCGAGTTATCTATTTTTCAACGACTGTTTCCACCCCAGAAACAACTCTTCTAGCCCCGGTATACCTCAGGAAGCCGCTGGACATTGGTGTGAAGGCGCAAGTGCGGCAAAGGGCTCAGAGAAGACATGGGTTAGGGACTGCCAGCCTAAAGCCTCTTGATTAATACACATGAACTCTTCCCCGCCATCAACTCGGTACCAAAATCGGGCGTCTTCACATTACTACCTACATTCGTAAACCCTACCGGAATCTAGTGTTGATGACACCATGACGAACGCGAAGCGGGCTGACGTTCACGCCGTGGCACCTTCTCCAGACCCGGTCCCGTCGACGCCAACGCCGTTGACGGGCAACACCAGCCCCGGCGTTCTCCGCATGGAGCACGTTGCTCGACATCTGACACCGACGACGCGCGCGGTGCTGCTGGGTGGGATATTCGTCGTCGCCTCAGTCTACTCGCTCGACGTCACGCTGCGATACGCGAACCAGCCGACAGCGCTGTCACTCGTGCTCGTCCCGCTGACACTCGTCGACGATGCGGAGGCCAGCTGGCACCGCCCTCACACCATCGCGTCTCCTGCGGTTGGGATGTTATGCGTCCCTGTGCTGATCGCGTGGGAAAGCAAGGCAAGACACCCCATGATGCATCTGCTCAAGGACCGCATGGCTTGGGACGCGCTGGGCATCATTGCGAGCAAGAACTGCGCCGCCGCCGTGCAGGGCGACTACCTGTACACCGTTCTCGTCACTTCCTTCAACCAGTCTGTCCTCAGCGCGACACGGATTACGAGTCTCTATTCGTTTGTGGCGTCCATCACGGGTCTCTTGTTCGGTGCGGTCGTGTACAAAATTCGCCGCTTGAAGTGGATTATAGTAACCGGCACATGTCTGCATTTTGTTGCACTTGGCCTCCTGATTCAGTTCCGCGGAGGTTCCGACGGGAATTACTCCGGCATGGTCGGCGCGGAGGTGCTTCTCGGAGCGTCGTGCGGGTTGTTTACTTACGCAATTTTCACCAGCATCCAGGCCGTTACGTGGCATGAGCAACTTGCGCTCATCACCGGTGTGTACTCTGCCTGCTTCAATGTCGGAGGTGCTATTGGTAATGCCATTTCCGGTGCTATATTGACGCAGTTTTTGCCAGGTGAACTGAACCGGCAACTGGCGACATTTGGAGACGAGATGCTTGCTGGCATGACGCATGACGCCCCATTTACTACTATTGAAGAATACCTGTTGAAAACTTCGGTACGCGAGGCCGTCCTCGCGGGCTATAGGCACACACAAAAGATACTGTCTACATCGGTATCGCTGTTTCGGTGGTGTTGTTTGCCTTGGTACTTGGCGACCCGCGTCTGGGCGACGAACGATCCCTGCTGGATGCAGAGATTCATGCTCGGAGCAATGAGAATGAGTTGACTATAGAAACGCACGAGTAAGTGAAAGAAAGATTTTGAGATGTTCAAGTCGTGGATTAAGGGGTTGCTTCCGCATGTTGTTGCATAGTTGAATGTCTCTGGCGTATGGCTGTTCCCGGTTGGTATCGAGACTAATTTGCATAAACGTGAATCATCGCTCGCCGTCATGTCTCGGCAATGTTTCGAAACGAGAAGAATGATAGAGGCGCACTGGTGGAGGGGGTGAACACATTGGGCTGCCGCGGTCCAATGAGTTTTGGAAACGGCGGCTGGACGAAACATTCAACGGGCATGGACCGAAACTAAACCGCTACAGGATGTCTCTAGGTAATCCGAGTTCGGAGTAGGTGTCGTCTATTCAGAGATCATCGTCAGCGTTGCATGGTTGACAATGCACTTGCGTGGAGTTGGCTGTGCATTGTGCAGTACATGTGGCGTCAGCGAGTGTGCCGTCGGGCTGGAACGGCATGCCCTTTTTTTTCTTCGTAGCGTGAAGCTGTGGCGTGGCTGGAGACGTGCCAAAGACGTGAGGCGGACGTGGGCGCGTGGTGACGAGCGAATCAGTGTGCAGGAAATCTACGCGCCCGCGATTTGTCCACATTGCGGTAGCTGGGGCGGAGTACGTACAAGAAAAACAGATGCTCAAGCAACAGTGCTAACAGGAAGCAAGAGCAGCGAAATCAGAAATGGAATTCAGAATTAGAGACTTGACAGCGATTTAGAGTTTGACACGTCCCTATACGGTTCTCCCCTTGTTTACCACCCTAACGGCTTCTAAGCGCCGGCCGAGGATATACAGATGAAATCTGCAACAAGCCAATGGTCTGCACCAGCTGTCCGTCGAACCACTCGCACAAGTCCCACGCACACGGAAAATGTATTATTAGCATGCCCCTAGTACAGAATAGTCCAACAGCATAGGCAGTCCGGGGTATCCGTCTGTGTGATCGTGGTTTGATTCATGAGCTCTGCCGAACCACCTCGGCGCGTAGGGTGGGGGCCAAGGATTTAAGGTAGGTCAGCAAGCCAGGGCAGGTGCTGATGCAGCTGATGATGCAGCTGATGATGCAGCGACTCAGGCACCATCGTCTGAATGAGAATGGAAACAGTCATTTCCGAAAAGACGGGCGGCTACCAAGATTTGAGGCTCTGCACAGCCCCGCGCCCATCTCCTTCGAAGTGGTGTGGCCGGCCGAGATGGCTATTGTAGACGTAGGTACACACATACATACATGCGCAGTATAGCAATGTGTTGTGCTGTAGATGGATGGAAAGTCTCACGAGAAAAAAAAAAGTGGAAAGGTACTGTGGAAGAAGAGACGGAGCAAAGAACCGTATTCATTTTTTGTGGAAAGAGATCAAATCAGTGCAATCAACATCCCGTTCGTTCGTCGCTGCATCATTGTTGTCGTGTGCCCGTGTTGTTACGTCGCGAAGCTGCAGCGTCCACGCGCCTTTGCTCGTCACGCATCGCCAGCAAACACCACCCGCACGCCTCACGAGTCAACCACGTTCGCGCTCTGTACCTGTCCGAAAAGCTTCATCCTCCAGCCACCTGCATCCGCCACCTACGCTAGAGTCTGCTTCCACCCGGCATTTGTAGCCACACAGTCTTCCCTTGTTGGCCGCACCCCAGGCCGCCTTGCTCGTTGCTGACTGGCTCTGGCTGGACCTCAACCTAGCTCTTGTCGTCGTCCCGTCACCCCTGTCGATGCATCCGAAAAAGTGACTCTCTCGTTGCCGCTGGGCCAATCCTTTCCCACCAGCGAATCAGCGGTCAGCGTCACCTTTTTTGCTTGAACCCCATCCAACCTCAGCGTCGCACTCGATGAGGGCCGACGCTTGCTTGCTTGGTCCAAGGCCGCATCGTTACACCGCAACCTAAAATAGCCCCCAGCCAGAGGACACTCACGGTCCCGGGTAACTGTTCGCCTGATTTTACAGGGTATTGGTACTTTGCTCGGGACACAGGCATGCGGCATTGCTCCACCGTTCCCTGCCTCTTTCAGCGCGCGACCCCAGCCGTGTACAGCCGCTCTACCTACACGATACACGCCTTCACGCTTACACGATCCTCTCGCGGTCGGTCTTGTCTTCCCACTCAGCATGGAAAAGGCACGCGTTTCAGGTTCCAGGCCTCGCTGGCCGACGGCTTGCACATAGCACTGCATATGCCACAGGAACTCTTGATCCACTCCCCCAACGATCGCTCCCGACCTACCATTGCTCTTGAGCATAAGAAGACGGCCTCATCCCCATTTAGTTTCCCGTATTCCAACCATCTTTCTGGCCTCGTTTTATTTTCCTACGTTCCCCCTTCTCCTCGTCCTCTGCATTAATATCAACCTCTCATCTTCACCTCTTGCCTCTGTCTATATCCTTTCCTTCGGCACTCTTTCGATACTATAGACTGTCCGCTGGCGGCTACAACTTGATCTTTGTCATACTGATTCGTTTTCTGCACGACTCATTCTTTCAGTTTTCCGAAATAAAAGAGCTGGCCTCAACTGTTACATTAATTCACCATGTCGGGGTATGTTTCTCTGTTGTCTTGAGGCGGCCTGTCTCCAACGTCACTGCCGCTCTCCTGATATACTGACCAGAGCGCTTAGTCTGGTATCTGACGTCGCCTTCGATTTCACCTTGGCCGACTCTCCTGCGTCGCTAGGTCGACCTCTTACCCCTCCTCAGGACTTCCCCATTTCTCAACACTACTTCTTCAACTCGTCCTTTCTCGACATTCCCGACTACGCTCGTCATGCCCGCTGCTCGTCACAGGCTTCGTCCGCTTACTCGACCGTTTCGGCCGTCGAATCTACCGCGGACTCCTTCTGCACGAGAATAACGACGCCCCCTAGAGCTAGTCCCCCAATGCGCCAACATGGTCCTATTTTGCTGCCCAAGATCCGACCTCAGGATCAGCAAGTTAGCGACGTCGTTGCCCCCGGTCCTCGCGTGCAGACCATGACGCCGCCTCCTCAGCGCAAGATCTCCAAGAAGAAGCGTGCCTCGCACTCTCGCAGCCAGACCAACCCTGAGGCCATCTCCAGCATGGCCATGTCTCACCTTGCCTTTTCTCGCCCTGCGCAAGAGCAAGTCATCATGTGCTCGCCCATGTCCCTCCCGCGAGACCTGGACTCACGCCGTTCTTCTACTTGCTCTACGATGGATGCTACTGTCGTTGATGCTTATGGCTTCCCCCCACACCATCCCATGGGCTTCATGCCGGCAGATTACTCCATGTCTCATGACTTAGGCTATCAGTTCGCACCTAGAGCCTCATCGCCATTGAGCATCGCTTCGACCCCGGAGCCTGTTACCTCAATGTCGCTTCTCAGCTTCCTCACGTCGCCTAGCCCAGCTGCCTCACTTGTTCGCACTGTCTCGTACCCCATCCGCGACCCAAACACCAAGCACTTCTGGTGGGATGTTCGCAACATTCGCCAGTGGTCTGCCTTCAACATGGCCGCTATTATGGCCCTGCCCGGTGCCTCAGCTCTCTTGAACACGCCTGTTCCCCTGCCACTCCTGCCAGAGCCCTCCTTTGCCGCCCGTCACCCCGAGACGGAGGCTTCCCTGCATAGTATCTATGCCTCTTACTATCTTCCCAAGCTCAACTCAGCCCTGGCCATTTCTTCCAATCGACCCGTGCAACTCTCTGTCCCCAGCCGGATCCCCGCCAATATGAACGAGCCATTGTTCGTCGGCAACGTGGCTGGCGACTCTTCCACGGCTGCTGCCATGTTTGGCGGCAAGCCTACCGCTCGCGTTGTCGGCATTGTCCGCAGCTTTGATCGCTTCAACACTGCCATGCGCGTTGAGGGCAATATTAAGCGAGTCGAGTACCTACGTGGACTCTCTGCCATCCACCACGCCATGCGCGAGCACAGCTGCCGCTATGGCTTTATCCTCACCGAAATTGAGCTTGTCATTGTCCGCAACGGCAACGAGGCTATCCCCAACTTCGGCGAGCTTGATGTCACCTCCATCCCTCTTAACGCCGCTGCTTCGGATTGCGACCTGTCCCGAGTCCAGTTCCAGTTGCTTCCTCTCACCGCTTGCCTCGCACTCTGGGGTCTATGCCAGATGGCCAGTGACGCTGTCAGTTGCGGTCACGCCTCCTATAAGACAGAGATTGGCGCGCCTGTGGAAGGCTCTCGCCGCAAGGCTCTCAAGCGTGACAGTTGGATCCCCCAGCCTCAGTTGGCCGAGAAGCGTGAAGCCAAACGAGCCCGTGGCTGGACTTGGCCCGAGGACGCTGTCGGACGCCGCGAGCTGGGCAAGCGCGGCGTCAAGTATGCTGCGATGTGATAAGGTAGGTAGCTTGGGGAAACGAATGACGAGATACAAGAAGTGCTCATTGGAGTATGGCGTTGGAGAGCAGTATGTATCGGTTTTAGATAATTGAATTTACACATCAAGATTTATAAAGCACCATCTCGTCACAGTTGCAGGGGATTTTCGTTTGCAGTAGCATTGGATAGACCGGATGTTTTTATTTTAATCACGTCTAACCCTTGGCAGCACCGGCCTTGATGAGAAGGATGTCACCGTCCTCAACAATGTAATCCTTGCCCTTGGTCATCATCTTGCCCTTGGCCTTGACCTCACCCTCGTCGCCCAACTCTTTGAGGACGCTAAAGTTATATACGATGGCCTGGATGAAGGTCTTCTCAAAATCGGTGTGGATGACGCCAGCGGCTTGGGGGGCCTTGGTGCCGACGCGGATGGTCCATTGACGGACTTCGTCGGCTCCCGAGGTGAAGAAGCTGCCGAGCTGGAGTGTCTTGCGCATCTGGGTGACGAGCTTTGGCAGCACCGACGGCGCGCCAACGTTCTTTTGCTCCTCGAGCGACTCAGCCTCCGTCTCGTAGCGCGTCAAGCGCTCCTCGTACGACACCGAAATAGGGATGATGGGGTCGCCTTCAGCGTGCTCCTTGATCCACTCGGCAATCTTGGGTAGGTGCTTGTTCTTTTTGCGAACAAAGTCCTTCTCCGACAAGTTGACGAGGTAGACGACGGGCTTGGCCGTTAGGAGGAAGAGCGGGTTGATGACCTCAATCTGTTTTTGTCAGCTTTTGCTCAGATACGACACAAGGCCTCCAAATGCTTTCATCGCTTTAATGCTTTCAGAACAAAGTTTATCTCAGTACACCTCTTGCGTTATTTGAGGGTTCGACGAGCTGGGTTAAGTTTCGGGCCAAAGGCCCTTTGTCATCATGTAGCAAGCAACGATGAAGCCAAACAACATAATATGAAAGTTTCTTACCTCCTTCGGCCCCCAGTTGCCCTTGCGAACATCCTTGCCGTCTTGCAGCCAAGCAAGAATCTTCTCAATAATGTCTTGCTCAAGCTTAGCTTTCTTTTGCTCCAGACTCTGACCACCCATTCGGGTCTTCTTCTTCTGGTTCTCAAGGGCCTTTTCGACAAACTCGATATCCTTTAGCCGAAGCTCCTCGCTAATGATGTCGAGGTCTCTTGTCGGGTTGACATCACCCTCAATGTGGATAATCTCGGCATCGTCAAAGCTGCGCACAACTTGAAAGATGGCATCGACGGCACGAATATGAGACAGGAACGAGTTTCCAAGACCGGCACCGGTCGAGGAGCCTCGCGTTAAACCGGCAATATCATAGACAGTCAAGTTGGCCGGGACGATCGACTTGGGCTTATATTTTTCGCAAAGCCAGTCGAAGCGCTCATCGGGAACAATGACGCGAGCTTCTTCGGGGTCAATGGTTGCATATGGGAAGTTCTGTTCAGGAGAGAAAAATTTTTTGTCAGCCCGCTGTGGATTAAATAGGGCGGCCGGGGTGCGGGCGGGCCGGGGGTTAGCATACAGCAGGGTTGCCCAGGTTGCACTTGGTAATAGCTTGGAACAGAGTGGATTTGCCGACATTGGCGAGGCCAACCTATTATTGTTAGCAACGGTAAACACGCCCAGCAGATGCAAGCACTTTCAAGCCAGCAGACAGCAGAACCTACAATACCGCTCTTCAAGTTGTTACCTGGCCGGCCGAGAGGGATCTTTTCTTCCTGAACTGGCTTCTTGGGGGCCATTTTTCTCGATTTCGCGTAGGATCGGCTCGAAACGTAGAAAGTGCACTTTTGTGTGGGCGGATAGAGTCCAAATGCTGCAGGCCGAGCTGCGCGGAAGATAAACGTGCCAAGAGAAGAGAAGAAGAAGGAAGAGCTCGTGAGGGGAGACGTGGTGGGCTACTGAGCTGGCGCAATGCCAAAATACCGCAATAGACCCGAGAATGACAGGAAGTGAATCCGTCAACGTGTATTAAAAGTTCTGCGATGGCCAGGAGGGGTTGAGGAACTAGAATGGCTGCGAATTTTGTTCACCCCACCATGATGGTGCGCGATGAGCAAGCGGGTTTTGGTTTTTCCGACAGCTTATTAGCTAAATCAGCATGCCATCAATTAATTTGTTCTGCACAACAAGCAACACATCTGCATCCAGATGTGTGCTCACAGAGTCATACTGGCTCCCCATTCTGTCTGTTGTTTGGCGCAGTGTGGACTCTATTTATTCCCAGCCATTGCCAACATTGGTGATGGTGATGCCACCGCCACCATTGTCATTGTCACCGAAAGTGAGGATGGGTTGCCCGTTGCAAACCCACTTAGTGCGTCCTCGCTGGCTACACTTGAATCTAGGGTAGTTGCATGTGAACAGTTCGGTGACACTATCGGGTGCCAACTCATCGGCTTACCAGCGAATTGGGGCATTATGCCTCGAACTCGTGGAACTATAGTTGTCTCTTGGTCATCGAATTTTAAGTAGTCTTGATATGATATCTGCGTACGAAGCTACACAGTTTTGCGCCATGGTCCTATTAATCGAGCAATACTTATCGGTGGATTAACCTGTGTCTAAACTGGAGCAAGCAGAGCTGAGTAAGATAATCAAAGCATCCAAACCACCTGTGAAGATTCAGCACTCCCCCGAGGAGGGTTTTTCTGGACAAAATACTTGGAAACCGGCAATACTGAGAGGTCACAGTTAAGAAGGAAGAGGCTGGGTAGGCTGGGTATATTAGTTACTTGGCGCCGCACCACATCATCGGGCCACCACGAGCCACATCATCGGAGTTGCTATGTCGCATGGAATTACATAATATAATGTCAGTTCGTGTATCAAACTGAAGTGCACTCTAGGCATTGGCCAGTATAACTACATACGTAATCCGACTGTGTTCATCTGAGACTCGCGACTTACAGCCACTAGTGGCGCAGGCCGGATTTGGCAGCGTTACATGTGGCGTTGCTCGTTGCCGCCTGCGCTACCGCTGTGCTGGCAAAGTCCACACCCTAATAATGCATTACGATCTCATCTATTTCATCCCGCCTATTCATCAACTGCATCAAAGATCACAATCAATATTACGACGCGCTTTTGCCCAAATCACCTAACTCGCCGTATCGGATAGTACCTGATAACAACAGATACCGCTCTACACGCCTGCTTCCAACGAGCACAATGTCTGGCACGCCTAGACAGTCAGTGTCTGGCACACCTAGACCATCGATCTCTAGCACGTCTAGACAGTCGGTCGGCCGCCACAGGTCAACGCTGTCTCTGCAAAAAACCGAAATAATCATCAACGTATACGACTTGCTACCTGTAAGTACTTCGGTGTCTTTATCTGCTGGCTCTAAAACAGAATAGGCCGGCCGAGTCTCGTCGATGCTGTGGGCGTTCGGAACGTCATTTCTACACTCGGGTGTTGTCATCAATGGGCGCGAATATGCATACGGGGGGCACGATAAACCTCGCGTTTCCGGAGTCTTCTGGTCCAAACCTAGGACTCCGCCGCCGGGGGGATCGTTTCGCTGCGAGCTGTTACATGGCTTCACGCTCGCCACCCAGGACGAAATTAATGCAACCTTGCAGGCAGCCTCCCACCAGTTCCTAGGGCCTGATCATAACCTACTGAATAAGAACTGCAACCACTTTACCGCCTATATCTGCAAAGCCTTGACGGGTGATCCCGGGCCAGGGTGGCTCAACAGAGCCGCCAGCATCGGCAAGGCACTGCCCTGTCTTGTGCCCCGGGACTGGCTTGAAGCGCCGGACCGCATCGCAGTCGATGCCGAAACTTTCGAGACGGATGACGAATCAGACGAAGCGACAGAGCGATCTACAATGCTCCAAAAAGATAGAAGATCAAACAGACGCGGTACTCGGTCGTAGAAGGCAAGATGACCGAGAGGGGTTGGTACAGAGTCGTCTTGTTCTTATGCACCGCAACAGGCTATCAGAGGATACCCAGTGTGAATTTGCTCAATACATCTACGGCGAGTAGGCGGATGGCAGTGCTGGTCACGGATTTATGATCTATTTATGACGTAACGTAACGTACAAACTGTATAGTACAAAATATATGCTGCAACATCGCTCCTGTCTCAATACTCTCGTTTGACTACCATCCTGAGCATATTCTTATCCTTTGCCTTGCCATTCACCTCCCAACGCATTCCGCGGCTACAGACGTCTCTTGGCTGGGCTCCGAGTACCGGCGAACTTGACACGGGTGGCATCCGTGACTCGGACAATCTTGTCGCGCAGAAAGGCTCCCTCGGGACTCATCAACGCCTTAATGGAGGCGTCGCGTCCCTGGCCAAAACCACGCAGAGACAGCTCAACTCGGTTGATCTTGGTTGTGTATCCCATGTAAACGAGGCGCTCTAGCGCATACTTGGCCAAAGAGTATGCAGCGTCGAAGGTGCCACGACGGCACTTTTTGAAGCCCACATTGCCGCAGGACAGCGAAAGGATGGCGCTTCTGTTGGGTAGCGTAAATGTGATGTGTGTGTTGTGCTTGTGGGCATAGATGTGCAAGTGGTAAGGCTCAAGGATGTCCTCTTTGACAGGTTGTGGTTTGCCCATCAATACTCCAGCATCGACCGTGCGTTTGTTGAAAGAATCGAACACCATGCTCTTCGATAAGTTGCCGAGAGCGTCTTGTGATTGTGCTGCGGGAGCACCTCTATAGATGCTTTGTAGCATCGATTCGGTGCTGGATCTCCCTTCTCTTCTCGGGGCCGTCTGAGTAAGACATCGGGCATTAATTGTCGATAATCCTGAGCTGCAAAGCGGCCGTAGAGCGGTAAGCCGCGCCAATGGCCGCATTTTGTCGATGCAAGTCGAGTTAGTTTTGAAGTATGCGAGTAGAACATAGCTCTACAGACAAATGATTTTGACCAAACGACACGTGCAGGGGCAACCGAAGTTTAACCGAAAACTGCACCAGCATTTGCTGCAAATTTGGCGCGCCATCACTAGCGTCTTCCATGACTTTCTCCTTTCAAATCCTTCATCCGATCACTTAAGGATGAATGCCGTCATTCGAAGCTCCGGTAAGGCCCAGACGGCCTTACCCAACCGTCTGGTAGCTCCTGCGTACCGGCGGTTTGCACAGGGTCGCATTGCGCAGACCCTTCCTCCGCAGACGCTCGGCGCAATCCGGACGCCACTGCGGTCGCAATTCCTGCCCAGCGAAATCGGGCCTGGGGGGAGAATGATCCATACTAGCCCAAGGCTACAAGAGAAGTCGACAACTGAAGCCGAGGCCAAGGCCAAGGCTCCCAAGGCGGACGCCAAAGAGGAGACCAAGGAGGAGGCCAAGGAAGACGCCAAAGAGGATACTTCGGAAGATGGAAGTGGCAAAAAGGATGACAAGGAAGGCAAGGATGGCAAAGAAAATGAAGCCAATGCGCCCCCACCTCCTCATGGCGATAAGACTCCCTGGCAAGTATTCATGGAAACCATGAACACTGAGTTCCAAGCTTCAAAGGAGTGGAATGAGTCGACCAAGCAGATTGGCGCCGCCGCCCATCAGTTTAGCGAAAGCGAAGCCGTCCGTCGAACCCGCGAAGCTTACGAAAAGTCAACCGGCGCTGTCTCGTCCTCAGCTGCTAGCGCAATCAAGTCTACGGCCGGCGCGATTGGCAAGGGTGCCTCTTGGACTTGGGAGACCCCCGTCATGAAGGGCGTGCGCAAGGCTGCCAACGTGACTGGAGATGCTATGGATAAGGCGACCAAGCCGATCCGCGACACCGAGGCCTACAAAAACGTTAAAAATGTCATCGACGATGGCAGCTCTTCCCGCTATGGCGGCTGGGTTGAGAAGGAGGAGCGCCGCCGCCGCAGAGAGCTTCGCGCAAAGGAGCAGCCACAGCAAGTCTTCCAAGAAGACCCTGAGGCCGGTACAAGCGTTACCCTGCACAAGGACGCCGCTTGGAAGGAGGCTTGGAGAGACTTTCGTGACCAAAACAAGTTTGTTCAGGGTCTCTTCAGCATGAAGGGGAAATACGAAGAATCAGAGAACCCGCTCGTCTCGACTGCCCGCAGCATTACTGACCGCATTGGCGGCTGGTTTGCGGAGAACGAGACGGCCATGGTTGTCAAGAAGTTCCGTGAGATGGACCCGAGCTTTCAAAATGAGGCATTCCTGCAGGAACTGCGCGAATACATCCTGCCTGAGGTGCTCGACGCCTACGTAAAGGGCGACACTGAGACGCTGAAGCTGTGGTTGTCGGCTGCCCAGTACTCGGTCTACGAGGCGCTAACCAAGCAGTACCTGCAGGCTGGCATGAAGTCGGACGGGCGCATTCTCGACATCCGCAACGTTGACATTCTGCGCGCGCGAATGCTCGACCCCGGTGAGGTCCCTGTCTTCATCATAACCTGCCGGACGCAGGAGGTCCATGTGTACCGCAACGCCAAGACCAACGAGCTAGCAGCAGGTATGGAAGACAAGGTGCAACTCGTCACATATGCCATTGGTGTTACGCGCGTGCCTGAGGACGTCAACAACCCTGAAACGAGAGGCTGGCGTCTTATTGAGATGCAAAAGAGCGGGCGAGACTGGTACTAGCCTTGACAAGAGCTGTCAGATGAAGTTTTGAAGCGGACGAGTGAGACGGGGGGGTTTTTTTTTTTTTTTAAAAAAAAAATAGCGACTGGCGCAGAAAAGCAGCCGGTCTTGTTATAATACTGTACAATAAGCGAGCTCTGCACTGAGCATGGGTCATGTAACACCAGAACACCGCTCTATGCGCATCATGGGTTGGGATAGAATATACACACATATTACTACTATACAATCGCTAGTTCTGAAGATGTAGCCTTGTATCATACGGAGGATCCCTGTTGGGGCTGTGAAGTGTGAAAATGATGTAAACATTGTGTAGGTTGTGAGCTAGATATGTAGGCAGGCGTGGGTCACTCCTTGATTGTTCAAAATACATGGCTACCACAGCTGCTCTTCAGGTTTATTAGTTGTACGAGGTGATGACTTCGAAAGGGGGGGGGGGGACAAGTTGGTCTTATCGAGCAGCGAGCTAAGGGGTATGCAACAACACACTGCTGATAATGGCTGGCAGCGGCTTGCGAAAGTCGTAGGGTTGTTGTTGATTTTGCTTGAAAAATAGATATTACATTATTAGTGGTGAGTGGTGCCCGCGCAGTACTTTTGCTTCAACTTTATGGTCTGCTTCTCGCCCACAGACCTACCTAGTCAGTCTCTCCCCAGCACTTTCACATATGAACGGCTGCCTTTAGGAAAAAGCGAAGAAAGAGGTGTGGCTATAATAGTGGTGTACTACTGTGCACAGCACTAGCTCAGTTTTCTTACTCTTGAGTGAAAAATGGGGTTCAAAGTAGAAATTCCCAGCTTTTCATTACATTCTTTCTCTCCAGTTCTGTATAATTTTGACCGCCATTCCGTGCCGTCCAGGGTATGTGACTAGCACCACTTCACTCTTTCGCCATAGAAAAGAGCCCGGAGAATAAAACGAACTTTCTCGAATCCACAGACTTGGTGTCAGTAGCTGAACATCAGACGGTGGCGGCGTTTTCTCCACAGTCAGTGCTTGTGAATACGTCCCTGCCTAGCTCAGACTGCTCAGACTGACGACTCTGCGCATGAGCAACGTGCGTCAGTTTACCCAACAATCATTCTCCTTCATTCAATCCAGCCGTTTCATTCCATCTCTCTTAGTTAGGTTGCACCCTGTCTTTCTTCTCAGCCACAAATGCCCTCTCCGGCAATGTTCGGCCCGTTCGAGCGCTAGCTTCTACAACGTAGCATCATTTGGCGGGGAGACCCCCTGTACCCTCCGGCAAACGACGGAGCTAGGAACCTGGGGTAATGCCTTCGTAGTTGGATGATGTGGGCGACGGGTTGTTGAGTAAGGGTTCATATATCGATGACGGGCGCGCCCATCGTCGCTGGTGCTCTCAATACCGAACCCGCCTCAACCTCACCATCCCATCCTCACTATGGATAAGTCATCAGACGAGAACATCGAGGTTTCGCATGCCGGCGGCCGTGCTGACAGCCATGTCCCCGGTGGCTTCGTTGTGCCCGAGATCGACGACACCACGCGCGACCTCACCGTCGCCGAGCACCAGCTCGGCTTCTGGGCCGCCGTCCGGATGTACCCCAAGGCCACCTTCTGGGCCATGTTCTTCTGCATCGCCGTCGTCATGGCCGGCTTCGACGGTCAGATCATCACCTCCTTCTACGCGTTGCCCGCTTTCCAGCAGCAGTACGGCGACCGCCTCGTCAAGCCCGACGGCACCGTCAAGTACGAGGTCGCCGCCGCCTGGCAGACCGGCCTCGGCATGGGCAACCCGATCGGCCAGGTCGTCGGCGCGCTCGCCTGTAGCTACCCGCTGCAGTACTTTGGCCGCCGCCTCACGCTGGCCATGTGCTGCGTCTGGTCCATCGGCTTCATCTTCATGCAGTTCTTCGCCACCTCCACGGCCATGCTCTGCGCGGGCGAGGTCGTCGGCGGGCTGGCGTACGGCTTCTACGTCGTCATCGCGCCCACCTACGCCTCGGAGGTGTGCCCGGTCGTGCTTCGAGGCTTCCTGACGGCGTCCGTCAACTTGGCCTTTGTCATTGGCCAGTTTATCGCCCAAGGATGCGCCGCTGGTGTCGAAAGCCGTCTAGACCAGTGGGCATACAAGGCACCTTTTGTAAGCACCTCCCTTATTACATGGACAAAATCCCTAATGGTCTGCTGTAGGCTGTGCAATGGGTTTGGCCGGTGGTGCTACTTGCTGGACTTGGGTTTGCCCCAGAGAGTCCGTATTGGCTGGTTCGCTGCGGCCGCATGGACGATGCGCGGAAGTCGCTGCGAAGGCTCACTTCAGCCAAGCAAAACCCTGACATTGAGAAGATTCTACTTGGGATTCAGCAGACGGATCGATTGGAGCGCGAATACGAGGATTCAACGTCGTACTGGGACTGCTTCAAGGGCTCCAATCTCATTCGAACTGAGATTTCCGTCATGGTTTATCTGATCCAAGTCATCTCCGGCAATCCTCTTATTGGCTACGCCAATTACTTTTTTGAGCAGGCTGGGCTGCCGAATGACAAAGCCTTCGATATGGGGGTTGGAAACACCGCCCTCGGTTTTGTTGGCACCATTCTCTCATGGCCGCTAATGAACTATTTCCGTCTTGGTAGAAGAACAATCTACAGCGGTGGCTTGGGTATAATGACCGTCCTCCTCTTCATTATCGGGTTCCTGGCCATCCCTCAGCACAACAAGGCAGCTGTCTGGGCGCTTTCGACCCTAATGGATATTTGGACTTTTGTATACCAGAGCTCTGTTGGACCTATTTGTTTCGTCGTCATCTCCGAGATATCGGCGACGCGACTCCGCGAGAAAACAATTGCCATTTCGACGGCCGTCCAGTCTGCGGCTAATGTTGTTACTATGGTTGTTATTCCCATCCTCCTCAACAGCGAAAAGGCCAATTGGGGCGGCAAGACTGGATTTCTTTTTGGTGGTATTAGTTTCTTTTGCTTTCTTTGGTGTTTCTTCCGCCTGCCTGAGTCGCAGGGTAGAACATATGAGGAACTGGACATCTTGTTTCAGAGACGGGTGCCTGCGCGCAAGTTTGCGAAGTATGATTTGATTGCAGAAGCAAATGAAAAGCAGCTGGCGTAAGGCTGCGACATTGCAGGGTCGCATATAATCACGATGGCGTCAATCTGGTTATACTTTGGTGGTTTTGTCATGATCTGCGGTGCAATTTGGCAACACAGGTAGCATATCGGCTTATATTTAATGGACAATTTTCTCTGTGTATGTACAATCATAGCCCTTTGAAGTGTCTATACCATCTAATAAGTAACATTGCGACCGTCAATACGTAAAGTCGCGCTGTAAAGAACGCGGGCGGCCCGGCCATCATTTGGGTGCTCGCGGCCGTGAAAGACCATATTGACACCGTTAGGGTCAATGTCGCAGTGACCCGGCCCATAGATCCCAAGATGATCAGCACTGCGAAGTAAAACCCCGCGGTCCTCATATTTTCCATCAATTGTGCTGGACCACGCATACTCAATGTTGTAGTCATCGCTGGAGAAGCAGTGCGTGCTGTAAAAGACGACAAAGTCGCCGTTGGGGACCTTGTACAAGTTGGCAGATTCCACGACTCCGTCGTTGCTGCGGCCCTCATTGTCCAGAATGACTTTGGGCGTGTCAAGTAGTGTGAGACCGTCACGGGCTACTCGCTGAATCTTGATGGGCGTCGGGATGTAGTCGCCGCTGGGACGGCCGGACTGGCAAGTTGTCGCGCCGCCCTTGCTGTTTCCGTCCACCTTCCACACTAGCCAGCGGTCTTTGCCATCGTCATATCCGGATGGATCGATAGCACCACCATTTTTGTCATCACAGACCAATGGCTGGTCCTGAGGCTTGTACGGACCCATGACGGAGGTTGAGGTGGCAGCGCCAATGCAATGGCTTCCGCCGTTCTTACGGGCAGTATAATACATGATGTAGACTCCAGCATCCTGTTCATAGTCAGAATATAGAATATTGAGAAACAGTGCTGGCAGGAAGTCAGCCTACATTTTTGCTTAGGTCCGGAGCCCACACAGACTGGTCCTTTGGATCAACCCAAGGACCTCTTTCAGGTAGTGCATCGTTGGGAGTAAGACTCCAGGTGAACGCATCACTTGAATTAGCAATCGGGACTCCCTTGCCGTGTGAAGAGGTGCTCATTGCTTTCCAGCTGTATATCGTGTTAGCCTTCACATGTTGTACCACGTTGGAGAACTGCCTACGATCCGTCGCCCCAGATAAGAGTTGGGTCAGGAAAATTGATGCTTCCCATTTGTGGTCCAGAGAGACTTCTACCTCGAATCTCCGTTGGTATCCGAGTGATATTGTGCAGAGACAGTGCTGGTCTTGCAGTAGGGGGCGGTCGGGGAGTGGCGGCGGCGCAGGCAGCAAATAACAAATAAATGAGACTATTCATGTTCGTGTTATTGACTTGATGTCTCGACATATGCCGTCTCTGTGCTCTCAAAAATGTCACGGTCTAGGACTTCTATACTCCTTACATCACCCAATCTCGCTGTGTAACTGTTTTCCTTTTCGACATCCGCCTCATCCCATGCCAAGTCGGCAGCGGTCTTCACCGACCAAGTTTTACGAGGCGCTACGGAGGTTTGGAGTACGGTATTATGCAGAAACTGTAATTCTGTAAAGGAAAATTTAAGATAGCTGAAACTTCTGGCCCTTCAGGCCGCAAACCTTTTCTTGGACGGTAGCACCGAAAAGGACGGTCCTACAAGACTGCCAGGTAACGGAACGAGACTTGATGCCCGCAAGACCCAGATAGGAAGGCACATTACGAGGGCTAAGCACTGATAAATCACTTCGTTGTGTTGTACTGCGCAATAAATCGCCGTGGCTAGTTATAGACTGCAATAGAGTGATAATCAAATTTTGGCCGGGCAGCTTTGCGGTGCGTAGTGAGTGATCTGGGCAGTTTGCCTGCTCGATCTCGGCAGCATATTCGTGGAGGACGCATTGTTAGCCATCGCAGCGCGATAAAGCAATGGTGGGCCATAGTAATCAATGCATTCATGCTGTGCGCCAATATTGCATGCACGCTATGGCTGGTAGTAGCTATTAATGTACAAAGAAAGGAGTCACATAATGTAGGTGGAACGCATGACTTGCCTGCAATCCTACCCTTTGTGCCGCTAGGAGGCAAAAATTGTCAGAAGACCGCTTCAAAGTAACCCCGAAATTATATCCATGTTAATGCAGTGCGTTTCCGTACTGATGTCCTGACCTAGATGTACTGATGTACTGATGGATATTGATTTAGTGGGTGGTTTGACTCGCGCCAAGTTCTGCTTGAATCCAAATCTAACTAGTTCCTTCCCAAGGATTTGGTGGTCTTGCGGAACCACGGCCCGAAGATTCCAGTCTGAGAAATTGAGTTTGGTGACTCGAAACATACCATTCCACCACCCACGTTCTTGCAGATGACTGGCAACTGGCTGTGACGGTTGCCGCGTCGCCTGATCGTGATCAGGAGTCACAGCGGGCCGCAATCTTTAAGTTTATAAGATGTTTTCATCGCTCAACGCTCATCATGAGAGTAGTCAGTTGAAACTCGTTTTGTGTTGAAGCGACCAGAACTGCACGCAAGCTGGAACTGATGAGTCTCGCGATTCTATCTCTACTGCTGCCCTTAGTGGCGGGTGTGCCTCTCCAGGAACCCCCTGTGGCGTTGCGCCCACTTGCTTTTGACAAGGACGACAATTTCCAGATTAGTGTATTCGAGGACCTTCACTTTGGTGAGAGTACGTCTATCTTGCATTCCCCAAGCTTTGAAGACAAGCAGCTAATTGCATGAGAATCTAGATGCCTGGGACCCCTGGGGCCATGAGCAGGACATTAACTCTGTCAAGGTCCTGAGTACTGTCCTCGACAAGGAACACCCCCAGCTCGTCGTTCTGAACGGAGACCTCATCACCGGCGAAAATGCCTTTGTCCATAATGCCTCGGACTACATCGATCAGATCGTCAAGCCCATCGTGGACCGCGATCTGCTCTGGGCGTCCACCTACGGGAATCACGACAGCGACTTCAACATCTCTTCGGCCTCCACCTGGCTGCGCGAGAATACGTACCCGAATTGCCGCACCGGACGCATGGTGCTAGGACGCAACGCCGGCGTCAGCAACTACTACCTCCCGGTGTACCCGCGCCGATGCCGACCCGGGGAGCAGTGCGCCCCAGAGCTACTACTCTGGTTCTTCGATAGTCGCGGCGGATTCTACTTCCAAGAGACGAATCCGGACGGCAGTCGAGTCGGTCAGCCCGGCTGGGTTGACCAGAGCGTTGTCGACTGGTTCCAGACGACCAATGCAAACCTGACAGCGCAATTTGGTCGCGTCATCCCGTCGCTCGGTTTTGTGCACATTCCACCCTACGTGTTCCAGGCCATCCAGAAGGAGCGCGGCAGGGATAGCATTGACCCCAATACCAACCCGGGCATCAACGACGACTACCTTCTCGCACCTCAGGCACAAGGGTGGTGCCCCGACGGCACCAATAACGGCTCCTGCGCGTACGGCGGCCAGGACATACCTTTTATGCGCGCCATCGCGTCCACAGACGGCATGATCGGCCTCTTCTCCGGTCATGACCACGGCGACACCTGGTGCCACAAGTGGGATCGCCTGGTGCCCGACACAACCGTAACCGGAAACGGCGTCAACTTGTGCTTTGGTCAACACTCGGGCTATGGCGGGTACGGCGACTGGGTGCGAGGCGGCCGGCAGATACGTGTCAACCGCGCACAGCTAAGGAGAGCCAGCAACTGGACCGCGGAGACATGGATTCGATTGGAGAATGGCGCGACTGTTGGTGCGGTCACTCTTAACTCGACTTTTAACCAAGACAGGTACCCGGCGACCAAGAACGACAAGACAATCTGCCCGACGTGCAACTACACGACCATCACGCCGCACCCAAAGGTCAAGGTTGCCAACAAGTTGTTGCAGGAACCTTCGCATGGCGAGTGGGAGCATGGCTCGGAGTTGAAGAAGTAGATGACATTTTTTCTTATTAACAGAGAATTCCTAGTATATTTGTATACTTATATTTACATATATATCCATATATAATATTGAAATGTCACTACAGAATGTGTTTGTGTGACCTCTGATCAATACCCTAGAATGATGCTGGTGGAAGTCGTGGGACACAGTACTGACTTGGAATGAACCATAATTCTGAAGCTGCCCTGCATTGAACTTCCGGGCCACAACCAAGTTCCAGGAAACAATATAAGAACGGTTCTTACGTGATGAGTACTGGAACGTATGATCGCAAGAAGAAAAAGATTTAGTGGCTCATCCACCAACCAAGGACTCATCGCTACCCGTTAGTAATGGTGTCACCAATTAGGTGGTTAAAACAGCGGCGCGTGGATGGCCGCAAAGCAACTTCTGCACACAATTTTCAAATGAGAATAGAAAGAAAACACACAAAATCTCCCCTGCTGTAAGAAAAACCCTCATTTGCACATGTAAATGCAGGCAGCAGGCTACGACGGTGGCTGCTGCAGGGTGACGGCATCGCCGTGAGCGAGTTGCTAGGCGCTGTTTCCGGGTGCTTCCGGGCCCGTTGGTTTAGCCTACTAAGTCACAGGGAAGCGAGATGATGAAGCAATATTATTTCAATTAAATTCATTGTATCATGACTAGTAGAAACCATCAACATGCTTTCCCGTTATATGCTGAGGCGTTCTATGTACCGTTCCTCCAACGCTGCCGCCGAATGAGTGTCTACTGAATTAGTTTCGGAGGGCCTTCTCATCGCTCTCCTTGCTCTTGATCTTCATGTCCTCATCGCTACCCTGGGACAGTCGAGCGATGGTAATAATGGTTGGAACAATTTGGAACAGACTAAAAGAATTAACTGGCAGGTTCTTTGAAAAAGTGATTGACAAAACTCACATCGATGCCATGATGAGAACGCCGCAGGCAATGCGTCTGTCGTAGACGGCAGCCTGGTTTCGGCTCTCGTATCCCGGCTCCTTGGAGTAATCTCTGAATGCAAAGACGGCGGCAATGATGAATAGCGCGAGCAAGACGCACTGCACAGCAACGAGGATTCCACCACGGAGGTTGGTCAGGTTGTAGGCAGACGGCTTAAGGAGGTAGAACAGGGCACGCAGCAACAGTGCACCCTCAACGAGGACAGCAATGCCGGCCTATACGTTGGTCAGTTCAGACACTCAAGAAAAAAAAAAGACAGCAACTCAGCGTACTGTAGCAAACATGACGGTGAAGCCCTTGGGAAAGATGCTGGTGGCGGCGACAACGATGGAGACGATGACCATGGACATGACAATGAGTCGGCTGACGGCCTCGCCAACCAGCGTCACTCGCGCAATACCACGACGGTTGCCCATGATGAAGGAAGTTCCGAGCAGTGCCTCTGCTTTTCCAGACACGACGGGACGTTGGGGTGGTGTGGGCGACGGGCGGTTTTGAAGAAGGGTCGCGAGAACAACGGCGGGCGAGGAAAAAGGATGCAGGAAGGGAAAAGTCGACGTTGGCCTGGGGGGAAATGAATCGACGATGGTCTTGATGCGGAGGTGAAGAAAAACTCTAAAATGGCCTTGCCTTGAGAGCCAAAAGGCTGCCTCGGCTAGTCTGGCTGGGGCTGGCTGGGGGAGGGGGGCCGCTTCCCTGACCACAGAGAGGAGATCTACGAATACAAGCCCTGCCCGGATCCCCCTCTCTGTCATGACTGGGTCTATACAGTTATAGGCTTGGCCTGGGTTTCCATCATCCATGGCGTGGTGGATGGACATTGACTCGAGCCAAAAATCTCGCCGTCGCCGTTCGATAATGATGCAGGCCACCGATGACCTCTCCAAAGGCCGAAGGACTGCGCCGCGTTGCTAGGGAAGTAAACGACCGTTTCGTTTCGAAACAAGAACTCATATTAGCCAGTGAATCATTTATTAACAGACTCGTGTTATAACATGACCATCGTGCGCGAAATCGAACTTAGCGTTTTGCTATGGGGGCCACCGTAGCGGTCGAACTATTGAGGCTCCACTGGTGGCGCTGGCTGCGTCGTTTCCCCGCCTGTCTGCCAATCGGCCTAGGCTCTACTCGAGCGTTCAAGCTCGTGAAAATCTTTTGCCCAGGGCCAGAAAGCCTTTTTTGTCCTGAAAACAATGGACGTGAGTGGCTGCGCACGCCAAGTCGTTTTTGTTCTTGGCCCTTGCCTTGTTATGTAGTGTGGGGAAAGTGTAGAAGCGCGGGGAAAAGAGCTGAATTCTGGGGTACAGGCACAATGAAAGAGCTGCAAGGGAGAAAAATGCTCGAGTCTACAGTTTGTGCGATATTGCATTGGCTTTGTGCGACTCATTTTTTATTCCTGGTTAATTTACCGCTACGCGAAAACTACGCGGTATTTCGCTCGTCTTCTGGATGTAGTCTTGCCTATGGTCACGGGGATGGCTTACTTGGGCTATGTTGGGGTAGTAGGTATCGCAGCAGGAAGCCATCATTCTCATTTGAGAACCGCAAGTTTTGATCTTGTAAATATAGAAGGCTCCGAGTCTATTTCCTGAACAATTGCAATCCTTCTATTCCTAGAGTCAATGACAAGAAGTCGTGATAAGTTTCACAAGGCACGGCCACAAGCGGGAGGACAGACCAACCGAGGCTCCGTCCGGCCACCAAGGTACCCCCCGCTAACAAGATGCACTAATCTACTTCCAGCTATCGTCTGGAAAGCCTGACCCAGATCCCTTTCAGCCAAACACGGCGCTTGTCAAGGTTGCCAATCCGAAGTTCAACAGACAACGCCATCACTAGACACTCCCAGGCATGGCCACGAACCTCCTCAATTCAAGCAAGCATACCTACGAGAACTATTATTAGTTCTTTTCAATATATTATTTCTGATCCATCACGATCTTGCGACCGTGAAAATGTCACTCCGAGCAACAAACGCGCAACCGGCCAACCTGACGCGAGTGAGACGGGCCGTCCAATCGCTTCGAGAGTGCGTCGTTGTTGGATTATCCGCCACATAAAGACACACATCACTACCATTGCAGTTCCCGACAGATCCACGTTTTACGCATCGCTAGCAGGGCAGCTTCACCTGTTTGCCCAGCTATGTCTGTACGCTAGCCAGCGCAAAACAAGCACCAAGCTACTTGTTGCTGATGTCAGACTGCCGCCAAACGCCTATCCAATCCGGCGCATCGCAAGAAGGTCCGCCAGAATACTGCTGAGTCGTCGTAAAGATGACCTAATACGGTACGAAATACCGTCGCCGCTGACTTGCCTCTCCGGGCAACCGCCGCCGCCGCCTACAGTGCTTCCTGAGCGGATATGGGGACTATTAGCAGAGGCTGGAGACTGGAGGGGGATCTCGCGAAAGAGGGATTCGTCCAGAACCACGAATGCCGCACGCAGGCCCCAAACACCGAAATTGCCTTCTAATTTTCCCCTTCTTGTTACATTTTGGTTCAATTGGGAAGTACTTCAATCAACCGGCGCGGACAGCCCTACGTCCAGTTGCGGCATCAGCGGGTCTCGGTCCGTCCTGTGTCTGAGCCGATCTTCCATCAGACTTCTTCCACATTACACGGCATCCTGACCCCAGCTCAAGTCAGCAAATCCCCCATTTTGGAAGACATGTCGTACGGATCTGACTACCGCTCGTGGGAGCGTCGCAGATGTCTCACTGCCCTAGCGGCATTCAGCTACGGCGGGATTACACCATGTCAGCGTCAATCCGCCCAGGACCTTTCTTTATTAGATAGCTAATGGTCCGCCCTTGCTGAGGAATCAAATCTTGGGGAATTGTTTCTTCAATATACCCGAATTCAAGATTCTTGATTGCCCCCAAAATGGCCATTACACAAACCCGCCCGGCCGAGGTTCCTCGCACCAAACTGCCATATTATGACCTGGCCATGCACAGCGAAGTCGATGGCAAGCCAGTTGCTCAACAACATTACACTTCCGATCTTAAGGCTAAGCCCATTATAAAATCTACGACCTCTATCCTGAAAGCATTCACAGCATTTGTTGCTGGAATCACCGACCTAGAAGAGGTCGCCTTCATTGCCAACTACGCCGATACCGACGGCGCTGCTCCCCAGCGCCTGCTTGTCACAGCCTCCGTCGCTGGAAGCTCCAAGCCACGCATCTTCACGTCAGACCACATCGAGCTTGCTACATTCAAAGCTGAAGATTTAAATGAGAAAGACCTGGATTTCGAGATCGAAATCACCTCTGCTACCGTACCGGCGGCGGAGTTGACATCTCGCGTAAGTTGGTTGGAAATCCGCCCACTCAACTAAGCTGACGTTTGCACCAGGCTTTCCGCTTAACAGTCCGTCCCCTCGAGGACGGAATTGCTGCAGACTTAAAAGTCTCAATAGACGCCAAGCACGGTCACCCTGTACTGGCCACACACCTGCTAGAGCTTGTATCCAAGTACCTGGCCTCTTCATCGACGCAGGCTCCTGATACGAAGTTGTCTAACTTGAACTATCCTCCCAAGCTATGGAAGGCACCCGTACTCAAAACAGATTTGCACCTCGAGCAAAACTATCCCGCCTTGATGCACGGTGCGTTCGAAAGACGTGTCCTCGAATTCCCAGATCGCATCGCCGTTGAAGCCGTTGCGGATGATTCCTTCACAGTCCGAAAATGGACATATCTTCAGCTGAACGCTGATGCCGAAGGGCTGGCGGAAGAGCTGCTTCTCATGGAGCGAACCATCAACTGGACGCCTGCCTATAAAAGCCAACGCGCTATTCCTCTATTCCTGCCCGCTGGCCCGGAATTTTATATCGCGGTCACTGCCATGTTCAAGACAGGTCTTGCAGTCTGCTCACTGCCAATGGATGCACCCCCGCAGCGTCTTCTGGACATTGTAGAGGACACCAAGTCGTCCGTGGTTATCGGTGTCGGAAGCACACCATTCCCTGGCGTTAACCTTGAGGATGGCTCTGAAGCTGCAAAAGCCCTCAAGAAATTGACATGGGTTGATATCAACGACTTTACCAACTGGCGCTCCAAGTTCGCCGTCGACCTACAGACTCCTTTGTCCCAACACACACCTACCGAAGAAGACCTGGCATACATCCTATACACCAGTGGTTCAACTGGCAAGCCCAAAGGAGTCCTGATCTCTCATTCTATGGCCACTTGTGGTGTACACGGCCACGCCGAAGCTTTCGAGCCTCTACCTGGTGGCCCCGAGCTGCGTTGGCTACAGTTCGCCATGCCGACCTTCGATCTCTCTTTGATGGAGCTCTTCGTGACGCTTGGCTACGGCGGAACTGTTTGCTCGGCCGAGCGCTCCCTCATGCTTTCCGACATTGAAAAGGCCGTCAACTTCTTCAAGGCCACGGCCCTCTTCACCGTTGCCAGCATGGCCACTTTACTAAGGCCCAAGGCACTGCCAACCCTTACTACCATCGTCTCCGGTGGTGAGGCTCTCACGAAATACGCCATCGATAACTTTGCTTACGACGCGCCTCGCGAGCCAAACACTGACCCCAAGAGAGTTATCAACATTTACGGACCTACCGAGGCCACAATGTGCGCTACATATGAGAACGCTGCCATTGGTACCCGTGGTTCTATTGCTGGTACTCTTTTCTCTTGCGCATCTGTTGTTCTGGTTGATGCAAACTCGCACGATGAGCTTATTCAGGTTCCAATGGGCCTCACCGGTGAGATTGTATTTGGCGGTCCTATGGTTGGTTATGGCTACATGAACCGCCCCGAAGAGACTGCCAAGGCCTTCACCTCTGGTCTAGGCCTAGGCCCTGTTTACCGCACTGGCGACAAGGGCCGTATTGTCTTCAGCCCGGAAGGCGAGCCCAAGCTGGAAATTCTCGGTCGCCTGAACATGGAACAGGTCAAGCTCAACACTCGCCGCGTCGAGCTCGGAGAAATCGAATCCACCATTGCCAAGGTTGAGGCTGTCCGTGAAGTTGCCACTGTCGTACTGAATGGCAGCTTCCTGGCTGCCTATGTCGCTGTGCGCGAGAACTTTGGCGATATCAAAAACGAGACCCTGATTTCACAGTGCCGCGAGGTTGCAGACGAGGGCCTACCTGGGTGGATGCGACCCGTTGAATACATAGTCGTACCCAAGGTGCCACGCACGTCAAGTGGTAAGGTCGACCGCAAGACGCTTCAGAAGGCGGCCATCGAAGACTTTGGTAGCTCTATTACCCAGAAGCAAGCCATCAGCGTCAACTTGACATACGAAGGAATCGTCGATCTCAAAGACAAGGACAGCATCTCAGCCATGCTCAAGCACATTCTCATTGCTATTCTTGGCGAAGGCGCTACGGTAGTCGCCGAGTCCTCGCTAGCCCTCACAACCTATGGTCTTGACAGCCTGCGCTCGATGAAGCTTCTCCAAGAGCTACGCCGCCAGGGCGTGGAGGGTCTAGCGATCAAAGACGTCCTCGTCGGCCAGAATTTTGCCGATGTTGTGAAGTCGATCCTCGAGGTGCACCTGGTTCAGCTTAAAGACGCCGAGCAGGCAGCCGCTGCTAACAACGATGAACTTGTGGAGATTGAGGATGAGGAAGAGATTCTGTTCCTCCCTCTTGGCGCCAAGCTCAAGCACTTTGAGCACAAATGCAGAGACAAGTGCGTTGAGGCCCTTGATATCCCCAGCGAGGATATTGTCGAGGTCCTGCCTGCCACCGGTCTCCAGACCCGTGTCCTCTCCAGCATTGAGGAGTCGGCAGATATCCTGAAGGTTAGCAAGCCATGGGTTGAGCACTACCCTTACCTAGTTCCCGACCACATTGACGCCGACCGCCTCGAGGCCGCTGTGATCAGTGCTCTTGAAGGACGCGATGCGTTTCGCACCGTCTGGGTGCAAGTCGAGCACCCTCTCGCTCCTTACGCCCAGTGCGTTCTGTCCCCCGACTCCCCGCACGCCAAGCTCCCCATTCTGCGCATGGAAGTGCCAGTCTACGACGAGCGTCCGAACAGCCTGTGGCACCGGACTGTCGATAACGTCCAAAAATCCGCGGAAGAGATCTTCGGCCTCCACAGCCTCGGCTCCGTGACGTCCTTTGTCCGCTCGGCAGACAAGAAGCACTGCGTCGTGGTCTTCTCCGTCTTCCACGCCATCTACGACGGCATGAGTCTCCAGGCTCTCCGCCGCGACATTGCCGAGGCCTATCATGGCCTTCCAATTTCCAGCGCAGGAAAGCCAGGCGTGCGCGTGCCTGTGGAGGAACACCTCAAATCGGACTGGCTGGGCACGAGCATGTTTTGGGCTCAGCGCATGGCCGGGGTCGCCTCCTTCAAGGCCGGTGACAGGGTCTTCAAGACTGAGGGAGCCGAGTTCACCACCGTCAACACGAATGTCGGCATCGCCAGCGAAAGCCTCGAATGCACCTTTAGCACCGGCGAGCTTTTCTCCAAGGCCAAGTCCGAGGGCCTGTTCACTCCTATGGCCGTGATCCAAGCCGCCTGGTCCATGACGCTAGCCCAGACTCTTGTCGGAGATGAAGGCGCGCCAAAGTACGACGTGCAATTTGGTAGCGTCTTCCACGGCCGACACACGGCCGACTCCCTGGATGCCTTTGCCCTGATGCTTGACGGTCTGCCGACGCGCATCTCCTTCGAGGACGGCAAGAACCTGACGCACCGCGAGATATGCTCGCAAATGTTCAAGCAGTACACCGACACCCTCGGCTTCACCGAAATGCCCTGCCCCAGCATCCAGTTTGCCCGCAGCACGCGCCGATTCGATAGCTCCGTCATTCTGCAGACATTCCCCGCGGCGGACATTGCCGTGGACATGGACGGCTTCCCCGCGTTCAACCGTGCCAACGACAGGGTCACGCCGTGGAAGGAGACCTCCTCTGACACTCCTATTCTGATTGAGATGTGGCCAGGTGTGAACAGGACTGAGGATAAGCTCAGCATCCGGTGTTCGTACAGCCAGGTGTGGCCTGGCTATGAGTTCATGACGCCAGAGTGGGTGCAGGGCCTGCTTGTCACCTTCAACAAGGCCTTGACTCAGGTCATCACCAACCCCGACGGCGTTTTTGATGTTTTTCAGAGCGCTGTCGGCCACCCGGACGCCATGGACTGGTCTGCATAGATGGTGATTCTTCCATTTCTTGGTGTATTTATATACTTGACGTCGATATGATTTCTCTCCGAAAGGGCGCATTTTAGATAATCAACTGCACTTATATACGCATTTTATTTACAAGCGTCGGCTGCTTATGAGCCTACTTCATGTTCTGGAGCAAGTAGACAACACCGTCGAAGGCCTCTTCGCCACTGGGACGAATCTGGTCCGGAGGAAGAATAAAGCCGTAGCGGCCCGTGTCGCGCAGCTCAGCGGTGAAGGTATGGTCGGCCTTGATCACGTCGGCGACGTAATCGACGCTGCTGCCAGTGGCCTTGTAGATGGTTCTGCAAATGGGGCCAAATCTGAAGGCGGTTCCGTACTTGGTGCCCATGGCCATGGCGGTGCCCCGGGCGAGGGCCTGCAGTACTGCGTTGTTGGGCGGAGCAGCGTCGCAAGAGTATCCATAGGCTGTAGATGATGCAAGTCAGTATCCAATGCATGCGACAGACGAATTTGGTATCGGCTTACGAGTCATGACGAGCTGCGAATAGGAGTGGTAGTCAATGTACAGCTTCAGCCCTTGGGCATTCTTGACGTTCTGCAAGAAGTTTGAGAGGGCCTTGGTCTCAGGAGCGTCGCCAGCACTGGCGCCACGAAAGTCGTCGGCGCAGGGGTTCGTGGACGCGCCGCCGTTGAGGTTCCATTGGTACGGCCAGTTGCGGTTGATATCGTGGCCGAGACAAGAGCTGCCAGGGGTGGTCTGACGGTTCTTGCGCCACATGCGGTCAGATGTCTGTGTGTACTTGAAGCCTGGTACTTGTTAGACGATGGAAGGGAACATCATGGGAGGAGGCGCGCTTGCCGTCGACATTGACAATGGGGAACAGGTAGAAGTCATACTTGTCAACGAATGACTTGATTTGGGGATCGGAGCCGTACTTTGAGACGAGCTCATTGATAAAGTACTCGATCACCTGGAGTCCCATGTAAGCGGCCAATCTTGTGCGAAGGAGCATTACGGACGGAGGCGTACCATGCTGGCGATCCATTCGCGGGCATGCACAGTACCGTGGAATACGACGGCCGGCTTCTGTCCACCACCGGAGCTACCAAAGATGTGAAGACCGGTGATGGGACTTCCCTCGAGACTGTTGCCAGAGGTGACCACCTTTGCGTTTTTGGAATACGTTCCGGCCATGTCGTTGAGCCACTTGACATGGTCGTTGTACGGGTGGTACGAGTTGAACCATGTGCTATTGGGAGCGCCGGCTTGAGGTATTGTTAGCAAGATATTGCGACGAGAATAGTCTGAGCATGACTTTACGGGCGTAACATTCGAAGTTCTGCTCCGAACGGATAGAGACGCCGAGGTTCTCGTGCATGGTGATGACCTCATGACCCTCAAGCGCCTCCTGGAATGCCTCGATAGACCGGGGCGGCACATGGATGTCTGCAAAAGCGCCCTTCTTAGCGGGGGGCTGCCAGATTTCCACATCGAGCGTATCCAGGACGGAGCGGAGGAAGGATCCGTCATCCTTGACAGGCACGCGAAAGACCCTGTGGCCGTCATAGGAGACAGGTTGTGGCATGGTCACCGCGGCGGCGGCCAAGGGGAGAAGGGCCAAGAACTTCATAGTAACCGATGACTACAGGAAGCGCGCTAGGAGCAAACAAAGTCAGGTAAGAAACAAGAGCTAACTAGCAATGATGGGCGCGAGAGAGCATTGCTTTATACTTGGGGGATCGCCCAGCGGTGCTACGATGCTACGACAAGGCATGATGGCACGACTCAAGAAGTTAACAGGCGGACTGAACAAATCGAGAAAACTTCTTGACCCCCACGGTCGCGAGTTTTCTTGCTGGCAGCAATCGGCCCAAGAATCCTGCAACCTGCTTGTTTGGGTAAATTCGATGCACCCCAGCGTTGGCATCAATGCGAAAAATAAATTGCACGCGAATAATCAGATGCAAGCCCGCGTCCAGATGCGAGCCAGCTGGGCCCAATCGCCAAGATTTTAAAAAGGGCTCATTCGGCGTAATTCCCAAGACATTATGACCTTTTGTTAGTAGTATTGTGATTCGTTGGCTTGTGGTGTGAATACCTGCAACGAGCCTTTAGGAAGAGGGTTTGCGTCTCACGCGCTGCCTTGGCGCAGGGCAAGCTAACGAGGTGACCTGCGACTCCGGGTTTAGCTCCAGGAAGAAAGGCAGGGTCAAAATAAGCTTGCTCGAAGCTCTATCGGAAGCCTTTATCCGTATCCGGAGTGCGAGTAACTGCGAGTAACTGCAAAATTAGCATGATGATCGGCTGGGCGCTGAAACAAATGCCACGGTGACGGCGCTGCGAGGACACTAATAAAGGAGATACCACCTTCCGGGAAGGACGATTATGGCCGTCCTGCCGAATACAGTATGATGGGGATTGCAGTTGCGCGCCGATGAGAAGGAAAGGACAAGAGGGGGGAAGAGTGATGCTTGATGCTTCGCGTGTCGGGCTGATGATCTGCAGGGGACAAGTGAGATTGAGGAGTAGAGTGATGCGTTGAGAAGCGACGGGAAAGGGCAGCTCTGTTACATAGATACGTAGTAGATATAATACCTGCTCGGAAATAGCTGGTACTGACAAGACCATGCGCAGGACGAACAGTAGCTTTTGAAACAACGGGATGGCCGATGGCGAAAAGCAGCAGCAGGTGGACAACAAACAGAGCAGAGGCATTGCATTTGATTGCCCCTATCATTCGCCATTTGCCCCCCGCACTTGGTTGGTCATCTGCCACGATCGGCACCGCCAACAACTTGGACGAGTCACGATCTAATAAAGCAGAGACGGTCTTCTGCAAGCACGGGACGGATATTGAGCCCTTTGTTCAAGTCAAGCCCTAAAAACACGCCAAAAATAAACAATGTCAGACACCGTCTTCTCGTCGCCGCTCGCCGGGGTTAACCGAGACATTCCGCTGCCGACCGAAAAGGCCGCCGATGGCAAGAGCCTGTTGAACCTGCCCCCAGGCACGCCCAGCTCGTCTTACCAGCAATTCATCGAGGCCTACGATACGGAGAAGCGTGGAGCCTTGTAAGTCAACAACAAACATCCCATCCCTATGCATCAGCCTACAGCGTGGCAAGGCCCAGGCCAGGGTGTGCTGATTTTTTTTCTGGCGCGTGCGGCGGGCAAACAGCGATGTCCACGTGTACTACGACCAGACAAACCAGGATCAGAGTCGCCATGCCACGGAGCTGTATGAGCGCATCCGACGCGAGTGTAAGTTTGTCTGCACAATGACACGGCCTGGAAAGCGAGCCCCCGGGCGACCGCCGCGCCTCTACCTACCTACCTACCTACCTATCCCGTACTGACGAGGCTGGGCCAAAAAAAAAAAAAAAAAAGTCCCCGAGCTGCGCATCTACAAGCTGTGGGATCGTCCCGTCGGCCCCCATCCCACCGCCATGTTCGAGGTCAGCGTCTTCACGCCCGCCCAATTCGGAGCCTTGATTCCCTGGCTCGCCGTCTGGCGCGGGCCGCTGCCGGTGCTCGTCCACCCCAACACGGTGCCGGAGGACGGCGAGACGCTGGAGGCGGCCGAGCTGCGGGATCACACGCAACGTGCTATCTGGCTGGGCGAGAAGCAGCCCCTGGATCTGACAATGTTTGCCTAATAAGCGAGAGGGGGGGAGAGGACATTCATCTATCCGGATTCGTGGCAGCATTCATGGCGACTGGCAGCATGACAGCTTGGCGGGCTTGGCCCACAGTGGCTTGGGGGCTGGGACAATGGTACGAATCATTCAACGACACGGGCACCGATATAAAATTGAACAATTGATAGTCTGAGTTGTGGATTCAATTCGTCTCTCTTTTAATACACACAAGACTGAAGACGTGCGCCACTATATTTAAGCCTTGGTTGGCACGCTCTGCGGCTGCTGCGCCTTGACCAGCCCCGGAATCGGCGCGTCCTCGCCGTCCTCCTTCATGCCGCCCAGGATCATCGACTTGGGCGCCATCGCCTGCCACTGCTCCGGGTCCGTGAAGGCCTTGAACTTCTCGTCGTGCCACTGGCCCGCCGTGATGGCGCGGCCCTCCGAGTCGATGAACATGGTATCGTCCTCGGCGCGCAAGAAGTACGCGATCGAGTAGCGGTGCTCGGCCGGGTCGAACGGCACCACGCGGTGGATGCAGCTCTGGAACTGCATCCCGCTCGCGAAGCGCAGCGAGTCGCCCACGTGCACAAAGGCGCAGCCCGGCTTGGGCGCCACGAAGCCCATCTCGCGCGCGCCGCAGGTGCCGGGCGGGCGGACCTGCAGACCCCACTGCTCGCTGAAGAGCAGCGTGAGCGTGCTGATGTCGGTGTGCTTCTGGTGGCCGATGCGGTTCTCGCCGGCGAGCTCGCTGGGGAGGTAGTGCATCATGGAGAGCTGGAAAGACGTGTGTGAGCATGGGTACGGTGTGTTGCGGCGGGTTCGTCTGGGGGATCCACGAGGCTCGAGCGTGATATACACAAGGGAGGGTGATAACCGGGGAGCAAAACTCGGGAAGCAAAACTCGGCAAGCGATCAACAACTTACAGTTGTGGTCGAGGGCTTCTCGTTGCGGTGCGAGTTCTCGAAGCGGGACGCGCCGGTCAGGCCCATGCCCGTCGACAGCGCCGAAAGGATCACCTTGGTGACCGTGTTGCAGCTGCCGATGGCGTTTTCCAGGATCCGCATGTCGGCGCTGTTCTTGACGGGCGCCGGGATCTTGGGGCTGTCGCGCTGGATCTCGTCGCGGGAGACCTTGAGCATCTCATAGCCGTCCTTGGAACCCGCAGCAACGCCGGTGCGGCTACCGACCGGTTCGTAGCTGCAAAAGAGGAAATAAAAACATTGATTAGCCAGGCCCTCTCAGAAGCAGCAGAAGGGAAGGAGCAAATACCCCAGATGCGAAGAAATCAGACCAAACTCATTCTTGGCCTCGAGGGGCGCGGCAAAGAAGCGCTTCATCAGCTCCTGTGTGTCCTGCTGATCCGAGAGCATGCGACGTCCGTCAATGCCCTGCAGGTCGAGGTAGAAGTAGCCCTCCTCCTTGCAGGCTTGGACGACCTTTTCGACCTCGCTGGGGTCCTGAGACAGCAGCAGGCCGTAGTTGATGGTGGGCATGGACCAGACGGGCACCTTTTTGCCCATCCAGTCGACCGTCTGGGGAGCGTCAAGTACGGGGGCCATATTGTCAATGGTATAATGTCAATTGATGTATATTGTATAAAAAATTGATGCTGATGCGATAACTAGTAAGAAGACGGTGGATGGATGGGAGCAAGTGGACTTGGGCCACATCAAAGAGGAGACTGGTCTTATATAGTCGCACCGATTGCCCATTGCTACATCGAAACAGGCCTAATCAGAGGCGCTGCATTTCGTATTCACTGCCACCTGGTGCATGCAAGCCCAATGAACGAATGAGATACACAAGGAGAAACCCCGCTCTGACATTTTTACAAACTATTTCTTGTTAGCCTCTGAACCTATCGAGTTGCCGTGCACGGTGGCGGTGGTTGTGGTGGGTGCTGCGTGCGGGGTCCGGTCCCCTGTAAGTACAGTAGGTCCATGGCTGGTACCGTACCTGAAGATAGGTCCGGCAGGTACCTACCAAGGTCCCCCTCCTTTTATCTATGTAGCCCCTCATCAATATTCCCTCATCAAATCGTCAATCGTAGATAACCAGGCACCGAACCTCGATGCTCTGCCGGGACTCGCAATCCCTATACGCCGGGTCCTCAAACGCCGAGTGCAGCGCCCGCCTGGCCACCCCGTCCTGCACCGAGTCGAAGCACTTGATCAGCAGCACGTCCCTCGGCGTCATCCCGTGCTTGTAGTGCCACCGGTGCGCCGGGTTGTGCCTCACCACCCACGACTCGCCCACGAACCCGTCCTCGGTCATCTCCGCGCCGACCAGGTCCGCGTCCGGCACCGAGCCCGCGTCTGCGACCGCGATCGGGTCCTTGCGGATCGCCCGGATCGGCCGCCACACGTTGATGATCTGGTACCGCCGCCCCCGCCGCACAATCTCCTCGGCCTCCTCCCCCGGCAGCTCCCACCGTAGACGCCGCTCCGCGCCCTCGTACGACTGGTCCACGTGCGTCCGCGTCACCGGCCCCCGGTTCGCCAGATTGTGCAGCCCGAGGTGGTGCCATTGCGTCGGGCCCCGTCGCACCTTGTGGTTGAAGATGTGTACCGTGCGCGCGCCCGTGATGTCTCGGATGAGCGCCGAGCACTCGGCGTAGTAGCCCTGCTTGATCGCCGCTTCGTCGGTGAAGTGCTCCTCGGCGCTGGGGCTCACGCAGTATTGGAACCCGTGGCTGTCGAGCGTGTATTGGTCCTCGTCGCCGTTGACGTCGGAGACGACAAAATCCCAGGCCTTGTGTGGTCGCTTGTTGCTGATTCTGCCCTTGCCAATAAAAATCGGAGTAGGCTTCGATCCGTCACCGGGGTCGTCCCAGTAGTTTAACGTGGTCGCTACGTCGTGCTTTTCAACGGCAGCAGTAGCCATGATGTATTTTGGGGGTAGAGCAACTCTGGCGGATGAGGAGGCTAAGATGGTCTGACAAAACAAAGGCAAAGATCGTTATCTATAGCTTGCTCGCCCCTGGCGGAACTAGTTACCCGAGCTGAGCCGCACTGGCAGCTTTTTCGGGTTTCTCGAATTTCCATTTCGCCCCCAGGACGCCACCACGCTTACCGGCCAAAATAAGTTAGCATCTGTACAGTAAACTCTGTAATTATTGGACGCATGATTCGTACCGGCTACGGCTTGCCGACCGTTGCGGGCCTCATGTTAACAAGTTAGCCTGAGGGCCTTGGGGGCTGGAATGGGCCGGGCTGGGTCAGTGCCTCGCTCTCAGTTGCTTCCACCAAGCAACATCCATCAGTCGAGTCCATTGAAGACGGCATCTTGGTCGGCATGGATGACGACTATGTATTTGTGTCGAGGCCGGATGAGCTACCATCACAGTCCGAGCCCTCAACGAGACACCTCGCCGAAATCGACCACTTTATTGCCCAGCTAGAGCCTGCTCTGTGGCCTCTCAATTGCTTCATACATGACAACCCCGAGCTCGGCTATCAAGAGTTCAAGACACATGATGCCTTGACCAAGTTTATGGGATCCCAATCCGGATGGTCCGTAACCCCTTCAGCTTTTGGAATGGCAACCGCGTGGGAGGCTGTGTTCGACACCGGCCGGCCGGGACCTGTGGTATCCTTCAACGCAGAAATGGGTGAGCACGGATATCTCTCGTCCTAGGCTCGAGTGTTAACGGCTGATTAGATGCCCTGCCCAATCTCGGCCATGCTTGTGGCCACAATCTTATTGCAATGGTATCAGTGGCCGCCGGCCTTGCTACCGCAGAAATACTCTGCAAACATGAACTCGCAGGCAAGGTCATCATCGTCGGCACGCCCGCCGAAGAGGGCGGCGGCGGCAAGATCAAGTGCCTGCAGGCGGGCGCATACAAGAACACTGACATATCCATGATCTCCCATCCCGGCATCCTCAACAACAGCCCCATGGTCCGGACCACCGCCTTCACCGGGCTCCACGTCGAATACCACGGCACGGCCGCGCACTCGGCCAAGAACCCGTGGCAGGGCGTCAACGCCCTCGATGCCGTCGTCGTCGCCTACACCGCCGTCTCCGCCATGCGCCAGCAGACCCGTGCCGACGACTTCATCGGCCTGCAGATCACCCACGGCGGCGACCGCCCCAACATCATCCACGAGCGCGCCGCCGCCGCCGCTGTCCTGCGCGCCGCCACCGCGCCGCACCTGCACGAGCTGCAGGCCAAGGTCGAGGGCTGCCTGCGCGCCGGCGCCGAGGCCACCGGTGCCCGCGCTGACATCCGCGTCCGCCCGGGCTACCTCGACCACATGCCGAACCGCGTGCTCGCCGCGTCCTACGCCAGGTACTGGGCCGCGATGCCCGGCGCGCCGGACCCGCCGCTCCCCCCACCCGGGCAGTACACGTGGGTGCGGTCCAGCACGGATCAGGGGAACCTGAGCTACGCCCTGCCGAGCATGAACGTGAGCTTTGCGATCCCGCCGGGCCCGGAGGCGGGGCAGCCGCACTCGCCGGATTTTGAGCGGGCGTCGAGGACGCGAGGCGCTTTTGATCGAGCGATGAGGGTGGCGAAAGCCATGGCTGGCACGGCGGTGGACATGTACACTGTGCCGGGACTGCTGGAGGAGGTGAAGGAGCAATGGAAGCGCGATATGAATCAGGATTAAATAGAAGTCCTCGATATCATGCTGGAGATTTATATAATTCAGACTGCCTTTATTTCTATCCTCACGAGTTTCTTCATGTTTTCGTCTGACCCGTAATCGATGGTTATACACAACATTACCTACTCTGCAATCTGGATAGCCAGCTTCGAACAGCTGACTCCATGGCAAAGCATATCCAGGCCAGGATTAATAGCCTCCAAGCTGGTGCCAACCAGCTGTGGTTCCAGGCTCGGCTTGACATCGCCGGAAGCCACATACTTGCTCAACCGCGCCATCCATCTCTGAAACTGGGCCAACCTTCCAGTATTGTCCGAGGAGGGCATGAAAAAGGTAATTCCAACGCCGTCCACTTCTTTGAGATCGGGAGGCACAATTGGTGCGTAGGCAGTCTTGGCTCCGCCTGCCGCAGCAACCGCTCCCGTCTACGCAAAGGTCGACAGCACGGCCTGACACGGTGCGATGTCCCCCATCCCAAGAGAGCAGTGGCGGATGACCAACCCATCTTCCTTGGCCGCAGCTATAATCGAGTCCACCACACCGGGGCTTTTGTAGTCAAAGACGCGGTCCGCCCCGAGCGACTTTACGTATCCGTGGCTCGCGGCACCTGCAGTGGCATACACAGCTCCAATACCAGAACCAGCGGCATTTTTCTGCAATCGAGCAAGCTGCACACCCATTGTCCCGACACTCGACGACGCGCCCCGAGTCAAAAGAGCCTCCCAGCTCGTCCTTGCGGCGTCGGTCCCGTCATGCTCCAGCCCCGGCGCATCCCACGCCGAGAGCGGCACCTGCGCAGACACGGGCAGCGTCGCCGCGGCCTACCACGCCAGCGATCCCATTCCCTCCGGGAGCGGCGCCGCGTGCTACCAGGGCACGAGGCAGCGCTCCTGGAAGACGCCGTAGTCCAGGTCCGACGCCCTGCCACACGGCGCCGCTGTACGCCACCGCCCTGGTGACGCCTGGCCGGAAGAAGACGCCGTCAGCGGCGGAGGGCTCGGTCGGGACGCCGTCGCCGACCTCGAGGACCACGTCGGCGACGTCGAAGCCAAGGACGGTGGGGTAGGCCTGGATGAAGAGGCCGGTGCCGCGCATGAGCGTGTCGGCGGCGGGGTTGAGCGCGATCGACTTGACAGCGAGGAGCAGCTCGCCCGGGCCGGGTTTCAGGATGGGCCGGGTTTGGACCTTGAGAGGTTGGCCTTGGGCAATGGAGATGGCGGCAAGATGAGTGCTCATTTTGTGGTTGGGCACTCTTTTCCTGATGATGGTGGAGTGAATATAGCTCAAGTAACGACCAGGCTGTGACTGGCGTACTGCGACCGGATCAATTACCTGCTGATTATAGTACTATTTTCGAAGTAAAATTGAATACCAATTATTGCTTCGAGGCTAGATCTAGCGGATTAGGTAACTACTACACTCCTAGTAGAGGACGAGTGACAGATAATATGCCTTCACTTGAGGCTGAGAAACGTGAAAGTACGACATACAGATAGGATTTTTTCTTCACAAACAGAACAATCAAGTGGCAATTTCACCGCATACTTCTCTCAAATTTAATTGGTCGTCTACAACTCATTCATAGAGCAAAGGTACAACATCTTCCCGCGACACATTGCGCCAAATGTGACACCCCAAGTCTAATTAATGATGAGGCACGCAATGTAGCAAGCAGCAAGAAATAAAACATGGCGTTGTAACAAGTAAATCCTTAGTGTGGCGTGAGTACTGTAGGTCGTGAATTAGCTTGTGCCTAACTAATAAATGCCGGGTAGATGGGCCTCCAACAATGCAGCCTGTCAATGAAGCGGGGAAAATAAGGGAGAATGATCGATCAGGATGACAAAAGTAAGGGTCGATGGTGCGCATCAACCAGTACCTATCTATCGGTTGCATGATCTTTTCCCGGGGCAAAATCTTCCATGACTAGGACCTCTCTCTGGTTTTCGTAAACACAAGGCTGCCAAGTCAACGAAAAAGTTTGCCTGGCACGGACGGCTGAAACCATGCTTGAATAATATGTCCATGCTTGAAAACCTTTTCTCGATATATTTATGCGTTATGCTTCTACGTCAGGCTTTTTTACCTCCCTTGGTCCTTCCCGCACCCCCCCCTTGCCCTTGACATGGTACCTGAAAATCCGGTCGCTCGGCCGCTGAACTCAAATTCTCTTCATGTCAGGACGGGACGATTCTCAAACACAGCCTGGCTAGCTTTGGCGTCTACTAGCCAATTAGTTACTTGTCAGCTCGGAAATATAGCGGGCATAATTGATTAACGTCGGCCACCCACTTTCGGGTCACCCCCAGATACGGGTCAGTACAACACATTATAAGCGTATAGCTAAAAAGCCTTATAATAAAACAAATTAAATATATATAAATAAAATAAACCTACTATACACTATTATAGCCTATAGGGAGCTTAAATTCATTAATATTAATTATTAGCTAGTCCTTAGTACTAAGTAATTACTCGTTTAGCTAGTAGTGTATATTTTTAACCTTAATAACTTAAATAAACTATAAATTAGGATTTAGATTAACTTTTATATATTTTTAAGGCTTCTAGATATTAACCTATACTTTAAGTTATACTATCTAGGCTTTTTAAATAGTAATAGTACTAGCTTAGCTACTTAATTACTTTTAAATCTTCCTCTATACTAGTTAAGTATTATAAGTACTACTTTTAAGTATAATAAAGTTATTAAGAAGCCACTTTAATTAATACCTATTAGAGGGTGTTATAATATTAAGATAAATAGTTTTTTAAGCTTTTTTTAGTATTATAGATATAACTACTAATACCTTAATAAATAATAAATAGCTTATTAAAGGCTTTATTCTATTAACTAACTATATTTTAAAGCTAAACTAGCCTATAAGGATATTATTTTTTATAATTCTTTACTTTCTAGCTACTATATAATACTTAAGAAAAATTCTCTTTCTAATTAGTAAAGAATTATAGTTATTAGGGTACTTTAAAAGCTTAGTATAATAGAACCTTTTAATAGGGCTAAAAACAGCTATATTAAGAGGCTAGAGGATATAAGAGCTATAATAAGGTAGGAAAAGAAGAATAATATTATTAAAATAATATTCCTTAAAGAATTTAGTTATATAATAACTACTATAGTTATTAATAATAAAAAGTTAGTATTTATTACCTTTAGGCTTTATCTAGGGTAGAAAGATATCTCTAAACTAATTAAGTATAATCTTATTATTTATCTAGCCTTAAGAGGATACCTAAAAATACTAATTCTAATATTTTTAAAGCTTTAAAGGAAACTATTATTATTAAATAGTCTAGCCTTTAAAAATAATAAGTAGTTTAAGTAGTCTACTAGTAGCTAAAATATACTCTATAATTATACTTTAAAAGTATTACTTAGATTATTTCTTTATTATAAATTTCTTTATTAATAATCCTAGTACTAGGCTATTCTCTTAGACCTCTATTATAAGCCCTATTCTATCTATATTATACTAATTCTCTTACTAAATTTACTTAATAGCTAGTATCTTAAGGATAGTAAAGAATTTCTAAATAGTATTAGTTAAGGCACTATTTATATATTAAAAATCGAGCCTCTTACCTTTTAATGTCTTTACTTCTAGGTTTTAGAGTAAAAAGCTATCTAACTAGTACTTCCTAAGAGGTCTTATATTACTATTCTAGAAGGTAACTTACTAAGTAAGTTACCTAACCTACTTATATAAAGGAGGGTTACTAGTAGTATCTTATATTAGAATCTATCTAATAAGATACCTTTCTTAAGTACTAGAAAGGTGTTATAATAACTTAAAAGCCTATTTCTATAGTGCCTAGCTGTTTAATTAAGCCTATAATATTAACTAGGGTACTATCTACTTCTTTACTACTTACTAGCCACTTATACTACTAAAAACATCCTAAACTGTATTTTAAAGCTGTTATTTAGTATATTAACCTATAATAGATATAATAATAAAATTTAAGGTAATAATAATGATTGTGGATAGAGAAAACGCGTGACTAGTAATGAAGGTTTACTGGTGTTAGGGCAGGCGCGACGTGACCCGTATCTAGGGGTGACCCGAAAGTGGGTGGCCGACGTTAGTGAGTAACCTGGTTCCTGGTGTAAACCAGAAGCGGAAGGCTCTTGACATTAAGCGCCGCAAACTACAGATTCATCTATATGTTTTTTTGGTGTTGTTTGCAGCCTTTCCCATATGCATCACGTACATACATCTTCACTTTGCGATGAATGCGGCCGTTTCCCTCTGTACCGATAACGTCAAGATGTTATCAAGTCCCCACATGCCAGTGACAGTTGGTTGTCCTTGTTCTTCAATTTCCCCCCTATTCTTTCAACTTCCGAATCCATTTTTAACTCTATAAAGAGGGGGCTTACGTACACGTTTCATGAATCATGAACCAATCGGGCCAAACTTCAACGGCCTCTCAACTCTTCTCGCAAAGATCCGACCGTTCCATCACCACATTCCACATCCCGCCTCCCGCCTCCCGCATCCCGCCTCCCGCATACCGCATACCGCATACCGCATACCGCATCCCGCATACCGCATACAGCATCCCGCATCCCGTTCTTGGGCCGCGTATGCCGTAGTCGATGCCCGCCGCGGTTCCCGTTGGCAAGCTCCTGGCTGGCATGTCCTTTCACAAGAACTTCCGCCGAAACTTTCTCCTTGCCCTTCTCGCCGTCTTCTTCGTTGCGCTCCTCCAAACTCACTACAATGGCAGTCCTCTGCGCCTGCGGCCGGCCAAGCCGAAGCCGTACCTCGTCACGACCATTCAGGACGACGACGAGCCGCGCAGCATGGTCACATCCAGCGCTTTTCGTCCAGTCGCCTTCCCCGCCGGCGAAGGAAAGAAGAAGAAATCTCTCGAGGAACTGTGCGCCAGCTTCCCCCGTCACCTGCTCGCGTCGATTCAGCCAGTCCTCAAGACAGGCTTCACCGACGATCCCGAGCGCATGAAGTCGCAGATGGAGAGCTGCAGCGCCTGCTTCCGACCTGGCGATTTGCTCATATTTTCCGACCTGGACGACACGTACGAGGGCCACGAGATCATAGACGTCCTCGCAACGCTGCCAAAGTCGTACCACGACTACGAGCAGTTCAAACCGTACTTTGACCAGAAGCTCCTGCGCGCCAGCGGAGCGGCATCCCGGAACCCAGCCGCGCTCAAGGCCATCGATGGCTGGAAGCTGGATAAGTTCAAGTTTCTTCCGCAGGTGGAAATGGCGTGGCAGATGAGGCCGAACAGGGACTTTTACATGTTTTACGAGACAGATACGTGAGTTTACCTTGCGCGGCATGATGCCTGTCTCTCCCGACTTCGCGTCTCCCGATTCCGCGTCTCCCGATTCCGCGTCTCCCGATTCCCTGCTAACGCACACTCTTTCCGGCAGGTACATCTTTTGGGATCCCTTACTTCGCTTCCTCAACACCCTCGACCCGGACACGCCGTTATACATGGGATCCGCATCCCCAGGCCGACAGGATGAATTTGGACGGGATACGCTGTTTGCTAACGGCGGCCCGGGCTATGTTCTGAGCCGTGCGGCCGTCAACGGCTGCTGTATCGAAGGGTCAGCCCGGCAGGATTCTACATCGACCCGCCGTTCGCGGAGAAGCACCGCGGTCTCCTGCACGACCTCGAGTGCTGCGGTGATAGCGTCCTAGGGTTTGCCGCCTGGCAGAGTGGCATCCAGCTGTCGGCGCTGTATCCCATGTTTGCGCAGCACGCGCTGCAGAACCTGCCCTTTGATGCGATGCGCTGGTGCTCGCCGCTCTTGACCATGCACAAGCCGCACTTTGACGACATGCGTGCCGTATTTCAATGGGAGTTTGAGACCCGCTCTAATGATGTCAGTAGCATCTTTCGTGAGCCCGTGTCCAACTTAACGAGAAGGGTTTGCTGACAGCTGTCCAGTACGCAATGCGCCACTGCGACCTGTGGGAATTCCAAAAGCCCGGCACGGAGAGCCGGCGCGACAACTGGCGCAACGACGGCCGCGGTTCGCGCAGGGTGGAGGGCGAGGACGTGGAGGTGATGGACACGGAGCAGGAGTGCGAGGCGCACTGCCAGTCGCTCTCGGAGTGCCTCATGTGGACGTGGCGCGGGCACGATCACGCGGACTGCCTCGTGAGCGAGGGGATTGTGCGCGCTGGAGAAGCGGCCGCGGCTGAGATGACCGCCGACGGACGGGCCAACTATACGGCGGGCTGGATGATGCAGAGGGTGGCCGAGTGGAGGAGCACGCACGAATGCAACGACACGCTCTGGCTGTCACACAGCTTTGGCCGCATGTTTTGAATGGCAAACTGGGCGAGCGAGCCAGGAGCCGATGAGTACACTTAGTTGATTTAAGAGTGAGGGATCCAGCCCCTCGAATGAAGCACATAGACCTCAGCACATAGAGAGACTAGACGATTTGTTTTTGGCATTGCAAATACAACATAGAAATTGAACGTGGCGCGTTCAGCCCCTCCTGAAAGCACAATTTTTCTTCTTCATCAGCCAATGCCAATTCCTAGTGAGCTTCAAAGACCTCTTGCGGATTCGTTGACCAGCAGCGCGGCTAGGCTAAGGGTCAGCCGCGGGAGGAGGCAAAGAAGGCTGGGTTGACAGGGTTTTCATCTCAGCGGGCCGCCGTCGCTAGGTTCAAGGTCAAGGACCCGCGGAGCGACGGGACGAGTCAAGGGGGCAAGAGAAGAAAAATCGATATTGCCAAAAAGGCACGCACGCAGGGCCGTTCGCGCGCGCGGATCTAGGGGTCGGATGAACGGGGCGAGCCAAGCCAAGGCGATATGCTTGATATTATGCGTGGATGCCTCGTGGGACATGGTGCCACAGGTATAGGAAGAAAAGGTCGGTATAGGAACAAAGTTTTTTTTTTTTTTTCCTTTTTCGATTTGACGTATGATGAGCACAAATCGCCTTGAGGATGAGAAAGGGAGACGGAGGGCGAGACGGAAGATGAGACGGAGGCCGAGACGAGACGCAAATCTTGTCCTGTCCTGCCCTACCCTGCCCTGCCCTGCCCTGCCCTGCCCTGCCCTGCCCCCTGTCTGTCATCTCCGGCTGCTGCGCCATCTTGCCCCGACTTTCCATACTGAGACGTTTGATATAATAGTGCGACAGTGCGTGTTGGACTAGTTAGTATCGACCGCCAAGTTTTAATGCAGCCGCGTGGATGAGGATAAACATTGAGAAGAAAGCGGTTGGCTGGCTGTCAAGACCGCCGCTCGCGTGATGGGAGGGAGCGCGCGCACGACTGACTTTTCCGTTCTTCATCTTGTTGTTATCCGCTCAGCGAGATCCATCCAGACAACGCAGCTGCCGGCCAGTGTCGCATTGGAGATGGATAAGCGACGGCGTGTTTCTCTAGTGGAATCGCGCTGGGGACCTGCTGCAACGTGCATTCGACCTTGACCAACTGGACGAGCCCTTGTCCCTCCTTCGCGCTGACCAGCTGTCGCATCTAGAGTGATTTGTACAGACAAAGGGGCTGCACGCTACGAATAAAGTTCGTGTCCCCCACTGCGCTGCATCAAGTTGTAACTTGTCAACCGAAAGAATCACAAACCAAAGCGGACCAGGCCATGGCCGCCGTCGTGGGGGCCATGTGGCTCACACTAATAACCAACTACGGCTCTCAGAGGGTTCCAGTCACCAAGTTAGCCAATGTTACTCTTGCGATGAGTTGGTAGGGCTCGAGAGAGTCGATGGTGGATCAATAAGAACATGTCGGCGATCTGTTACGTGTTGTTACTACACAGGCCACCCTCCAACTGTGAAATGACGGTCCAGTTGACCAATGCCAGGACGGACCGAAACTTCAGGCCTGTCAACACACCTCGACTACGAAGAGAAATCCTTGTCTCGAAGCTCAGGGCTCGGGGTGGCAGTCAATGCAAGTGACGTACGTGCATACAGACCTGTCGGCACAAATAACTCCTCATCTTCAACTCCACGAAGGGGGAAACAAGAACCTCATCCTCTTCTCCACTCACCCTGCCTAAATGGATGTCAACCTTGACCCTTTTTTCTCTTCATCTTTCCTTCCCTAGCCAGTTAGGCTTATTCGCCGTTTCTATGGTCTGTACTCGTTCCGTTCTGTGGGCGGAGATCATATAACCGGCTCGGCGCGCGCTCGTCGCTTCTTGGGGGCCAACCTTTTTTATTTATTTATTTTTTCGCCGTCTGTTCATGAATCGCTGACGGTCCGCTCAACCGGGGCTCGACATCAAGTTGACCGGAAAGAAGAGAGAACAGACGAAAGAAAAACGAGGTCCGACCGCGCGATGATCTCGCCACGGGAGCTCGAGACGCCGTTCAACAAGGCGCCGCTCGTGCGTGCTGTGACGGCGTTTTTGATGGTCTTTAGCATCCTCGCCGTCATCACCCGAATCGCTACACGACTGCTCACGACCGGCAGCCTGAAGCTCGACGACCATACGGTGATTGCCGCGACAGTATGATTCCGCCTCTCGAGAACGTGGGGAAGAGTGAAATGAAATGGGCTAATATGGGGTGGGAATCTAGGCGCTGGCCGTTGCGCAGGCATTGGTCGTGATTCTACAAGCGGCCAACGGCTTTGGTCACCACAGTGACGTTCTGAGCGCGGAGCAGATTGCGTATATTCTCAAGGTAAATGACGTCCGGGAGAGGAGAGAGAAAGATAGAAGAGGAGGAGAAGAGAGAGAGAAGAGGAAGAGAAGACGGAGAGAAGAGAGAGAGGAGGGGGGGGGGAGAGAGAGTTGGTAATGCTGGTTATGGTTGGCTGACTTACTGTCCAAATAGTGCATGTACGCGGCCAATGTGCTGTACATTGCCACTCTTGCCGTCACCAAGATATCAGCCTGCATGACAGTGATGAACGTTGCGCCGCTCGACTGCAGGCGTGGAATCTTTTCCGTCATGGGCGTCATTACCGCCTGGGCCGTCTCTGCTGCCATCACCGTCCTGTTTCAATGTCAAGTCTCGGAGCCGTGGAACTTTGTCTCGGGGAAATGTGTGAATTTGGTAAGATTTCACTCTTGTTTCTCCCACGACCAAGCCATCTGACTTTGATAGCCTGCATTTTGGACGTATTTTGAAGTCCTCAACATTGTCACCGATCTGGCCATCATTTTCGCCATCTCCGAGCTAGTCTGGAACATTCAAGCGCAAAAGTCGATAAGGTCGCTCGTCTTGTTCATTTTTGGCAGCCGCATACTGTATGTCCCCAGCACACCCGCAACAACAAATCAGACGACTCACACAAAGCCTACAGAATCGCCCCGGCCGCCATCTGCCACATCATCTACATTACGATCGCGGCCAAGTCATTTTCCTCCACCGGCGAGACCTTTGACTTTTGGCCGCCAGTTATAATCAGACAGGTAGTCCTGTGTCTGAGCATGGCCACGACATGCGTGCCGTACCTGAAGCCCTTCCTCGACAACCTCGAGTCCGGCCAGATGCGGGCCGGCGACGCCCTGCTGTACATCAAGTCCGGGTCGGGCAACAGCGGCAACAAGAGCTCCCGGAGGAAGACGGCGGCGAACAACTCGAAAGCCGCCGGGACCGCGACCGCCGGGCCGAGCGCGAGCAACACGTGCCACGACGGCACGGTGACGGGGACGGGGACGGGGACGAAGAAGCAGTATGAGCTGGAAAATATTGTGAAAAATCCCAAGGGGACAAAGACTACGACTACGATTGTACACGACGACGGGCAGCCCTCGTGGGACGAGCAGAGCCAGTCGAGCCAGACAGTGCTGGTGCAGCAGTCGTGGCGGGTGGATGTGGAGGCTCGTCCCCAGTCGCAAGCATGAGGGAGACATGGGTTGAAGATGGACGAGTACATGAAGTCCAAGTTAATGACAGGGTAAAACTACGGGATCGGAAAATACGCAATTGGTTTGACGGGTGTCACAGGGGAACTCCGTGGCCAAGTTTCATCCGTACTTCCAGACAACCCCTCTCGCGTCTAGCCCGTAACTGGTCGCAAGTAACAAATACATTTACCAAGTGTGTACAGTGAGTACCTTCTCTGCAACTTCGTGGCCCTTTCACACCCACCATCTGAATGAGATGGGACGAGGACCAGGGCTTGTTCCTAGCCGACCGGCAGTAAAATCGATAGTCCCCTTTCGGTACCTGATCCTAGAAGAGCGAGAAGAATAAGGGGGGCACAGCTATAGAATTCTGTACGAATCAGCTTCGAGAAGAAAATGAGGAACAAAGTTTTGGTGGCGTGGCGGGAGGGGCGCCGCCAAGATGGCTTCTGCAACAGAACGGGGTTGTGTTAGTCCCCCCCCTCCGACCCTTGTCGGCAAGGTCCCAGAGGATATCCTATATATCCCCGTGAAACTTTGCGAAAGAAATGATGAGGCCACCAACATTGTTCATTGGTCACTGGTCATTAGTGTGCCTTACCCACTGGACTCTACTCCCCTGCCGTGTCGTACGAGGTCAGCGACTGGCTGATTACTGACCACGAAAGCGAGACTCACTGACTGACTGGCCCGGCAGCGAGTGAGGTGTTTGGCCGATAGTTTGAATGTAAAAAGCGAGTGGCTCGATGACGATCAACTTGACTCAAGCGAGTTAACTATCCCAGCCCAAAAGCTGGGCCTTTTTTATCCATCCATCGTCGGTGGAGAGGGACGGCAAGACGGGAAGTAATGATAAGGGAGGGAGAGAGATCCTCTTTTTCGGGCTAGAAAAAAAAAAAAAAGAGTCCATATTAACTAAACAGGTGGTTCGGAAACGACTTGGCTGTGTGTCTGTGTGTCTGTGTGTCTCGTGGTATGTCTCTAGCTTATTGTCAGAAGGGTATACCAGGATTTGTCGCGTCACCTCGACCACATTGAGCAGCGCCCCCTCCGTGCCCCCAGTCTCGTTATCTGGCGATGACATGCATAGAATCTGCTTGATTCTCCTGCAGATTCCCTCATATAACACCAAAACGGCTCCCCTCTTGTGCAGGCCGACCGGATCACGACCAACTCGGGTTGTCAAGCACACGTCCTCCCAACGTCGGTACACAAGCTGACTTGGTTTCTTCTTTACTTTTACTTGTCCTTCTTTTCTTCCTCTCTCCCTTTTCCACTTCATCGTGACCATGGAAGAACACGAGCTCACCCAACTGTCACCGGCGGCCAAGGTGCCCTCGAGAGCCCAGATGGGCGACATCTCGCAGCGCGAGTACGAGGACCGCGCGCAACTGATGCGCCTCGGCAAGAAGTCTGTCCTCAAGGTCCGTCATCATCACGCCCACTCCCCTGAAATCACCACGTCCAAACACCCATCCTAACACACGCCTTCTCCCCCCCCCCCCCCCCCCCCCCCCCCCCCCCCCCCCCCCCCCCCCCCCCCCCCCCCCCCCCCCCCCTCTCCTCCCCCCCCCCCCCCCTCTCCTCCCCCCCCCCCCCCCTCTCCTCCCCCCCCCCCCCCCTCTCCTCCCCCCCCCCCCCCCTCTCCTCCCCCCCCCCCCCCCTCTCCTCCCCCCCCCCCCCCCTCCCCCCCCCCCACCCCCCCCCCCCCCCCCCCCCCCCCCCCTCCTCAGCGCAACTTTTCCTTCCTCACCATCCTCGGCTTCAGCTGCGCCGTCCTCGTCACCTGGGAGGGCACGCTCATGAGCTTCGCGCCGGGCCTCATCAACGGCGGGCCCGGCGGCCTCGTCTACGGCTTCCTCTTCGTCTGGGCCGGCAACCTGACCGTCTTCTCCACGCTGTGCGAGCTCGTCTCCATGGCGCCCACCTCCGGCGGCCAGTACCACTGGGTCTCCATGCTCGCGCCGCGCCGCTGCGCCCGCTTCCTCAGCTACATCACCGGCTGGCTCACCGTCGCCGGCTGGCAGGGCACCGCCGCCTCGGGCGCCTACCTCGCCGGCAGCATGCTCCAGGGCGTCGTCGCCTTCACCATGCCCCGCTACGCCGGCGAGACCTGGCAGGGCACCCTCATCGTCTGGGCCGTCGTCCTGGTCGCCGTCTTCATCAACACCGTGGTCAGCTCGGCGCTGCCCAAGATTGAGGGCATGATCCTGGTCCTCCACATTGTCGGCTTCTTCGGCGTCTTGATTACCCTCCTCACCTTTGGCGCCCACGGCGACGCCTCGGAAGTCTTTGCCACCTTTCGCAACGGCGGATGGCCGACCCAGGGCCTGTCCTTCTTTGTCGGTCTGCTGGGGCTCATCTTCTCCTTTGCCGGTATGTCAGTCATCACTTCCACTATACATCAGACTGCTAACAACCCCTAAAGGCGTCGACTGCTCGTTTCACGTAAGCCTACACTGAAGCTGGGTGTGACCCCAAGTCAACCACATCCCTTGCCAACTAACACAACACAGATGTGCGAAGAAGTCCAAAACCCCTCCGTCGCCGTCCCTCGCTCCATCATGGGCAGCTTGTTCATCAACGGTCTCATGGGTCTGGCCATGGTCATTTCCATGCTCTTTGCCGCCACCGACATTGATGCGGCCATCAATTCCAAGAGCGGCTACCCCTTCATCGAGATCTTCTTCCAAGCAACGGGATCCAAGGCCGGCACTGCTGCGATGGCTTCTCTGATCATCTTCATGACCATCTCTGCTGTCGTCGGTGTCATTGCCACAACATCCCGAATGTTCTGGGCCTTTGCTCGTGATCGTGCCATGCCTGCCTGGCGCACACTTTCCAAGGTATGCCGGCAACCATGAAAAATATCGCGATTTTGACCTCGAATTGTTTCTGACCACTGGCTTCTTTAGGTTGACCCTACTACACACGTCCCCATCTGGGCCATTGGTGTCACGAGTCTCATCTCGTGCCTCTTGGCTCTCATCAACATTGGATCCACGGTCGTCTACAACGCTCTCGTCTCGTTGTCCATCTGCGGACTGTACTCCTCTTACCTGATCGCATCTTGCACGTTGCTCTATCGTCGCACCACTGGCGGTTTCGCGATGCCCGACGCGAGCTCCCCCCTCCCGGCTCTCGCCGAGGGCGATAACGCAGAAGGGCTCATCTGGGGTCCGTGGCACGTCCCGGGTGTCCTCGGCATTGTCAACAACAGCCTCGCATGCGCCTACCTGCTTCTCATGTTGTTCTTTAGCTTCTGGCCTCCGGCGCCGGTGTCCGACGCCAAGGACATGAACTTTAGTGTGCTGATGACTGGAGCCGTCGTCATCTTTAGCGTTGTGTACTATCTAGTGTGGGCGAAAAAGGATTACAAGGGACCGATTCGCGAGGTATGATGCGCTTCTTAGTAGAGGGAGCATACGGCGGAACGGGGATCAGGAACATAGAGCGCCAAGTCACTCAAATATGCGGGAGCTCTCTCGAGCACATTCATTGCGCAATGAAGCAATCTGTTGCAAGAGGGCTGCTATTCACTTTTGTAAATAGTTTCATTTCCGAAACGGTGTATATTGTGTTCTATATACAATCTCACGATTATCACAAGGTACAAAGACTCATTCACTTGACTCATCCACTTGCATATAAGCTTCTGCGTAGGTGTGCCGAATACAGATGTATGCATAATACATGATATCTACATATACAATATTAATTACAGGACACGACATGAGACTAAGCAAAAAGCACCATTAAGCCCGCCCAACATGTCCATTTTCTCATTCGCGGCGGTGACTGTAGGCTAGCTGACGCTGCCGACGAGCAAAGACTGGGTATATTGCTGGTCGGCCACTGCCTTGTTGTGCACAACACCACGGAACCCGTGTCGGACGTTACGTATTCCAAAGATTGCCATAAGCTTCCGACCTCGTTTCTTCATCCATGCCCCTCTCTAGCGCGACCGTGACATCCCGCCTCAGAATCCCATCAAGCTCCGCCATCCGCCGCCTCGCCTTGACGCCCTCCTGCAGATCCAGCATCTCCCGCAGCACCTCCGTCGCCTCCTCCCAGTCGCGCCGCTCCTGTCACAGCTCGTTGTACCGCGCCGCCTCGGCGTCCCCCTCGAAGCACACGCCGTACATGGTGCAGTAGCATGTAGGATTGCTTCTAGTTGGAAATGGCGCGGGATGACCAGACCAGGCACAAAAGGGCAGCCCGCTAATAATAATAATACGCCACGCTAATTCGTACTCGAGTTTCTCTTTTCGTAAAAGATCCCAAGTCTTCATCAGAGCAAGCAGGTAAAGCTGCTGCGTAGCATCGGCCAAGCAGGGAGATCACGCCTTTGCATGCTGTCTCTCTCCTACAGCCAGAGAGAAGAGACACAGAGTGTGACCTAGAGCGTCGTGGAACCAATAAAAAGAGAAAAAAATTGCCCGGATCCAGTATCCAAACGTGGGCCTGCCACACCTCCTCTCGGGAACGCCGTGAACACCGTAGTACCCGCGGTTCAGGCATCAACACAAACTTTCACCCCGTCTGTTACAGAAGGTATGCACCACTACACCAAGTCGGGCTGTTGTTGAAATGATGTGACTTCAACTACTTTACATGCTGTGGAATTTGAGTATCAAAAGGCAAAAGAAACCCGAAATGTAGATGGTCTTGATGGTGGTGGACGGCGGCGGCGTGGCGGCCGGCACGGTTCGGGCTGGTCTTCCACTTTCGAACTTTATTTAAGAGAAAGACAAAGGAATATGCGTCAGGGCCACGGGTGGGCTACTTATTAGCTTTGCGCTAATAAAATGCTAGTTATTTGTACGAATTGGCAATCTGGGCAGTGTCTCAGCCTGCCTCTGGTAATGGTGGCAACGCGCACGACGTCAACTTTTGGTGAACAACCAGGCATATGACCATTGACTGGAAACTCACGCCAAGGATGAAAAGGTGAGTCGTATACATCTTTGTATTCTGTTTGTAGATTTTTCCTTCAAATATCATGTCTACTATGGTTGTACAATCCTAGTGGCATTGAATAAGAATTGATGCAGGGTAGCAAAATCTGGATGTAGGCGACAAGAGAGACAACAAGACAACGACGCTCGACTTTGATGAAAGAAATTCGAATGGCATCAGTACATCAGTACAGCTAAAACTAGATCGCCCTCATTCCGTTCGAATCCTCTTTTCGCGCCCTGGGTTGAGGATCTCGATCGCCTCAGCTGCCGTTAGTCTTGGCTTTTGCTGCTTGGCTATTCGAGCATATGGGTGACGGAGAAGTCCTTGTACAGTAGTGGCAAGCTTTGTGTCGATTGCATGCCACTCTTCCACCTCTGAAATTGTGCGCTCATATAGTTCGTGGAAGTGACCCCTTAAATCCTCGTACTTCTTACCCGCCTGCCACGGGTTGACGGCAAACTTCCACGGGTGCTTGCCATTCTTGATCAGCCAGACGGCCAGCAGGCCCAAACACCAGAGGTCACAGCTCTCATCGTAGTCGGCCATTTCTCTCTCCGGGGAGATCCAGCCGAGCGTACCGCCACTCGAGGGATGGCATCGAACTTTGCCACTTGGTGGGACCGGGGTTGCCTCGTCCATGTCTATCAGGACAATCCGTGGCTCGTCTGCGTTCGGATCTCGTATGCCAACGTTGCCTGGCTTCAAGTCCCCATGCATCCACCTATTCGAATGAAGAAATTCTAGCGCCCCTAGGATTTCAACCATGACTGTTTTGACCAGTCTCCTTTGGTGAGGTAATGTTAGCAAGTTCATTCGTATACAAGGGGTCATAGCGACTCACAGTTTGCTGACTTGGTCCTCTTGAGACCAAAGCTTGCATGTCGTTACCAATGTCTCTGGGACTACAGGCTCTAGGACGAACCAGGTGTCTACAGCTGCATTACTCCTAGAAGGATCGTCATCAATGACGTCGCGGAGTAAAAGCACGCGATCTTCACCCGCTTTTTGAGCAAGGCGTGTAATTTTGCGCATCGTATTTCGCCGGAGAGTGATGCCATCCCGGGACTGGGATTTCCTTATCGAGATTCGCTTCAAAGCAGCCTTGTCCCCGTCGGAGTTGCAGCCGATGCTCACCCGCCCGGAGCCGCCCACGGCTACAGTGCCAGAGCTGGAGATTCTCCATTCGCCGATTGTAATAGGGGTCTCTCCCCAAGGGGTCTCAAAGTATTTCCATAAAACACTTTGCTGCTTGCCAATGAGATTGAGGTATTTCTGGGCAGCAGGCCGGTACGTATCAGACCCCCAAAAGGGGCTGTAAGCAACACGGTACTTGAGATAGCCAAATGTCACGATAGCCTTTGTATCTTGCAGGTGGTACGGGCCCTTGAAGTCCGCTAGCCTCTCTTCATTGACAGTAGCCATGTTTGTCTTTGAATGGAGAGTGAAGAATCCCAGATCGCTGAGCTGAAAAACAGCGTGGGTCTGACGGACCAGAACGTTCGGATCTTGGGAAAGAGCCAGAACCAGGTCGTTCAATTTCTCGTTTGGCCGCAGTCTCCCTGCAACCCAACCTCGGCTGGGATTTACTGGTGGCTCGCTCAAGTCAAGGTAGTAAAAGCCGCTCCAGATATCAGCACTTTGGACGGGTGAGGTCGGGAGCGGCTTGTGGTTTGGCTTCTGGGCTTGAGGGGATGAGGATGGCGAAGGAGAAACCTGGCGAGTCTCGCGGCGCCGAATGACCTGCGCAACTTCGACATCTTGCACAGGCTCGTCAAGAATGTATATATACTTCCTGGCATGGACTCGTGCGGCGTCTGAAGGGTCTTGCTTCTGTAGCCACTCTGCAACTCTGGAGAATTCCAGCCTGGCCTCAGCGTTGTATGGCGTCAGCGTGAGCACCGCCGAAGTTGGGCTATAGCACGTGTCCGAACTGCTTACGCTGATGTTGGGATCCATTGCTGAATGCTAGTGAAGATGATGTTAAGGAAGATGATGACAAGGAAGATGATGTTAGAGAGGACGAAGAAGACGTTGATAATCGAGAAGATGATGACAAGTAAGAGGATAATGAGAAGAAGGAAGATAAAGAAGACGAAAAGGAAGATGAAAATTGAGAATATGATGGTTCAGATGAGTTCTTGTGTGGTGTTTCAGACGCGGCCCTTGTGTTCCTATGACAATAACATGCTGCTCTGTGTGTGTTACGGTCCGTGTATCTTAGGGTTTCCGTGGAGCTAGAACTGTGTATAACTTGATAGCACACCTAAGTATTAAAGGTGATAGGAATTGCAAGAACACACAAGTATCAGGCCAGTAGTACGAGGTATAGTGAGGATAATGCGAGTAGTAGTGGCAATGAGGACGGCGAGAATAAGTACTCTCCTACCGCTGCCTACTACCAGGGAGAACATCCAGTTTTCGTGGTCATGTTGCATCGGAATAACATTACTTCAGGGATTAGATAACTGAGCAAAATCTTGAAACGATTCTCAACATCTTGGAAGTCTAGTTTTTCTGGGCATCTTTTTGAGGTCCTTCTAATCTACATTGCGTCATCTTTCCAAATCCCCAACATGAACACAAGCTTCATGACTGAGTAGTACCGTGATTTATTTTCGCTTACTAATTATTATCGTACAGAGTGTTGTTGTACGACCGTTGCTGCCTGAGGGGGGCATCTTCACTCAAACAACATCCCCTGAGCAAAGACAATACAGCAATAAGCAGAGCTCTATCATGTCGACTTCCATCAAACCTTTGATAAATACTGAGGAGCCACGGGAGTTGCCGTTGCATATCGCGACAGACAACCCGACAGGCAGCATGGCAGCTTCATCGGCCCTCACCACCGGGGCTGCGGTCATGGGCGTCACCGCCACTCTTGGAGATACCTCCCCAGCCGTTCGTCTTCCAATAAATGTGCCTCTATGGCACGAAATGGGATACCACAGCTCAAACACGCCAGAGAACGAACATGCCGACTCCTTCGCAGGACCCTCGCGGCCCGCTCACCCCTGGATCCTGAGGTATCAACTGATGGAAGCGCTCAAGGAGCAGGAGGAGCAGGAGCGGCGAGGAGAAGAACCAACGTGGCCGCGAGACGATACAGGCGTTTGGTACAACGGCAGCCCTCCACCTGAGTTTTGGGAGACCGAATCGGAGGATTCGCTGCCGGCGACGCCTCAACTCAACCAGTCTCAGTCAGACTCAAGCTCGTCGCCCGAGCTCCCCACGCCGATCGTCTTCAAACAAACGTGGGAGCTTCCGCGAAAGCGAACAAGCGAGCAACTCATGCTTGGTAATGCCAACAATGTCCAAGATCGGACCCCTGAACCGGAGCGTAGGAGAGTCGATGCACGCAAGCGCCGAAGGATTGGAACGGAGGCGGACCATTGAACAAGTATTACGGCCAGGTGTGAAGCTGTACAAAGTTGCGTATTGCTGTCAAGAATGAATGGTTCTGATTTTTTTTGTGTTTGTTCGGAAAGCAGCTTTCCTTCTTATTTCTTTTTTGTCGAGTGTTCATTTTTGTGAGTGGCAGGTCAAAGTAATACAGAATGAACAAACTATTATTTACAGACAGTAAACGGAACGGCTATGGTCTGTCACAACGATTTTAGCATCTTTTCTAAATATTATTAGATTACCCTAATATCTCCGGAGTATTACTAGAATGTTTTTTCTTCCTTTTTTCTTGGATTATTTATATCTTGCTTCGCCTCAAGACTCGGATCACCACACCACAGCGAGCCTCATCAGCCACAAGATGAGGCTTAGGTGGCGTCAAAACCCCAACTTTTACAAACACACCAAAAGACTTTTCGACAAACACCATTCATTGCATTTGCGGAATCACTAAGCCCGACCGGAAACGCCATGCATCGAGTCCGACAGGCTCCGCTAGCTAATGACTCGAGCATCATGATTCCCGACGTCAGTCTCGTCCTGCCCTGCCTAGTTGGACCAAGCACATGAAACGGCCGCGTCTCCTCCCTACCTACATAACCCATCATCAACCCGCATCAAACGACATCCAAAGCCATCCAGCATATCCCCTTCGCCAAACATGCGTCCCATCATCACCCTCGAGGAGCACTTTGCCTCCCCCACCGTCATCGCCTCGAGCGACGACGCCAAAGCCCACTACGCCAACTTCCCCGCGCGCACCCTCGCCAAGCTGACCGAACTGGGCGCAGGACGCGTCGCCGACCTCGACCGCGGGCACGTCTCGCTGCAGGTCGTCTCCCACGGGCCCGGCGACGTCGACGCCGCCACCTGCGCCGCCGTCAACGACTCCCTCGCCGCCGCCGTGCGCGCCCACCCGACTCCTCGCCGGCTTCGCCATGCTGCCCATGCGCGACCCGGCCGCCGCCGCCGCCGAGCTGGAGCGCTGCGTCACCGCCCTCGGCTTCGTCGGCGCGCTGATCGAGAACCACCTCGACGGCGTCTTCTACGACGCCGAGCGCTTCTGGCCCGTCTTCGCCGCCGCCGAGCGCCTCGGCGTCCCCGTCTACCTGCACCCGACCTTTGCGTCCGACTCCATGGCCGCCCACCACGCCGGAAACTACCCGGACGAGGTCGCCCTCGCCCTCAGCGCCTTCGGCTGGGGCTGGCACGCGGAGACCGGGCTGCACGTGCTCCGGCTTTTCGCCGCCGGCGTCTTCGACCGCTTCCCCGCGCTCAAGCTCGTCATCGGCCACATGGGCGAGATGCTGCCCTTCCAGCTCGACCGCTGCGTCTCCATATCCGAGCGCTGGCCGGCGAAGAGCCGCGGGCTGCGCCAAGTCTGGCGCGAGAACATCTGGGTCACGACCAGCGGCATGTTCACGCTCACGCCGCTGCGGTGCCTGCTGGAGACGATGCCGATCGAGCACGTCTTGTTCAGCGTCGACTATCCGTTTTCAACCAACGAAAAGGGCTTCGAGTTTCTCAAGGAGGTTGAGGAGAGCGGCGTGATCACGGGCGACGACCTCGACTTGTTTGCGTACAAGAATGCGGAGAAGTTGCTGGGAGTGACGGCAACGCATAAGCCAGACACGACTACTTAGAGAAATAGCATTTTGATGATTATGACTGACAGTGCGTTTGCTCGGCTCATCTGGATTTGTGGCTCACAGTTCTATTCCCTGAAGAGATGCTGAGACAGATTTACACCTTCCATCACTTTTGAAACTCGCCATCCACCCATCGGTTGACAAGATCGAGAATCGGCTTCGGCTTATCCATCGGCACCAAGTGACCGGCCTTGAAGATCCGCGCAAAAGCCAATCCCCTGGCATGCTTCAACGTTCCATACGCCGAACCCCCATCCGACGAACTCAACGTCAAGTTCTGCGTTGTCGCACGGTGGAACGCCGTGCGTCCAGACCACCGTAGCGCGTCGGTCCATGCCCGCTGCCCGAGCCAGTTGAGGATGTAGTCCACGTCGCCCGCGTAGACCAGCACCGGCACCCCCTTCTCCAGGATGGCCTCGACGTAGCGGTATATCGGCTGGATGTCGTCGCCCGCCGCGTGAAACGCCTTGTCCATGACGTCGCTGCATGCCGTCCAGCTCCGGCCCTCGACGCCCAGCGCCGCCCGCACCGCCGGCTGGTTCAGATAGCGCGCCACGTAGTCGACGCCCTCGTAGCACATGTTGGTCAGGTCGCCCACGCACTGCTTACGCATATCGTACGGGTTGCGCTCGTACGGGCCGCCGACGGCGGTGCACCGCCGCGATGTCCGGATGCACTGGGCCACGTCGTGGCGCTCGTAGCACCGTTTGATCATGGCCTGACACCCCGGCACCGCCCACCTCATCGCCTCGCACGTGGTGCCGTTGAAGATGGCCGGAAGCCCGCCCTCGCCGCACGCCATGTCCGGGTACGTCGGCACCTGGTGGTACGGGTCGACGTACCCGTTGCCGATCATGACGCTCTTGAGGTTGATGCCGCCGCCCGCGTGCGACAGGATCTCGGAAGCGTCCGCCGGGATGTAGTGGCCCGCGTACGACTCCCCCGCGATGTGGAAGTCGAGCTTCGCGTACTGCGGGAACTGCTGGAAGAAGAGGACGAGCAGGGCGTACACGTCCCGGCTGGCGGCGAGCGTGGTGTTGACGGCGTCGCCGTACGAGAAGCCCGTGTTGACGGGTTGGTCGAGATATAGCACGTTGGCCTTGCCGTTCCAGGAGTCGGGGTTTTGGACGACGGTTAGATTTTCAGTGATTTTAGCAGGGCCGTTCTCGAAAAACAGACCCGACAGGCCGGAGCAGCCGGGGCCACCTTGGAGCCAGAGGATGAAGGGATCATTGGAGGGATCGCTCCGCGACTCAAAAAACCCTGAAAGACGTCAGTATCGTAGGAATCCGAATAATGATGGCTCTTCCGTTGCACACAATAGAATAAATGCTTGTTATTTTCATCGTCGTCCAAGTAGCCCGCGTACTGCTTGACACTGTCCACTCCGAGTACGGACGGATCGACAGTCTTTCCGCGCAGCTTGTAGTTTGAAATTGTCAAGCTTGTTCCCGCAGAGCGTCCGGTTTTGTCGTGAGAAATGGCAAAGTCCCAGGTCGTCGTGGACTGGTCGGGGTTTGTTGGCTTGGCCAAGCCAGGCGAGAGCAAACTGAAGAGGGCAATAGTCCACAACATGGTGGCATGTATACGAGGCGAATTAGCTAATGGAAGCACCCCAAGTGAATTCGCGAAGCGGCAGAGAGAAATGTAATGGCAATTTATATTGTCAAGTGCCCGTCATCCGCAGCTGTCAACGGGCATGGTGGCTTGCACAAGTGTCATCGCTGTACATTCCAAAATAGGGTAGGTAACTGGCTTATGGGCAATCTGATTCGCCACAAGTCTGTCGTAGAAGATGACTCTGACTGAAAACCTGACCATACTTGTTGAATTCGCCTGCCATCGTTTAGTATGATTTAAACTCATATCTTAGACTCGTCCGATTCATTTGTAGGGTAGGTAGCGGGATGCGCCAGTTCGCCGTTACCGCTGCGGTGGTCAAGGACGGCTTGCCTAGCCCTGTTTATCCCCCCTCGGAATCCGTCCACGAAATTCTAGAAATCACAACAAGTCCTTACTTTTCTATAATTTCATCTCTAAATTTCTTTCTCCCCGCCATCTACAAGCTGGATGCGGCCTTCGGCGACCGGGCTCACCATAGGAAGCCCATCCTGCGCATGGTAACCTGAAAAAACTGCTGCCCTGGCCCTCTGTATCCCTTCTGCATGCTGGTCTGCAAGATCCAAGTCGCTTGAATCTTTTTGTGTAATCTTGAATATTTCAAGTAGCATATTTGTGTCTGTAATGGCTCCTTCGGCCTCAACCAAGGCTTCGCAGTCCTGGAAGCAAGTATAGCCATCGAATCCGGAGCCGATAAAGTGTGCCATGGTCACGGTGTACATGCGGTTCAGTTCCAATGGATGAGCCGAACCTTCCTGTGGATGGAACCGTATCTCGCTGACCCGAGAGCCCTCCGGCCGCTTCCAGTTCAGTTTAATACTCAGACCACAGAGCTGCAGAAATCTTCCGTCCGTGTGGGCATCGGAAACGGAGTTCTCCAGGGCCTGCGCAAGCACGTTTCCACTGACTCGCTTGATAACTAGAGCGTTACCGAAAGGAGAAATCTCAATTGCGTCACGAATACGAAGAGGTGCGCCCTTGTTGCAGTCTACGATGCGATCGCAGCGTATGGCGCCGCTGTTGACGAAGCCAATGTCAGTGTCATGAAATGCTCTGACAGCATCGGCGAGCATGTTCCCCAAGTTCGTTTCCTGACTTCGAATCACATCGTTCCTACCTTCGAGCGGCAAGGTGGTACGGAATAACGGTTCAGTGACAACCCGCTCAATCTTGCTGTGAGTCGTTTGTAGTATGTCCAAGGTTGCCTGACAGGCGGGGATGTGGGAGTAATTTGGAGCACGTTTTAAATCCACAATCTGGCGCACTGAGGTGATGAGTTAGACAAATTTGCTAGGTGTGAGGTTCCAAGACTGGCACATACAAGACATGCCGAGTATAGGCGGCTCGCCTTCGTCCTTACTGCCGAGTCGTAGTCGCATAATGGAAAGCCCTCTCCAGTTGGTTCCGCTTTTGACGATTCGAAACTCGCCATCGTACTCGGCCATAGCAGGCTCTTGGAGATCAACACCCGGATGAAGAACCTCGGGGTTAGAATTCGTGTCAAACGTATTACGGCGCACGACGTGGTGATCATGACCACCGAGCAGTAGATCTACCCGTTCTGGGCCAGACAGTGTGCTATTGAGGGTTTCGAGATCTTCTACCAGGCGCATGTGAGTTACCGCAATGACTAAGTCGCACTTTTCTACCAGTCGCAGATGCTTGGCTACTCGTTTGGCGACCAAGGGCGGGTTTAGTATCGTGCATTCCGGCAAGTGTTGGCAGTTGGAGGGCCAATCACTAATTCTAGATTAGCAAAGACGGTGATACTGGGACTGGCGCAATCCATCTGCTCACCTGCCAGCTAATCCAAAGAAACCCAGTCTGTATCCTGCCACTTCTTTAATCACGTACTCGTGAGCACCCGCGAGCAGGCGCCCCTGTCCCTCACCATCCTGTGTCGGCGCAACTGCGTTGGCAAGGGTCCAGGGGAAGGTGATCTGACTCGCAAGTTCCACGAGCCGGTCTTCACCGAAATCGAAGTCGTGATTTCCATAGCATGCCACGTCTATTCCAAGGCTATCCAACAGCGGCGCCATGTGGTCGCCGCGCAAGACGGCTGCCTCCAAGGACGGCGAAAACGCATCGCCGCTGAAGACGCGCAAGATGGGACCGCTCTGGACGCTGCTATCGCCAGTGACATGGCTGGGGTCTGCGAGCACGGAAGCAAATTTGGCGACGAGTTCAGAGTCGGATACCTGATACTGCAAAGCGTCGGGGTGCTTCCATCAGCACCTCCTCCGCTGGGGAGTTTTCGCGAGTGGCGGAACTCACCACGTCGTTGAAGTGAAGGATAGTGATCTCCATCGGGGATCAAGTAGCCTGGCGTACTATGGCAATTTGAATGGTGATGTATCCAAAGCTCAGCCACTACCTTGGTCTTGTTTGTTGAAGGATCGGGCTTGGCTTGCCAGGTTCCCAGTTAGGACTTTTCACAAGAGCGCCACAGGCGACGCCAGACGCCATACTGGTCTGACACCGCCACAGGGCGAAGGATCTGTAAAAGATAAATGTAAAACAATTATTGGGGTAATAGATACAGGCTGAAAATACTGACAAATTTTAAATAAATCATTGCTTTTTTTTTCATGTGAAAACGTCTTCCAACATGCTCGACCAAGCGTCGCCAGTGGGCTACTGTGGAAGGAGGCTTGTTAAGATGTCCAGCAAGGATGCAGTCAGCACATCTACTGGTGAGAGCGCTACTATTTTCGTATGGTGATTTGGAGGATTGACTTACCGGTGATGAATGACTCTTCGAACCGAAAGTGAGTGGAGAGAATGCTTCCTGTTATAGTGCTGTTGATACTGTCAGTAAATTTGTTGTCTAGCACACTTCTTTACCTGGATAAGTACGTTCATTTCCACTAGTAGTGTTAAATTGTCCGTCTATTTACAGTTGTTGAATTGCTCTCTTATCTACCATTTTAAATATATACCGTTGAAGATTTAAAGTTATACAGGTTGAATTCTCCCCGCCAGCTCAAGCCGCTTAGAACCCAGCAGCGCTGCAGACCTGCTTGGCAAGAGGAACGCGCTTGCCGTACAAGTTTCCTGCCTGAGCCCGCTGCACGGCCAGGTCCAAGGCAGAAACCTCCATCGTCTGCCAGCCCTTGATTCCCTTCATCACGGCGAGGAACTGGCGCGTGCTGCCGGCCGCGGACATGTCGGTGCCGATGTTGGGGTAGAACTCGGCGCGCTGCTGGAACATGCCTGTGTCAAGTGTCAGCGACATTGTGCTTGCCATGGAGCCGAGAATCATCACTCACCGACGCTGTCCTGGTCGCCGCCGACCCGGTCGTGGGGGTACTTTATCGAGGCCGGCACTCGGGGGTTGGCGTAGATCTGAAGCTCCGACTCTTGCAGGGCGGTGCTGATGACGGCCAGACAGGCCTGTCTGTTCAGGCCCTCGGCTCGGACTTCGCCAATGGCGGCCTTTGCGTTACGGCTTTGGACGTCGTTCAGGCCCGGATAGCCGCGAGCCTCGATGCCGGGAACGGCAAAGGCAAAAGCGCCGGTCGACATGAGGCCGGCAACGAAGGCAAAGGAGAGCTGCATTTCGAGAGATTGGCGGTTTAAATATATGTATAAAGAGTATTATAGAAGCTTTCTTCGCCATCAACAGACTTCAAGGCCATGGTGTGAGGTATCGTCGGTTTAAATATTTACGATCCGGTCGCCCACTCGGCATTGGCCGGCATTGAAGTAGCCGTCACTCTCGACGCACATAATCCCCCTGGACCGGATGTTAGCTCAAAGTCATGCTCTTGTTCGTTCTAAAACGTGCTCTCGGACCGATTTATTGCTCATGAAGCCACATGGACCTCTTTCTGGACCCAGACAGTCGCTGCCTGTGAGAAGATACTGCAGTAGTGGAATGATGAGGTGGAGTGTGGTCGGGCGGCCATGCCGCTATTCCGGAGAAATCAGCTTCCTTCCTCTTCCAAAGCCGTACGCAGCTCGAAATAGTTGAAAGAGTCCCGAAAGGGAAGTTGCCTGAGTAGAAAGAGCGAAAGATCGACAGCAGACTGGCGTTGTTAGTGAGTTTGTGGGGGTTGAGACTTACTTCATCCTTCCTTATTTAAGCCGGCTCTGCTGACAGGCACAGCGAGATTGTGCCTGTCTATCGTTTATTCTTATTCGTCCGCGGCTTCCGGATAAATCCAGGCACGGCGGATCGACAGCACCATAATTGGACGGCCTTTCCGAGACCAGCACTCCCCGTCAAGGCTGTATAGCTGTGACCAACTATGAACGGGGCATTCAACTGGGAGTTGAGTGTGAGCCTTCGCTGTCTGTCTTTTTACTCTTCTTTTATTAGTTTCATTTTTTAATAATACGAACTGTAAGGAGAGGAGGGTTGCTGTCATCAACTAGTAGCCCGTGGGTAAGCGTTGACCGACCATTGCAGGCGGATCTCTTCGCTTACAGGCTTCGCATCGTTGATTTGGGAGAAATATGTTGAAAATTTTATTGAGGAATAGCTCAAAGTTTTTGCAAACAACGATTGGAACGAGAGACATCTTCGGCTAGCGACGCAATGACACCTTGAGGTTGACTTGGCCAACATGGCGACAGTTGTAAACGCGGTTCATAATCCGAGCGCATGATGGCAGAAAAAAGGAAAGAAGTTAATTAAAGAAAATTAGAAACAGGTTTTAAACAATATTGAGAACAGTAACGCCCAATTTCTCACTTGACATTGAGGATTACGAATTTATTCTTTACGAAAAGCCCAAGACGCTGTCACTTTATTTTAGCTAGACATGAACTTGGCCTTGAGGATTTATACTTACACCCGACGTCTCGATCTAGAACGTGAGCGAGTCTAACTGGTGAAAACGCGCTAATAATAAGGTATCTACGAAATGGTCTCGAAAAACACTCCAGTCTACCCGTTGGGACTGTAGTGTCGTCCTGGGTGTCAGCATCAGCGGAGTTCTCCAAGCTCGTTGGTCAAGGCTCATGAGTTCTGGCTAATAATCCGCCCAAAGTCGGCCCATCGAGGTCAAATTGCTCCTTGCCGCCCCGCGAAATTTAGCTAGTGTATGGAACGCGAGATTCCGGCTGATAACGAGCTCAGTTGTTGAGGCATCGAGGTAATCAGCCCTTGCAGCAGCTAGGTTAGACCTCATCGGGCTTCGGAACATCGCTATTTGAGATGCAGTGGATTAGGTAAATTCCTAGATTATCTGTCATTCGAGGTTTCCTGATGAACATCCTTGGCTAGTACCTTTCGCCTTTTCTCGCAAACCAGGTCAATACTTGGTAGGTGCGCTGTCCTGGGGACTTGATGATTGGACTGCCGGGCTTTCCATTCCCCTGGGACACAAGCTCGAGATAACGCAGTCAATTCTGAAGGCCTCTATACGCTATTGATATGTAATACAGCCCAGTTGTGTTCCTGCAGGAACCGAAGCCCCATTGTGGTGTGGCGGCCAAGCCCCTGTTGCCTCTTTAGGAAACTTGCCGGTGGCCGAACCGCGCCCGGCTGTATTCGGGTTGTTGAACACTGTTTTTAGTTGAGCTTGATAGTTTTAGTAATAATGATAACCTGGATAGAGATGCATCGGCTGCTTTAGCATCATCTCAGCCTTGTCCAAGTCCTTCACTTGCATCAATCAGCCTTGTTCTCGACCCAGTGGAATGGTAGCTGGACGGGCTTCTATTTTCTTACAGGCTCGGGCCGCCTTGGAACCGACAAAAATTTCCATGGAAATGAGATTCATTTTAGGTAACCGCCGCTGCGTTGAAGTCTTTGGATGGCTGGCGGAGACCAACTCGATTGAGTTGCCAATGTAGTGTTGTATTGTCTGAACGATCGTCACTGTTTTCAGGTACGGACACGTTTTAACACGATCTTCACAAACTGTGGAAATACCAAAAAGACAGCCTCTGGAACAACTGTAGTTCTCTCAATTTTTGAGAGTGAGCGGCTTCTTGATTGACGGGTCCGTTTCTCACGCCAACAACCCGCCAACAGCCTCATGTGAGTGTTTCAAGACGCTGTTGACAAGACAGACCGGCCGCTCAACGACTTGTCCCCGCCATGGTTCTAGAATTCTTTCTTTATTTCCAATGGGTCATCTTACAGCCGGGCATTGCTGCTTTCACGATGGCTCGCTCAAGGCTCGTCTGTGACGCTATACTAGCCTGTAATAATAAGCCGTAGCAACCGGGGGATTGAAAGAACAGTTTGGCATCAAATCGCGATGGAAAGAACGTCTATAAAAACCCGCAATCCCGCGGTCAACTCATTGTGTTTCTCAATATTAGTAACGCAAACACTCAGCTTCCAATCACAAAAGAGCTCCAGCACTCCCCAACTTACCGCCAACCAACAGCCTGTTCAACTCTCAGCAATCATGCAGTTCCAGCTCATCGCCGCGCTTGCTGCCACCCTGGCCGCCGCCGCCCCATCGGAGGACCCTAATGGCCCCAGGATCGTCAAGATCGACGAGAACTTCCCGCACGGTATTGGCGGTGCTCTCGACAAGATCCCCCAGCCGGGCAGCGCCGCACCCGCCGACGCCATGCAGACCAACTCGGACCGGGTCCGGATCACCTACATCAACCGTGACAACACGTCCATCATCATCGGCCACTCAATTGACCCGAGCTCGCCCAACGCCAAAGCCTACGGCGACTTTCACCTCGGCGTCGGCCAGGACCGCACGCTCGAGTACTTCAACGGCTTCCGCGGCATGGCCCACATCAACCTGGACAGCCCTGGATAGTGAGTCTTGCTTCAAACTGATCAAATCTTGGAACTTTGTTCACTGACAGGAAGAAGCCGTCTGACCAAAGCCGACGAGTCCGGTGTTGAAGTCTCCTACGTCAACTCCCCCGGTGTTGGCCTGGCTGGTGACGTCGACGTTAGCTACGTGTAAGTTGAAACGTGGATTCAGTGAGCTTCCAGAATTCTGACTTTGAATGCAGCGACGGCTTCTCCCGCTCCATCAGCTGCAAGTGCGTTGACAACAACCGCACTGTTGGTTGCTCCAAGGAGCTCTGGGCACTCCACCACTGCCCTGTAAGTCACGGCGCCTTTCATCGTCTCCTGCTCTTCGTCACCCTTTTGCTAACATCTTCCAGAACGACAACGGTGTTGGTTCTTGCAGAAACCCCAAGCGCACCGACGACCATGCCACATCGCCCACCGAGTTCTTCACCCCCTGCACTTACCACGGCGGTGCCTTCACATACCCCCGTGCTGATGCCAACACTCTCTACAACGGCTGCCCTTCTGAGCGTTATGTCTGCTGCATCGGGCACGGTGACGAGTGCATGCGCTACAACAACAACCCCCGCAAGTAAATGGACGGTGTGCGGGATGAGTCTTGAACGATGGCCTAAAATTGGCTACAATGATGGACATGGTATTTATCTCCTTTTTTTTGTATTTTCTTTCTAGTATATACTTTGGCCTCTGAGGTTTTTTGATGAGTTCTGTAAATAAATTCCATTTACATCTACGCACATATGGCAACCGGTGTTGGTAAAGGCCCTGGGTTCATGGTTATTGGTCGGATTGGGTTGGCTTGCGGACGAATCGAAGGACGGCGATTTTTTTCTAAAAAGATTCAACAGCTTCATTCTCTTATGATTGATTGTTCACTGTCTGGCGTCGTTCCGGATCGATGCAACCCCCCAATCTCTACGTATAGCAGCGTAACGACCACATAATCCACGCCGGCACTAAGTCCCCAACAGAGCCCTACAAACAGCTACCTCCCAAGTTCACTTGGTCGTGATGGCTCCTACAGACAGATGGTGAACGCATTCCTTGTCCTGGCCCGGAACATGAAGTGTCGTAGTTGAGCCCCCCATCCGGCCATATCTCTGCATCGCGCGAAGCTGGTTCTGCATCTTCCACCAGTTCGGGTCCACCGCCGGTATCCCCCCCGGCACGTTCTTGTCAAAGACCGACACGACCGTGACCTGGGCGAGGTTCTCAATCATGTTGGACTTTGCATAGTTGTCCGGGACGCCGACGTCCTGCTGGTAGCCGTCCCAGAGGCCCTGGAAGTTGTCGCCGGGGAAGCCACCCATGTTGGTCGAGTGGGCGGTCTCGTGGACGAGGACGCTGATCATGCGCGCGTTGGCGTTGTTGATCAGGATGGTGCCGCCGGCGTTGTAGGCGGACGTGTAGCTTGCCGGGACGTCAATCAGGAGCCGTACCCATTGCCGCATCCCGATGGGCACCTTGCTGAACTGGCTGGCGACTGTCTCGGGCCTCGCCGGGGCGTTTCGGTTGTGGCAGAGGAGCCAAGGCTCGGCGCACTTTTGGGATCATTTAGTACTCGGAGTACCATTATTCACAAGGAAGCTTCAACTTACATCATCATAATGAATCTCGTAAATGTCAAAGTCGTTGGCGTTGCTGACCCGGCTTTTGCATCTAGGGGTTGGGGAGCAATGTCAGCACATTCTAGATCAACCCAAGTCTGTCTTTGACAGAAGTCATACTCTTGAGGAATGCGGTTGTCATTCCACTTGTTCAGAGTAAATGAAATCTCTGGCAAATAACGCTGAAGGCCATCCTCGACAAAGTCCAGGTTGGGGTGGATGGCAGGTTTGCTGAGAGGTGCACTCAGGTCGCCCTGGGCCACTGCCACAGAGAACAAGATCGCAGCGGCTGTAGGGAAAATCATTATGGTAGGAGGTGTTAACAAGAATAGATGGGGATATCAGCAACTCTCTACTCGACGTTGATATGACAGCAAGACATGGGCGGAGGTAATGGCAACTGCACAAGCTTATATCTGAATAGACGTCTCGACTACGACTGAGATCCACCCTGGAGCTAGAAATCGGGCTCTTACTTTTAATAGATTAATAATAGCGAAGAATAACGGGTTACTTCTTTCCCCGACCACTCTGCATCACATGTGCAAACCTGCATGTTCGTTGTGTCTGTTTCCGGGTCCGACCGAATGACATATTACAGCAATGAGCATCCCTCGTTACACTGCATTATTAACTTCTCGACTAACGAAGCCTCCGAGGCTTCTGCTGCATATCCAGCCTCTGAATTACTATATATCCCTGTCTACCTGAATAGCTGCTGAAGAACCATGTAAATATAGCCCCGGCGACGTGCGCCACCCGACGCCGCTTCCAGACTTCTCCGAGCTCAAGTTCCACTATCGGTAAATAAATTGCCAGCATCTATTGAAGGTTAAAACGCCTCTTTGTTCAATTTGTGTCGTTATGACCCGTCATCTAGAATATGAAGAAATTAACGCTGGGTTGATATGTTTTCAGAATGCCTCACTGCCTCAGAGTAAAGGGTGTTCAAGAGAGCTACGGGAAACTCGGACCAGCCGTATCTTGCATCCGCGAACCCCGCCATATTCTCTTAAAGCTGATATTCAAGTCCCTCTATTTCTTTCATCCGAGTTCTGCAACTAGTTTTATGCATACCCAATGCGCCACCCTATCATGCACCCAACCGGATGACCTTGTACAAGTCCAGGAATACCCATACCCGCACTTACCATACCTACCAGGAAGTAATCTATTTCGAGGCTCTATTCCCACACGCAAGATACAATAGTCAGCTGCGATTAAATAGGTGGCTGACCAGCTGAATGTCACTGTTCTCGGGATTCTTTGCATTGAGATATCCCCGAAGCTGTCCTCGCGCAGACTCACAACCCGGTCCATCCGAGGCAACACACAGATACATACTCTACTCATCATTGCCAACCCAGATTCTCTATTTCCCTTCTTCATTTATAAGGCTTACTTGATACCGTAGACCGCCTAGTTGTGGAACTTCAGGGGAGTAGCTGCGTTGAAGCTAGTTGATGCCGTGTATCCTCATTTGGCTTGTATAGCAGCGGGCTGACGGAGCACTGCGGTGTCAGCGGCGACCATGCGGGGATCTAATCCTAGAGGGCTTCACGAGGCTGTTTTTTGAAGTTGCATTCGGCCAAATTCTGGTCTAGAGCCACCTACCTATTCCGTCAAACCCCGGAGCTGGGCATCCTAGTGATTAGCAGAGAGGGAGGGATGTCCTCGGGCACGATATAAAAGATCGACACAGACAACGGATGACCTGCTGCTCGCGTCACACCCGGATACTATTTTCACTCATCCTCATCTTCAAAATATCTTTACAAAATGCGCTGGGCCATAAATGCAGCCGCTGCCGCTCTGGCTTTCGCTTCTCTGGGCAGCTGCGTTCACTACACAGACAGCTGTGCCGACACCAATCTGTCCGGCACCACGCTATCTGGCCACTGTTCTGACAACAAGGGCAACAATCCTTACAGCAGCCTTGACCTGAGTAGAAAGGTTGGCAACCACTGGGGGGTTTTGACTTGGGGCGGGTAAGTGTGCTGCATCTCTCTCTCGTTGAGGAACTTTGGCTTGGCGCATGCTAATTCATGTTTCGCGCATACCCTCACAGACAAGGCTTCCAGAACAGCTGTTCCGAAATTATCTACAACTCGTGGAATGGCGTCTTGTCTGCCAAGTGCGGCAATGGTGGTGGACGTTACCGCACGGTCCTGAACTTGAGTATGCGACACTTTCGTCTACAGAATGAGGTGACTCTTCCAGCTGACCGGCATCATAGACAGCTACATCTCCAACACCTGGGGGGTTTTGACGTTTGACTATTAGCTTGGCCAAATGTAAAGGGTCCAGATCGCATCAATATATAATATTTGAAATCAGTATCTACTCTTTATTGTAGTGTGATTCAAGGCAAATATTGTAAATGCTTCCCTGTTGGTCGTGCCAGGTCTTCCCGCCAACATATCTTAGTCCCGATCAACTACCCTTCGGCTCCTTCTAGTCGAAGAAGACGCGAACAAGCGGCGTCGTATACAAATCATCATTCTTGGTATACGAGATAAAAACATCATTTCCATCATGATACCCAGCCAAGTGCATCCCAGGATGCGCCTGCAGCGTGTACGCCGCCAACGGCGCACTCCCGTCCCGTCCCCGGTAGAAGCTCCGCGGCTCATCCCACGGCCCCTCCGGAACGTCCGCCGTCGTCATGAAAAACTCGGCCGCGACGCTCACCCCGGCCTGCCCGATCCACACCCATTTGCGCCAGTACGGCTAGTAAAAGTACGTCCCCTGCCCGCCCGCGCTCCAGTTGGCCACCTCCACCCCTTCGTCCTCCAGGCCCGGCCACCTCCCTGTCCACTGCCCGTCCACGTAGTACTCGTACCGGCCCGGGTCCTCCACCGCGCCCACCGGCACCCGCGCCATCGCGATCCGGCCGTTGGACGCCTTGCCCCAGAGGAACACCAGCCCGCCCTTGACCGCGCTGCCGTGCGTGCCGAACGGGAAGCTTCCCTGCGGGAAGATGGCCTCGCGGACCAGCGTCATCCGCGGCACCACGTTCCGGTCCGCGCCACCCACGTCGTGCACAAACTTGTACAGCGACACCTCCGGATCCTTGACCACGCTGCTAAAATCGCCCCGGAAGTGCTGCCGCGCGACCCACGTGTACCCCGTCCAGACGCCGCCGTCGCGCGCCGTGATGGCCGGCGGCTGGTCCGGCCAGATGGCGTAGCGCGTGCCGTCCGGGCAGCCGCCGGCCGAGTTGGCCGGGCACCCGCTGGCCAGCTGCGCAAAGTACGGCTGGCGGTGGCTGCTGGTCGAGTACATGCGCGTGTCCGGCAGCGCCAGGTTGTTGAAGTTGGTCCAGGCGGCGCTGCTCGACCAGATCGGCAGCGAGGGCTTCCCGTCGCTGCCAAGGGGCTGTGTGTCGCGGCATGTCCACAGCATGCGGTCGTCGACGCGCACAGAGCCGCACGAGTCGCGGTTCAGCGCCGGGTCCGCGACGTTGCCGAACTCGTACACCGACTTGACCGTCGGGATCCAGGCTGAGGCGTGCGGTGTGGCTAGGAGAGCCAGTATCAAGATGGGGAGTGCCATACCACAGAGACTGTCTGGCTTGTTAATAGTCTCACCAGAGAACAGGCAGCGGACGGCAACATCGAATCAAATACAATAAGTCGTGACACCGACAATGCCGGGGTACGTGGCGTGCATTCGGGGAATTGTAAGCCCTCAGGCAGATCATGTAGCATACCTCAACGCTAGCAACTGAACAGACTCCTTCGTCACTTCATCGTCCAATTTTGATTGCCTAGCTGGGACTAATCGAGATTCTTCGCAGGAAAAAGTTCTCCTCTCTAAAGGAGAATCGCATGGGTCGTCCTCAAGACTTACCAATTAGTACCTTGCCCAAACCTTGAAGTTTCGCGAGAACAAAGTCCGTTGCAGCTACGGAACCACCGTATTAATTAGTTCTATGCCATCTCCAGTCAACGAGATCATGTATCCTTGTGACATTGATGAAAGACACCGTACTCAACTTCATGGCCACCTCATGGCCACCTCATGGCCACCTCATGGCCATTTTGCAACGCAAAGGCCGTCTTCGTCTCTCGTGGTTCGGTTGCATGGTAAAGCCTGCAGCAAATCTGCTGCCTATACATTTTGAACCAGCCCTAACATCTTATATATTCACGCTATGTGTACCATCCATACTATCTTTACTGTTCGGCCTTCGCCGAATCATCCCACCTTTACGGCCACTTGGGCCTGCCTGTGACAGTGTAGACTCGGTATGAGGTAGACAGAGGACACACCAAATTTGGCACTGAACAAATGAGAGAAAGAAATATGTGCCGTGAAAACAGATGCAGTCTTCTTCATCCGCCTACAAAGTAAGGAGCCAAAGTAGACCTTCCCAGTCCCTGCTTCGCAGCCCCCCCCTCGAACGCTCATTCGCACACTACATCCACACGAGTGCATGTTCTTATTATGTCAAAAAAAAAAAAATCCAAAATTCTTCCCGACGTCATATTTGAAGAAGAGATGAAAAATTACATCAAATTCGTTGCGAATGTCTTCGGTAACAGCCCCAACCAACACTACAGTCTCACAAAACCAACTGGCAGAGTACATAGTAGGCACAACCGATTTGCATTTAATATTTAATGTCGCCGCTGCCCAGAAATCAGTCAAATCAGCTATATCAGTCGACCCAGTCAAATCATGCCAGCATACGCGTCCTCGTCAAGAAGCGTCCAGGAAACTCTCGGCGACAGAGAGCCCTGGGAAGGAAAACGCGGAGGATTTATGTTTCAGCCGCCTTGTTCTATTTCCTTACCCCACTGCTAGAATTGACGACATGTAATAGAGGAAAAAAGTGTGATAATAAATGCCGCGGCCGTTCCAAGAGTTAAACAGGGACCGTGGGGGCTTCCATTGGTCAAGGCAGACGATCTAGAAGTATTCCTTTGTCTAACAATTCATTGGTCCTTGTTCCCTGCAGGTTGAGAAAAATCTCCTATTCCGGCAATTGGCGCCGGCTTGTTTCGAGGCAGGAGGTTAGCTGGAGGGCTCGTCGGCGCTAGCCTTGCCAAAATCTCCTCATACAGAAATACTCGCCGAGACTTGCATCACTTCCCCGTGCCAAGCGTTAAACTCGATGAAGCCATCCCCGCCATTTGGATGGGCAGCGGGCGCATTCCGATATGCACCAGGTGATGTCGAATTACCCGTTTTGGGGTGGAGTTTTGCGTTTGCGCTTGCTGGTGAGGTGAACTGAATGTGATACGGGATATAAGATGCAACATCCTCCTCGTCTACCCCGTCATCCGGGCAGCAACTCCTCCCATCATAATCATCCATCGCCCATCACTCCCTCTCCTCCATAACATCTTCATACATCATCAAACATGGCACCTACCGCACTCCGCGAATCCCCCACTCCTCCCCCAGCCATCGTCGCCAAACCCACCGGCAAGGCCCTCGAGGACCTCTCCGACGCCATCGACGACCTCAACAGCATCAAGTACGACTCGGCCTCGCAGTTCGACGCCGCCAAGGACAAGGCCGCCTTCCGGCAGTACGAGACGGCCTGCGACCGCGTCAAGGCCTTCTACCGCGAGCAGCACGCCCAGCAGACCGTCGCCTACAACCTCGCCGCGCGCGCGCGCTTCCACTCCGCCGCGCGCGTGCGCCCGCGCCTCACCGTCTGGCAGGCCATGGAGCGCCTCGACGCGCTCGTCGACGAGTCCGACCCGGACACGTCGCTCTCCCAGATCGAGCACCTGCTGCAGTCCGCCGAGGCCATCCGGCGCGACGGCAAGCCGCGCTGGATGCAGGTCACCGGCCTCGTCCACGACCTCGGCAAGCTCATGCTCTTCTTCGACGACCTCGGCACCCGCGGCCAGTGGGACGTCGTCGGCGACACCTTCCCCGTCGGCTGCGCCTTCGACCCCCGCATCGTCCTCGCCGACGAGACCTTTGCCGCCAACCCGGACGCCCGCGACCCGACCTACTCCACCGAGCTCGGCATCTACGCGCCCGGCTGCGGCCTCGACAACGTCATGCTCAGCTGGGGCCACGACGAGTACCTCTACCACGTCGTCCGCGACCAGTCCACCCTGCCCGACGAGGCCCTCGCCATGATCCGCTACCACTCCTTCTACCCCTGGCACCGCGAGGGCGCCTACCGCCACCTCATGTGCCCCAAGGACTGGGACATGCTCAAGGCCGTCCAGGCCTTCAACCCGTACGACCTCTACAGCAAGAGCGACGACGTCCCCAGCGTCGAGGAGCTCAAGCCCTATTACATGGAGCTGATTGACGAGTTCTTCCCGCAAAAGGTGCTGCAGTGGTAGATGTGCGCGGGTTGGTTGGTCAACGGTGTTGACGAAGTTGGGATTTGTATTTCAACGCTCACTAGACGATGGGATCTGTCCACATTCACAGGGTTCGCACGTTGGGTTTTGTTTTGTGACGTTCTTGGGCAGCCCAGATTACCGGTTAGATTTGCATTCGCCGAGACGGCATGGCGTTGGGAAACATGGGCATTTCAAGCAGAAATCGATTAATTTTTTTTACGACCGAAAAAAGAAGAAGATAAAAGAAGGAAAGATATATACCCAACTCCGTGAATGCCCCGCGTAGAATACATCAACACCTTATTGCGCAGCCATGGACAACAGCGCGCCCGCCCGTCGCAGCAAGCCCGCCGTCTTAGCCATGACCTCCTTGGCTCCCACCCAGTCCTCCGCCTCGATCAGGTCGCGGATCGCCGGGAACAGGGCCTCGTCGTTTGTCGACAGCAGCGGCGGGCCAAAGACGATGTGCTTGAACTGGGTGCGGTTAGGTATCTACGGGGTTTGGTTAGCATGAGCGACACATCGTCATCAGCAGTAAAGGAAGAACAGCAAGCAGCTTTGCACTTACACCACCGCCATAGTCTGGATCGAGCAGCGCCGTCTCAAACTGCGCCATCTTGTCATTGTACACGGTCCGCGCCGCCCCGTACTCGTTCGACTCCCATCCGTTGGTCGCCAGCACCGCCGCGTCCCACTCAAGCTCCCACTGCCCAAACTTGTCCGCGTTGTGCTGGATCATGCCCGCCGCGTCCTTGAGCTCCTCAAACGAGAGCTTGTCGCGGACCGCACCACCGCGGTTGCCCGCCCACCGCTCCAGGTTCTCCAGCCACGTCCGCAACTTGTCGCCGTACCTCTTCGTGTCGAACGGCAGGATCGCCCGATCCGACAGGTCCAGCAGCAGCAAACCTACAACCTGGCCCAGTAGCCCGTGGTACGCGAACCCCGGGTCGATCACCTGGTCCACCAGGTCGAACGTGTCGTAGCTCGACCGGTACGGGTACGCCGCTCCCGGGCCGTCCGCCGCGAAGCCGAGATGAATCGAGCTCGTGCCTGCCACGTCTTGGAACGGGATGTAGTCGCTCGGGTCGGCCCCCGTGCTCAGGTCCAGCAGCTGCGCCCGGTCCCGATCCCACAGGGTCCGCAGCGTCTCGTTGGCGTTGGGATCATACACCCTGCCCAGAGCGCGCATCAGCGCACGCTCGAGCAGCGGCGACCCGGCTGCTGTGAACGTGGTACCCGTCACTGCGTCGCTCAGATCAATGTATGCGTACGCGTCCTTCTTCAGCCGGTCCAGGTTCTTCTCGACAAATTCGGTCGACCCAATCAGGTTGTACTCGGCCGCGTCCCACGACATAAACTCGATAGACCGCAGCGGCTTCCACCCGCGGTCCACGAGGTCGCCAAATATGCGTGCCATCTCAATCATGATGGCCGTGCCCGTGTGCGGGTTCGTCGCACCAAAGCCCATCGAGTCCCGGTGGTTGCCGATGATGATGGACTTGCTCGCCGTCTCCATGCCCTCAATCCGCCCATACACGTTCCAAATCTTTTTCTTCTCCACCTCATCCTGCTCGTTTTTCAGGCGCACCGTCGGCGAGCCCGCCACATCACCCGTCCACCATTCCACGTCGGGCACACCGCCGGCCCAGTCGGCCGGCACCTTCTGGCCGTGGCCCTTGATGCTCTGCAGCAGCGGCTGCGCGTCCCGCCAGGATAGCGGCAGGCTGGGGATTTGAACAAGCCCGACTGCGTCGCTCACCTTGACGCGGGGAGACTGCTCTTCGCTTTCCCACTGCGGGGTAAGCACATCTCCCAGAATCCAGTTCATCAGGCTCACGGATCCGCCATGCACACCATCAGCAGGCATGAACCTACCCTGGGGAGCCACATCACCCAAGGGGAAGCCGTCATCTTTCGGGTCGCCATATACCAGGGCACCGACAAACCCATACATCTCTGCCAGCTTCACCTTCAGAGCCGTGCTCCTCTCAGTGCCTCCGTTTCGTACCAGCGCAATCGCCCCTTCCATCTTGACCCCGTCGCTCTTTAATTTCTCGTAGTCCGCTTTCGAGCCGTAGTTGACGTACAGCAGCGGCCCAGTGACGTTACCCGATTTCGAGTGCGCGTGAAAGGCGAACGTCTGGCGACCGGCCGTTTCGTGGTGGCGCTCATCCTCGTCCAGCTTCGCCGTCCAGGTGGGCTCACCGCTCCCGTCCAGGAGCTGCACCTTGCGGCCATCCTTGCGCGGATAGTTCAGGTACACAAAGTACTCGTCCATGATCACGCGGTCGAGGCCGGCCTTGCTGAACATGGCGCGAACGTCCACCGCCGCCGCGTAGTCGCCCTGGGTGCCAGCGAGGTGCGCATAGCTTGAGTAGTGCTGGACCGAGGCCCGCATGCGCATGGGCTCGACGCGCTGCTGCAGGAAGTTGCGCAGGTCCTCGGCGTTGAAGCGCATGCCGCTCGTGAGCGTCGAGTTGAAGCCGGAGAAGAGGCCGCTGGTGAAGAGGAACCAGAAGAAGCCCAGGATGATGAAAAGCGCGAGCACGCGCGCAAACGTCAACACGAGGAACATGCTGTTGACCCGTGGTATTTGGAAGCGCTCAAAGTTGAAGCGGAGTCCGGAGCTAGAGCCCGCCGCGGGCGTCGTCTCGGTCTGGGCCGTCGACTGAGCCTGGGATTCCGTGTCGGCCGGCCGGGAGGGGAGCTGGATGCGCAGACGCGGTAATCTCGGTCGCCAGGACCATTTCCAGGATGGAATCCGCAGCCGCTTGCGCCATGATGAGCCCAGCGAGTGATCAGGCTCCTCCATATCCATCTCCTCAATCTCGCGGCGGACCTGATCCTCCTCGGACTCGTCGTCGCTGAGCAGGCCGTCATCGTCGGACTCGTCGTCGGTTTCGACCGTCGGTGGGCGATATCCGGTTCTGCGGGAGGACTCGCCGTTGTTGTTACTGCCGGGCTGTCTCAGAAGCGACTGCTGCTCCGTCTGCGTGGCACCGCGCTGGTCCGCGGCGTCGCGGGTGGGCGGCACCCATCGACTGCCGCCAGCGAGCGCCTCATCGTAGGTCGGCGGCGTCGGGTCGTAAAAGGGCACCTTTTCCGAAGGCATCTTCGGCGCCCAAGGCCATCTATTGCGTGTATGTGTTGTCCGCCCAAGGGGGGGGGGAGGAAGCGGGCGAGTTTGCGTGACCAGATTACCAGCGCCTTTTCTGAAACCAGCGTTATGTATGCAGCAAAAAAATTGGGAACGAGCGAGGAAGGCGGTAGACAAGCCAGGTAGAAGAAAACAAAGAGAATGCGTGCGAATAGGAGTCAAGACAGGATGCAGAATTAAACAGATAGATACAAGAAAAGGCAATGATGGATCGCCGAGGTTGTAGGATGGCCGTTGACATTGCTTCCTCTGTGGTTTGGCCATGACGCTGGCTCAGCCCCGACATTAGTGGCCCCTGAGCCTGAGCCGCGTGGACAGGCCACTGTCGCCAAGACGCAACAGAATGCAGTCATTGGACACTTGAAAAGGTACGCATTTGGACGCATAAAAACTAGAAACTAACTAACTTACTACCGTCCGTGGCCATACGCTGAAAACTTGTGTGAATTTACAGTGCGAGATAATTACAATGCAGCATTTCCGCGATGGATTTCACCCTCTCCAGCTCGCAGTAATCGTACATCTAGCTCGGGTACAACACCACTCCCTCGTATTGCCTGCTTCGAATATTCTCCAGCGTCTGGTTGAAATGCTTTTTGCTTGTCTCGACCGATGCCGATTCTTGTTGGTTGCTGGCCAGGTTGGAGTGGATAAGCTCGATGAGGCCGTTGAGATATTTCGTGGTAACCTGCGTTGTCAGTCCATGTGCACATGGAACACCATCATATGGCAGCCTTTGACTTACCGACTCGTTTTGCTGGTCAAAGTAATACACGTAGCGGTCCAATATTTCAACAAACAGCTCAATCGACGTCGCCGTCTCCATGCACGAGTCTGCCACACGCAGAGCCCGCTGCAAGCACTCCAGTACTCGCTTACCGTCTCGGTACAGCTATCTCAGTCAGCACGGCCTACATCGACCGACGTATTCAAAGCGAAGCACTTACATCAGATTCCTCAGTCTCCCTATTGGCGGCAATCGCATTAGCCCACCACAAATGACTGGCCAGGTACACGGCGCGGCACTGGTCCGGCTTGCGCAGCAGCTTGCTACCATGCTGAGCACACTTGGTAATGAGGGTATCATAATTCTCTTTGCCAAAGTTGCGCGTCTGGTGAAGCGACGACGCAATCACGCACACGGCTTGGAACTGCGCTTTGGAGTCGGACACGGCTTCTTCATACACCGTAAATGCTTGCGCATAGAACTCATAGGCCGCCTCTTCAAAGCCAGTCATGTCGGCAGCCTGGCCAGCAGCGCAGAATAACCGTAGAGCCATCTCCGACGCCCCAGGACCATTGACCCGTGTATACAGAGTGCTCAACGCTGAATGCATAAACTTGAACAAGGCATTGCTTTGCGTCTCCCAGTTGTCATCCAGGCCTTCCCTTCCTTTTAGTTTGCGCGCGAGTCGCAGGCCAGCTGTGATCAGTGGCGGTGTCGTTGTGCGAATCCGGTCGCCACCGTCGGCAAAGGCTTTCCTTGTCGTTTGAAGCAACTTGAATTGTGTATCGTTATCTTCGGCCTGAAGCAGATGAACCATTCTCGCTAGCCAGCCTTGTTCTTGCATCGTCTCATCCGTCTCGGCCACGCGGCGCTGAGCAGCGGGATACCCTTGAGCGGCCTGGTTCCCTTCCTTTATGAGAACAGACATAATTTCCAGCACATTCTCGAGTTGCTCTGTCTTGACAATCTTGGTCTGGCTCTTCAGGAGAGTGCGAATAATGTTTCCAGCGACGGCACGGCGGGTCGGATAGGATTGGGCCTGGAACAACGGTACATATGTTGGCAGCGATAGAGCAGTGAATATAGAAACGTAGCGGTCTAGTGGTGCTTGCAAGAGAGCCAGCAGGCTTTGCTGCGCAGGGGTAGAGTGCAGGTCGGCATTGTTCATATTTTCCCTGGTCTTGATAGCGGCATAGGCCAGAATCTGGTCAACGAAGTCCAGGCGGTCGGGGTAGTTATTAAGGGCCAGATTTTGCAGCGAAACAAGCAGCGCAATGGTATCTGGGATGGGCAGGTGCTGCACTTCGACAAGGTTTTTGACTTGGGCAAAGAACACTTCGTAGAGCTGTACGTTTCCATCAGCCGAGATCTCCCCATCAGCAGCCCCCTCTTCGGATGCATCAGCAGGGGTTGCACTTTCAGGATCCCTGGTTGTATCTTTGTTCTTTGGTTCTTCGTCTTCGCCCCCATTCTCGCCTTCAGCCTCGGCATCGCCAGCGCCTTTGGTATCCTTAAGATTGGCATTTTCTAGGAGCTTGGCAAGAGCTTCGGCCTCACGCCCCCCCTGCTCGGGGGACTTTTCGGCCGAGGTCTCGCGCTCGGCAAACTCGGATAGCCGGTCCATCAGGCCAATAACGATGGATTTGACGTTGACGTGAGGATTGAGACGGGAGACGGCACCGAGAAATTTGTCGAGCGTATGCAGGTGATATTCGTCGGGAAATACTTGGGTGATGACCTCGAGCAGGTATTCTTGAGCCAGCACGTCACGACACTGAACCACCTGCTCCAGGAGCGGTCCGAGAATGGTGGACTGATACGCCTCCAGATCAACCAATTGGCTCAAGCGCACAATGTTGCTTCCCACTAGGAGTTGTAACTCCTTGCGCTCTCGGATGCGCTGATCTCGTTCTCTAGAGTGGCCCTGGTGCTGCAAACGAACCCAAAGCTTGTTCATCTCGACGAAGTTGGTGAGGATAAAGTTTATAGAGTCGCCGAGGTTGCCTTCCGGACCGTCGCTATCGGTGGTGGGAAGGTAGTCCCTAGCCTGCCCTGACAGATAGTATCGGAGGAAGAGACCGCGAATAGGGTGCTGGACGCCGCGACTCATGTCCATCATGTCCTTCATGAGCTCCTTAACGGGCGCATCTGGGATGCCCATGTAGGCGGTACCGACGGTGACCATGAGGTAGAGGCGGGGGATAATGTTGCCGGCGTACTGTACGAGCTCATAGAGATCGGCGAGATGGTTGACAGGGTGGTTTTCGCGGAGGTGGACGGACAGGTAGCGCAGGGCGTCGAATACGGACATGTACAGCTCGTAGTACTGCTTGGGGCCAAGGCTGCTGGTTCGCAGCTCCGAGACGAGGGTCGAGCTGGATATAGTTAGCCATGACGTCAGCAAGCCGAGATATAAGTAGACGCCTACCAGCATTTCAGCGCATCCATAAGCTTGCCGGGCGTGTCGAGACATTTTCGCATGAGCGACGTCTGCTGGCGAACGGCGACCAGGGCATCCTCCAGGAGACGCGCCTGGTCCTCGGGTGGTGCAGGAGTTGTCATGACGAGGCCGTTCTAGGCACCGAGTTGTATTCGCCGGGATATAGTAACCAGTGTCGGATGCCACCGTACCGACGCAATGCGGAGGTCAGAGTGCGGGAAGGCGATAGTGCGAAGCTGCAAGGCAGGCCCGTTTGAAGCCTCCACAGCGGCGGGTGGGATAGTGACGGTGGTTGCACATAATAGCTACCTACGACCTACCTAGGTCGCCTGTTCGATCCACCAAGCCGTAATGTCCGAGCTACATACGTAGGCTTTAGCCGGAATTTTGCCGGCCACGGATAATCACCAACGAATTTCCTCCCTTCAACTATAGCAGCATCGCGCACCTCTCAACTCCCGTACTATTGGGACGGGTCGTCAGCACACCCCCTATTAACCTCCAACAGCTCAGTTCTTCACACAATTCTAACGACATTGCAAGCCTTTGAGGGACATATTAAGGTATTTCAAGTGTGATACCACATACCCTAAATGGATTGCAGCCGAATAGATAGTGGGGGATGGAGAGAGGTGGCCATCTCTACCGTGGATGCTACCTATGGATACACACATACATGACTTGTGATGGAACAAATCACTCCACATGGTGAATCAAATCTTGAGACCTATCACCCATCAGTCACATCAGTCACTTCCTCATCTTGCATGAAATTACTTGGCACGAAGCTGGCGAAAGGCCTAGCATGCCCTCCCTCTGGCCGGGAGTAAATTCAGAGATGCAAGAATCAGTCGGAGAGCTCATGTAGTTGTGGACCGGGTCCGGGCTGGGATTTGAACCGGGGGGGGGGGGGGGGGGGGGGGGGGTGGGGGGGGGGGGGGGGGGGGGGGGGGGGGGGGGGGGGGGGGGGGGGGGGGGGGGGGGGGGGGGGGGGGGGGGGGGGGGGGGGGGGGGGGGGGGGGGGGGGGGGGGGGGGGGGGGGGGGGGGGGGGGGGGGGGGGGGGGGGGGGGGGGGGGGGGGGGGGGGGGGGGGGGGGGGGGGGGGGGGGGGGGGGGGGGGGGGGGGGGGGGGGGGGGGGGGGGGGGGGGGGGGGGGGGGGGGGGGGGGGGGGGGGGGGGGGGGGGGGGGGGGGGGGGGGGGGGGGGGGGGGGGGGGGGGGGGGGGGGGGGGGGGGGGGTTGCTTCCAGGCCTCCCGTGCAAATATCTCAGCCCTGATCGGCTCTGGCGTTAATAGGCTTCAAAATCGAAATTTGATGACCTCGTCCAGTCAGAGCACTTTCGTACTACATGCCTTGGCGAGCGTATTCCTGCGTTCAGTATCGAGACGAATCAGTTGTGGGAGCCGGTCACGTTTATTACCATCCGGGAAGGGCACTTCTCGCAGCATGTGTTGACGATCGACGCTCTCAAGTCATTTGTGGACGGAGCAGAGAACTTGCCAGGCGGTTGCTCTTACATCAAAGTAGGAATAGCAGACCAACGGGTGCCGCAAATCCAGCGGAGAAGGGCCGGCGCTACCCTGATCGAGCACGCCAGGCGGCACACGATGTGAGCTGGCCCGCGAGATATATATGTCGATTGCTGGTCTGGCGACGGCAGGAAGCTTGTGGAGTACGTCTACTTTATCGTCACATTTGCAGAGACTAACTGCGCAAATACTATCACAATGTCGGCTTCAAGTCGATTGCGCCGTTAGCGTTTGCCAAGGAGGGCAGCATCTGGGTGGGAGTACTAATGGGCATACAGCTTGACCCCAAATAGTCATACTGATTGGGGCTGCTAAGAAATAGACCGATCCATGCTGATCATAAAATCTTCATTGTGCTATCATATCGTACTTGTCCCGTCTCATTTCCCAGCGTTGAAGTCGGCCACGGAAACCAGACGGCCGACAATCTCGTACTTTTCCCTGAAGCGGGCCTCCCAACCTTCTACGGCCTCGATCTGCTCGGAGTCCAGGTCATCTAGGGGATCCAAGGGCCCGTCGAGGTCCTTGGTCAGCATGTCCTCGTCGAAGCTGTGGCTGGCGAGGCCGCGGCTGGCGTCGCGACCGGCAAAGTTGGCGTAGGCGCCGCCGGGGCCGTAAAAGTGGCGACCGTTGGAGACGTCGAAGACCTTGCCGCGGACGGCCATGCAGACGGGGTTGCCGTTTTCGCCGTTAAGGGGCAGGAGGGTGCGCGGTGTGTAGGTGCGGAAGACGACGGGCGGCGGGGGCTTGGGAATGTCGTGCTTGGCGGGCGCGCGTAGAAGGGCGTAGACTGCGTAGAGAACGGCGGAGACGAGGATGAGGTTAAGAGGTGTAAAGAAAGAGTCGCTGGTGAAGTGATTTTGTCAGCTGTGAGGCGGGCGAGAGTGAGCAGAAGCGGGAACGGATGCTTACCTGGCCGGCCCCTTGGCTGCCTCTTCTGTCATTCGCTGCTCAACGTAGTCCATTGTATTGTGAAGGGCGACGGAATATATGCGTCGATGAAGGGATGGCGATGGAGTTGGCGGTGGTTGCAGTGTTTGAGAAGGATTTTACCGTAATGGAAGATGCTGGAAGCTGAAGCCTAGCCGGCTGGTGATGTCAGATGTAGGAGTGTGGAGGTGGGTCGAGGGTTTGACAAGGCAATGGTGCCAGCAGAATATGACCGGAATGCTCGGTCATGAATTTTGGGTCCTTGTGTCCTGTTTCTTTTTTTTATCGCTTGCTTCTGTTTCTTCCTTGGCTATTAATTGTTACACTACAGCAGCTGACGCCGGAGTGCTTTTTCATCTTGATTGAGCTGCTGCTGTTGGGTACGAATGCGAGATGCACACCACCAGTGCACAGGTCTCGTATAGCAAACATTTTCCTTGGTACTTTGTGAACGGCACCAAGCTTGTTTTTCCCAGCACCAACTACTTATTAATTATTCGTGAATGGAGGCCACTAGGTATTCAGAGCTATCTTGCATCTAGATGCAATTAGAACAAAGTGGCCCGCCCAGGGTGTCCCGGGAGGGCGGTCCCGACTGGCCGCTACCAATAGGAGTGGCGAGAAATTGTGATGAGAACGCTTATAGTAGCTGCATGGAGTTGAGTTGTGAGAATCGATGAAGTTGGGTTGTGACGGACGAGGCAGCCAGGCAGCCAGGCAGCCATGCAACTCGAAAATAGTACAGGTAAGATATAGTCTGGGATTGGGGTGAGACGAGGAAAAGAGTCGAGAAAAGAGAAAGAGGGAAAAGAAAAAAAATCAATCAACTTCAAACTCAATGTCTCTGTACCAGCTCGCTCTCATTGCCGTGGTCCATCAGTGACAAATGACCACCACCAAAAGGCCCATAACAGGCGGTCAGTCCCTGCTAGGGGGGCGGCTAGTAGGTCTACCTACCTAGGTAGGTATTTACTGACTGCTAATAACTAATGTATGTACCTAGGTAGTTTTTTTTAGAGGTAATTGGTCGGTTTTACTTTGCCTCCCCGGTAATAACCTAGTACACGTTATTTTGGTAGGCGGTACGACCTAAAAATCCCGGCGCTTGCCATCCCAAGGCGGCCAAGTATTTACGACTCGTACCTCTCAAGCAATCATCCGGGTTCTTTTTGGAATCTCAACCAATTCATCATCATGTCTTTGCATTGACGCTCGTACACCCTCGCTCCGCTGTCTCCGGTCCTGCCTTCCTAGGTAGTATCCCCTGGAAAGTGTGTGTTGCATGCACCTTGATATCCCCTGATGTCCCAGCGCTCCCTTGATAACCTGGCTACTGCTGCGACAGGGACACACTCCCTTCCATACCTTGCCAGTAGAACGAACAACTAATAACAGATACATGCTCCTTTTGGCATCACTGCAAAAGGCGCCCGCTGTGGCAAGATTTCCTTCTTCTTTGCATTGTCACACCCGTCTTCGGATTACACAAGACGCCACTACAAGACACGCCCACACCCACGCATCCCATCTTATCAACTTCTAGGTACTCATTGCCTGCCATTGACTGCATTGGCCTGGTCCAGCAGCTGGCAGGGGCCTGTCTGTCCTCCATTGGTGCATCACGCTCTTGATTGTGCTTGCCCTCCTTGCCTACTTGTCAATCAATGACTGACGTCCTATCGCTACCCGTTGACAAACTCGGTCCTCGCTCGACTCACTCCTTCCTCGCTCGACGCCAACTGCTCAAGTGACACCACCCACGCGCTCCTTCATTCATGCTAGCATCATTTGGCCGCCGATTTACCCCTATTTATCTCTTTCTAACCCCCGTTGGTTTCGTTCTCTCCTTTCCATCTGCTTCTCAAAGCTCAGATTCCAACCAACAGCCGTCATGGCCCTGACCATCACCGCCACCCCCTTCCTTGCAACTCTACACTACCTTTACCCGGCTACCGTCTTCGTCTTCGCCGCTATCGCTTCTCTTGTCGCCGCCTGTACCGGCCAAGAATTGAAAGACAATGAGAAGCCGTTACGACCCAGCAAGCTCGTCGTCGTCTTCTCCCTCGCCCTGTTTCTCGCTACCTATGCCGCCCAGCTAGGTCTTCTCTGTATCCACGCCACTCTAGCTCGCGCCTGGAACGTCGATGAGCATGTCATCGTCGGCCGTCTTTCATGCTTCCTCGTGTTTGGCATCCAGCTCATCCGCATCCTCGACTCTGACCGTCCTTCACCGATCCCTTTCTGGGGTTCTGTTGCACTGGCCTTGATCTTCGAAGCCATCATTATAGTTTGGTCAACCGTTTCCGCCACCACCAAGTTTGCCGGCCTCTGGATTCTCTCCGACTTTATCTTGGGCGTTTTCCGCTGGACAATACTCGCAGCGCTCGCTTCCGCCACCGTCTTCGCCTGGTGGACCATTCAGGCCTCGGACCCGGAGACAGAGCCTCTCTTGCCTAAAGACAACCAGCCAAATGGCTACGGTACGCGACCTGAAGATGCGCAACCTGAAGTTGAAGCAGAATACGAATGGCAACGAAGCCGGCGTGTAGCCCGCGAGAGCATGGAGAAGCGCCTCAAGCAAAGTGGCAATTGGTTTCAATACGTTAAAGGATTCACGGTGAGGAGTGCAGTCCTCGTTTCCATTTTACATGCTAACTTGATAGATTTTATTCCCCTACGTATGGCCTGTCGGACACACAGCCCTACAGATTCGAGCCTTTGCTGTTATTCTCTGTATTTTCGCCTCTAACGCACTCCAGCTACTGATACCCCGCCAGACAGGCATCATCATGGATAGTCTGAGCGGTATCAACGATGCCAATCCATGGACTGCCGTCTTGATTTATGCCATCCTGCGTCTGGCCTCGTCACCATGCGGCATCGAGCTCGTTCGGCAGTGGCTTTGGGTTCCTGTCAAGTGCTTCTCCCGCGATGCCTTGTATCGCGCGGCCTACTCGCATATGATGCACCTCTCCGCCGACTTTCACGAATCCAAGAACTCGGGCATCTTGATTGCAGCCATCAATAATGGCGGCTCCGTCTCCGAGGCTGTCGAATCCATATTTTTCAAAGCCATTCCTATGGTTGTTGACATGATGGTTGCCGTTGTGTACCTTTCAGTAACATTTGGACCTTACGAAGGGCTCATCACCATGGCGACTGCCACCATTTTTCTCCATTGCGCTGCCCGCCTCGTGGTTAGATCTAACTCTGTCAGCCGGAATAGAACTAATGCCATAATGGAGGAGGATCGCATCCGCCGGGCTGGCCTGTCGGGCTGGCAAACTGTTTCCGCATTCAATCAGATAGGCTACGAGGACAACAGACACGCCAACGCCACAACAAATCGCTGGCTTAGGGAACAGCAATACATGTTGAACGGGCACGTTTCCGACGCCTTTCATACCATTGTTCTCTCCTCTGGGCTGTTGGCATCCGCCTTTCTCGCCGTCTACCGTATTCAGCGTGGCCGCGCCACCTCTGGCGAATTCGCCATGCTGCTGATGTATTGGGCTCAGTTGACCTCGCCATTGCAATTCTTTGCCAAGCTGGGCCAAAAGATGGGTCACGACTTGATCAACGCCGAGCGGCTTCTCGATATCATGAAGACCAAACCCAGTGTCGAGAATAAGAAAAATGCCCGCCCTCTCAAGTTCAGCTCTGGCAAAGTCGAATTTGACAACGTTTGCTTTGGCTACGATGAAAAGGTCATCATCGACAACGTCAACCTGGAAATTACCAGCGGCCAGACCGTGGCGTTTGTGGGATCCACGGGAGCTGGTAAATCTACCCTGCTTCGTCTGCTCAATCGTGACTACGAGGTCAAGAGTGGCGCGATCCGTATTGACGGACAAGATATTCGAACAGTGGACCTGTTCAGTCTTCGCGATCACATCGGCATTGTTCCCCAAACCCCTGTCCTCTTCGATGACACCGTCCTCAACAATGTTCGGTATGGCAGACTTACGGCCACTGACGAAGAGGTATTTGACGCGTGCAGAGCTGCTTGCATTCATGATAATATCGAGAGCTTTACCAGAGGATACCAAACACTTGTTGGAGAGCGTGGTGTGAGGCTCTCTGGAGGCGAGCTTCAACGCATTGCCATTGCGCGTGCTATTCTTCGCAAACCTGATATCGTGCTCCTTGATGAGGCAACTAGTGCGGTTGATGCCGATACGGAACAGCAGATTCAGCTTTCTTTCAGGCGTCTCTGCCAAGGACGCACTACCTTCATCGTTGCCCATCGTCTATCGACTATTATGAATGCCGACCGCATTGTCGTAATCGAAAAAGGCAAGGTCATTGAAAGCGGCAGCCATCACGAGCTAATTGCTGTCGGTGGACGATATGCCGATTTGTGGTCCAAGCAGGTCACTGTGCTGAAGAGCCCGACTGCGGACATTGCCCAGGCTTTGGATGATGAACAAAAGGACTCGAAAACAAACTTCTCACAGGAAAGCACCCAGGTCTCTCGCACTGTTAGTGACAGCGGAGACGAAACGCCCTTGTCTGAGCATGACTCCAGCGACGTCGTCAACCACACCACACCGAGAGCCAAGCGCGACCATATGACGAGAGCTTCAATCGACAGTGATGCTATGAGCAAGGCCTCGAAGCTTAATCCCGTGGCTCCTGAATTTACACCGCGCACCATCTCCCACAATGCGGTGACTAAGACAAGCGACTATGACAAACTGAGCTTGTCAGCCGAGAGGGCACGACGCTGGGCCGACGAGGTAGCCGCCGCCAAGGCAGATGAAGGGCAATCTGAGCCTGTACCTACCACGTCTAGCACCGAAACTGATACCGTGGACGAATCCAAAGGCTCTAGCACTTAGAAGCTGCCAGAGAAACGAGGCGACTCTGTTGGAAAGATGGCAGACGTGCAATACAAACATCCTCGCTATTCGCGACGCATCCAGTCCAAGAGCGATCCGCCATATGGAGATCTTGACTTGGCCAAGCCTATTCCAATCGACCTCCCGGTATCCACTGTAGGTTTCCCAATGTCCCAACTTGAAAGGGTGCACACACTAACTAGAGCATAAGCGTAGAGTTTCGGCTCCTCATGCACACCGCACATCCCTTCCCAAACCAAGGACGGCACCCAGGACGGACGCTCCCAGCCGTGCTGCTTCTGGCGCTTTGCCCGAAGTCCAGGAAGACACAGAATCAAAAAACCAAGTCAAGGAACATAAAAATAACGAAAACAAGCCTCCGTCACACGTTGGGGATGGCAAAGCTACAGAAACACTCTCCAAGAGCCGCGGCAGCCGCCGGGGTCGCGGATGGCTCCGCGGCCGTCGTGGACGTGGTCCATCCGGCAGCTTGCGATCGCCATCGTCCGCCATTGGCACGAGTTAAAAATAATTGCTTATGTATGTACATAGCGGTGGATGGGTACACTGTATGATTTGAACACGGCCTCGACGTGCATCGAAGGATTCCAGCATTTACAACATTTTTCTTTCATTGGGGTTGACTTTAAGGACCTGCATTGAGATTTCGGCATGGATTTGCATCGTGGCGGGAACTGACATGACATGATATTGCATTTTCTTTTGCTCATAGAGCATGGTAGACCAGTTGTTCGCGCATTCAATGTATTACTAGAGGGCAATTCCAGCATTATTCGGCCAGACAGACCGTAGTTACAAACAAGTGCATGATTGCATGTTGAGTTAGGGTATGGTGGATAAGTTCGAAATGCCGGTAAGGTGATTGTTCAAGCATGCTTTCTATGTTCTATCAACGTCCCGCGCCAGGACCGCCGGCACCTCCAGCACCTCCAGCACCTCCAGGAGGAGCACCGCCTCCCATCATGTTGCGGGCCCTTGTTTATGTATCAGCATTCACTTCCAGACTTGCCCAGGAATTCAGATAGAGAGGGAAACTTACATCTCAGCAATGTTAGGGTCGCTCATGAGGCTGTTGAGGTCCGGCATGCCGCCGCCGGAGCCGAACTGGTTGGCCATGTCACGGATGCGGGGGTTGCTCATGAGGTTGCTCATCATGTCAGGGTTGCTCATGATGTTCTGGGCCATGCTGGCGAACATGGGGTTGCTCATGATGGCGCTGAGGTCCGGCATGCCGCCGGCGCCACCGCCGGCGCCACCACCACCAAACATGCCGGCGAGGCTCGCGAGGTCGGGCATGCCTCCAGCGGCGCCGGCGCCGGGCGCGGCGTCGCGGGTGGCGGTGAGGTCGTCGGCGGCGCCGAGCTCCTCGACGCGGCGCTTGGCAGTCTCGTAGCCCTTCTTCATGGCGTCGGAGCCGCCATTGCCCTCGTGCTCGATGCCCTGGGCGTAGGCGTCCATGGCGCCGCGGGCGTCGCCGAGGGCGAAGCGGGCGAGACCGAGGCGCGACCAGGCCTTGGTGTAGGCCGGGTCGATGGCGACGGCGGCCTCGGCGTCGACGCGCGCGCTGGCGTGGTCGCGCGCGGCCGAGTGCGCGGCCGCGCGGTTGCTCAGGAACACGGCGTTGCGCGGGTGCAGCGCGAGCGCCTGCGTGTACAGGTCGATGGCGGTGGCGTAGTCCTTGGCGGCCATGGCGGCATTGCCCTGGCTCTTGAGGCCGTCGGCCTCGCGCTTCTTATCCTCGGAGACGGGTTCCTGTTCGGCGGCGGCGGCGGCGGTGGGGGTTTCGGCGGCGGTGGTGGCGGCGGGGGATGCGGCGGCAGCGGCGGCGGCCTTGTTGCGAGTCTTGGCTACCTCGTAGACGGAGTAGATTTGCAGCAGGTTCTGCGCTCCAATGGCGCCCGCGACGGCCGCCTTGTCGGTCGGGTCCACCTTGAAGGACTCAGCGATGCAGTTGATGGCCACCTCCACTGAGTCATGGTCGTCGGCGGTCAGCGTGCCGTCGGTGGACGAGGTGGAGAGGAAGTCGCAGATGGCGAGAGCAAGCTTCTGCTTGGAGGTGAGAGAGGCCTAAGTTGAGCACAAGAAGACTGGTTGTTAGCGAAAGAGGGACGGCATTGTAACGCTCGCCAAGAGGCAAAACCGAGGGGTAGGTTGGGCCAGGGTCCTCTGGTGGTGAGAATGGCGGGGCTCAGCCTCTGGAAAAGGTGAGGGGCAAAAAAAGGAGGATGCTTCCGGGAGGAAGAAGATTCCGTACCATCTTGAAGGGGGGATCAGATGTCGAAAATGGGACGACGACGACGGTGAGGAGAAATTAGAATACAGATGCAGTGAGCCCAGTGGTGATGGAGTTTGGCAGTGCGGGAAGCAACAAGGTCGGGAAGGAAAAAAAGGTGGGCTGCTTTTCTGCCGACGCCACTACCTACCTATGTGCCTGACTTTGTGGCGGGATACGTGAAAGTAATACGTGTTGTGGTGTGCCTGGCATCACATTACTAAGATCAAGGCCAACTTTCAAGTTTAAATGAAATAAAAAAAAAAATAATAATAATTTCTAGCAAAGTAAGCAAGTCTAGACTCCAGGTCCATGCATTATTGGTATTTTTTACAAATGAAGAGCAGAATTAAGAGTGGCGCCTACTTCCTCTGCCGTCTTGGGCGGTCCACGTTCTTGACCCGACGGTTCGACAGCGCCGCCACCTTGCGCGTCTTGGTGTAGACGCGGAGCATATCGCGCAGCACAATGTACAGGCACCCTCCTACCAGGCTGCGGCCCCATTGCTGTTGGAAGAGTCCCAGGCGGGCGCCGGCACCGCCGTGGCGCATCCAAGGGTTTCGCGGTGGCCCGGCGGTCCACTTCTTTGGCAGTACGAGACGGAGTGCCTCACCGGCGGCGAAGCAGATGCCAGGTAGGATGAGAGCGCTCACGAGGGCGGTGGAAACGTTTGAGAGCAACTCGCCAAGGCCCATTCGTCGCACGGGGGCGGCCGGCACCTCATGATTAGCGGCGGGTTGATTGGCCGCACCATCTGCAGGTTGCGCGGCATCACCGTTTCCATCCCCCAGCTCTGGAATATTGGCGTGATCTCCTCCAGCGGCGCCTTCAGGTACATTCTCGTCCTCGGGCAGCTCCTCAATCAGGACTTCCAGCATGATTTCACCGTCATCCTCGTCCTCTGCCTGGCCGTCGGGCTGGTCGGCTCGGAGTTCAATCTGGAAATCGCCAGCTTGTGGCTCGTCGTCGCCCTCGTCCACCCGGAGCGCATCAATGAGCGTCTGCATGATGCCAAAGATGCCACCCTGGGCGCGGGCCGCATCGGCAGCCGCGTTTTGGTTCCCGTCCTCGCCAGGCTCCTGGCGGGGCTGGATGGGCGGCAGGCCCAGCAGCTGGCGGTTCATACTGAGCTCATAAGGGAAAACGAGCTCATGGTAGAGGTTGAGGTATACGGAGCGAATGTACGGAAAGGCGGCCATGGCGAGCTGTGGTGATGGTGGCCAGGCAAAGAACTTGTCGTCATTCAGGACGTGGTAGATGCCGTACTATCAACTATTAGGATAACTCAAGGACACAGCGCGCTCTGGAAGCTGTCAACTTACAAACGATGCCGTGGGTAAGAAAACCTTGTCGCTCATCCAACCAGGGAAGAAGTATCCTAGCAGCAGGGCCGGGGCGACGTTCATGAGCGTTAACGCATTTGCGATGCGTCCGCGCGCAAATGCCAGCCGCGCAGCAGGCATACCATCAATCATCATCTCAGGCCCCATGATGAAGCGTATCGTCGCGTCCTTGCCTGCAAACGCCCATAGCGCGACGGCACCGTACATTTGCATGCTGAACTGGACTCCCATGGACCCGGCCGTAAAAAGCATCAGCGGGCTCGCACGCCGAAAGCGCCGGTTCACCGCGTCCATCATCGCAACGATGGGGTCCCAAACACCCTCCATCTCGACGGTTGACTTGCAGACAGGGCAGAGCAGTGGTCGCCCGGAGCGCTCACAGTCCGTCACCCACGACAACATGCAGTCCTGGTGTGCTTCTAGCGTGCACGGGCATGGGTCTACCCAGCTGCCGGCCGGGTCGCTGGGCTCCTCGTCGGTCAGGCAGATGAAGCAGCGGCGCGGTGTGTCCGGGGCGCGTAGTGCAGTGATGGCGTCTGCGGCGGCAGAGAGACTCGCGCTCGCATTAGCGGCAAGCGCGTTTTTGTCTGGTGCATCCATCGATGAGACGTTTGGTCGGTGGATTTTCTTCTTTTGCCAAGGTAGCGGGGGCGGCTATTGCATTGTTTAATCGGGCGATATGCGGCGGCAAGGGGGGGTGAAGTCGGAGCAGCAGTTGCAGTCGGGCAGCGAAAGGGGAGTGACGGCGGAGACGGCGGGGTAGTGTGGAAAATGGGTAAAGCATGCAAAGAAGCGGGTGACGACGAGAGGTGAGCAAAATCAAATTCGGCGTATGAATGTTAGACCGGCGTGAATCAGGCCGTCGGCGATGAAAGTGTTGAAAGCGTTATGGCCGAGGCAAACGGCGTTGAGCTTTTGTTGGTGACATCAGGTGGCGCGGCTGGCCAATGGGAGAGCAAGCTGAATGGCATGAAGATTTCCCACGACATGTGCTTGTAGTGGCGATTCATTTGTAAAGGAAAAATACAGGATCTCGTGATTTATGCAGGATTTGTCGTTTAATAACTATCTTAATAAAATAGGACTGCAGATCAAGGAGAAAGGGAATGCCAACAAGGTTGTAAGGATGCCAGCCGACAAGGCCCATTTCACACACTAGCCAGCGTTTGTGTGTACAGAGTTGGCTTCTGTCCACCACTTCACTTTGGTAGTTGGATTCCATCTACAAAGACTTGCTTCGTCAAGACTTGGGATAAATCGTTCCTCGAGCTCGACTTGCCTTCGCATGTTCGCCCCTACCGCCATGCATGACGTGTCACATCCAGGCCCAACTTGCTCAATATTATGTATGCCCGACCAACAAAGTGCCAAGATCGCATCACGTATGAGCCATGCGAGGTCGGGAAATACGTATCTATTTCTGGCTACACGGCGAAGACCAACCTAGCAAGTGCATATGCCTCCCAATCAACGGGCAACGGGCATATCAGATGCAGGTTGTTCCCGTTCCGAGTCGCCGTGCGGTAGTATGAGCAAGTTGCCACCCGGATGGCCAAGCCTAGCCACCCCCGATCGTATTAAAGCACCGCAAACCTCCTCACCACCCCCTTGTCATGTTGCCATCCTGTATAAATACCGGCATGTATTTAAACGCCCCAAAACGACGAGGCGCCATGCAGCGAACGAAAATCCACAGTCGATGCGCAGTCGGCTGAGCAAGAAACACCCAATCAAGCCCCGCCACCTCCACGACCACAGCACTACCACCACTGCCTCTCGCCAGGACCATGACGCCGCTGTCGGCCGCCGACCTCACCCGCCGGGTTCTCCTGGCCCTTGAGGCGTGCGTCGTCATATTGGCGACCCTTCACTCAGTCCACGCCGCCGTCACCGCGGGCCATCTACAGTCGCTGCAGTGTTCAATCGGCCACGGCAGCAAGCAGGACTGCGCCGACTCCGACGACGCCACAAGGTATACACTTGTCCCTCCTTGCGAAGACGTCGGGGCTATTTTTCTCACCTGAACTTTTGTATAGCCTCGTCACCTCGGGCCTTGCATTAGCCATTCTCTCCAACGTGGTGCTGCTCGCGCGCGTCGCGCTGCTACCGTTGCGCCATTTTCCCCGGTTCGTCGGCCTGCTCTACGACGTGCTGATGGCCACGCTCTGGCTGCTCGGCCTCGCTCAGCTGCTGCTTCTCACGCGCGCGACGGCCCGAAACGTGAGCACCGGCGCCGTGGTCGACACGGACGGCAGGGTGGTGGTGACGTGCTGGCGAATACGCGGCATCGCCGTGGCGTCGGCTGCGGCCGCGCTGTCCATCGGCCGGCTGCTGTTCGAGCTGGGCTGCATGCTGGTGTCGTCCGAGTACCGACCGATACGAGGACGGGATGGGTGGGAGCTGGAAAAGGGCGGTCGTCGCGCGACGGCCGATGCATGGCAGGCATACAGTCCTGTTTTGGCATTCTTTCCCGACCACGACGTTGACGACGATAACGACGAAAACGATGACGATGGTTACTACTAGGTAGCATGCAGCGAAGCCATGGGCAAGAGCAAGGGCTTGCAGGTCATACACAATGTGCACTATGCAGGCGGACTGGTTTGCATAGTAATGCACATATTATCGATCACGGAGCTGAGCCGATCTGGCATGGCAAGAGAACTCTACCGCAAGCCCAGTGTGCCCAATGTGCGCCGTTTGGGATAGATTGTACAGTATATCGCGCTCGACTCAATCACGAACATGTTTTGCTTTTAAACAATGATTGATTTTCTAATCTACTTCTCAGCTACCGGCATTTATTTGTGCTGTGTTCCCACCACGTTAGTTCAGAGTTCTCTGGAACGATGACGACACGCCAGAAGTACACGTACGGGGCAGTTGGCGCAAGTGCAGCCAGAGCCGCAGTTGCAGGCGCCAGAGGTAGAGCAGCCGCAGTCACCCATGATGGAAGGTTTGTTGATCGGTTTGTGAAAAAGGGTTCTTCGTGTGTGTAGATTTGGTGTTGATGTGAAATGATGAAGGAAGAAGGTTCAGGCAAAAGGGCACGGACTCGAACGCGGGCTTTTATTCATAGGCAGAAGAGAGGGGGTGAGAAGGAGGGGCAGCGAGAAGACTAACGACTTAACTAACATGACGAAGGACCTAAGCCGTGTGCATCGTTGCGGCGGGAGAGGTCGGCTTCAACTATGCTTTCCGGGATAGTCCCTGGTAACTACCCAGTAGTTGCTGATCCCTCCCCCTCTGTCTACTTAACCTGCCCAAGTCTTGGCTTCCCTTTGGCTTGCATTATCTTATCAATGGACCAGCCTCCTCTGTTCGCAGTCCCTCGCAGTCCCTCGCAGTCGTTGGCCAGCCTTGGGATGAGCCGCTCCAGCAAACTACACCGCCACGATTACATCTATGCTCTTAGTTATAGGGTTGCTCGGCGAAATGTCATAGTTTTGGCTAATCTTTCGAGGTGTCAATGATAGTTTTGCCTTTAGCCACCTATCTACCCCGCCCAAATGACACGACTGTAAACCCGTGGACTGATGTGGTGCTAACAAACGAGGCTCGTCGGGGTCAGCAGAGCATGCACAGTGGCCAGGCTGCTGCTGATGCTCAGGGTCAATAATCATTTCTCCCGTCAGCTTCTTTTTCTGGTCTGCATCCGATGGAGCAGCACGAAGTCGCTACGTTAAGACGCCACGAGGCTGCCTACCCTAGAGTCTGGAGGTACAACTGAAAGGTTGTCGAGGCGGGATGGCAGCCTCGGGCGAAAAGGGCACTCGAACACGTGCCGGGCCTAGAATGCTGGGTCTTTGTGATTCCTGATTTGGAGAAGGTCTGCAGAACTATGGTTCAGTTGAGTTTCCATGTCTTGCTATCCATATCGGCGATTAATTGCCCATTGTGTCGGTTTTTTAGTCAGCGCCACATGGCATTCCAATTCCGGAATACCAAAATGAGGGAATCAAAAGACCAATATCCCAATATCCTCTGAAACATACATTTTGCGTTGTGTCGCACAACGCAAAAGATGGCTGAGAGGTAATAACACTCGAAGTAAATAAAAAAGAACCCCCGCCTCTCGAAATTGAGGCACGAGGGGTACTGGCCCCACACTACTAGACGCGGCCCCCTTGGTCCGACCTGTTGCCAGCTTTTGTTGCAATTCCCAATATTTTAAGTGACAGCCAGGAAAGCCAAGTCTCCGAATAATTGCCCGCAAGCGCACCATCCATCCAAAGACTTTCTAAAATAGAGGGGAAAACATCTCATGAATACTGTCATTTATTACCTACCATCGCGACCAGGCATACGACCAACAAAACGCCCGGTTCCCTACCCCTGCAACCTGATCATCTCGTCTCATCTCGACCCTGTACGAATACTCTGTTTGCTGCGTTTCTCAAGAGCTTGGTGATTTCAAACACTGGAACCAAATAAAACGAAAAAAAAAAAGATACGAAAAAAAGGACGCAGCGCCCGCACACGACACCACCCCCCCCTTCAGAATCACACACCGCGCGCAGCTCGACGAGATCGCCTACCACACGCAGTCGACCATGCCTTCCCCATCCTCGTCGGTCCCGCGCGTCGCCTCCCTGGCTGACATCTACCCCCTCGACGCCCTCGCCCAGCAGACGTCCCGTTGGGACGCCCTCTACACCCATTTCCGGTCCGTCTACGGTCCTGATGCTACACCCGCCTTCGTCGCCCGCTCGCCCGGCCGAGTCAACGTCATCGGCGAGCATATCGACTACTCGCTGTACTCGGTGCTGCCCATGGCCATCACAGCCGACGCAATCCTTGCCATGTCCTCTCGGCCGAGCACCGGGCCGACATACAGGGTTCGCATCGCTAATATCGACGAGGCCAAGTTTCCTATGCGCGAGTTTGTCCTCGACGTTGACGCCGACGTTGCCATTGACGCCACCGCCTCTGAGTGGACTAATTACTTCAAGAGCGGTCTCAAGGGGGCCCTGGCGCTGCTCCGGCACAAGGCCAGCGCTGCTGGTGTTGAATTCCGCCCTCGCGACATGGACGTCGTAATGGACGGTACTGTGCCTGTGGGCGGGGGTCTCAGCTCCAGCGCCGCCTTTGTCAGCGCCAGCGCCCTGGCTGTCATGACGGCCAACAGCGACGCCCCTGTGGACAAGAAGGAACTGACCGAGCTGGCCATTGTCAGCGAGAGATCCGTTGGAGTATACTCTGGTGGGTAAGTACAAGCAAACGCCCCTGCACCTCGTATAAGTGTCCGTAGTTGGTGTGTGTGTGTGTGTGAGAGAGAGATAAAGACAGAGAGAGGAGTCAGCAGTGCCCATAGAGCTGCGATGAACCCCTTGACGCAACGAAGAACCTACTAACATGTCTATTCTCAGAATGGACCAAGCCGCCTCCGTCCTCTCAGAACTTGGGTCTGCTCTGTTCGTCTCTTTTAGCCCGCAGCTTGATGCCAAACCTGTCAAGTTCCCTCGTACCGACCCGGAAGTCGCCTTCGTCATCGCGCAGTCCTTTGTCACATCAACAAAGCGCGACACCGCCCCGACCCGCTACAATCTGCGCGTTGTTGAGTGTAGCCTAGCCGCCGCCTACCTCAACACCGCGCTGAATCCACCAGGTGCAGCCCTGCCCCTCGACGCCGGGCCCCTGCGTATCAGCCTCAAGGGGTTTCACGACGCATATGCCACCAGAAACTTTGCAGCCGACGGCGTCGATATGGAGGAGCAGCTGCGGCGCCTCATCAGACTTGTAGGAGAGACGCTCACGCAGGAAGAAGGGTACACCCGCGAGGAGCTCGCCACTGTCCTGAAGGCATCTGTCGCAGCAGACCTCTCCAGACTTGCGGCCGACGAGGGCTGGCCCGTTGCTACCGCTGGCGGTGAGGATCCTGTCACTGACCTGGAGCGCAGGTACATGTCCAAATTTACAGTCCGCGCCGATCGCTTCAAGCTGCGTCAGCGTGCTCTGCACGTTTTCAGCGAGGCGCTCCGCGTGCTCCAGTTCCTCAAACTGCTTGAAAATGCCGAGCCTGGGAGCGTCAATGTGAGCCAGAAGCTTGGCGACCTCATGAACGCGACACAGGACTCATGCCGGGATCTCTACGAGTGCAGCTGCCCGGAAATCGACGATATCTGTCGCATCGCGCGCAGAGCAGGTGCCTATGGCAGTCGCCTAACAGGTGCCGGCTGGGGAGGCTGCACAGTGCACCTTGTGCCTGTAGACAAGGTGGACGTTGTCAGGGCGGCTCTCGAAAAGGAATACTACGCGACGAAGCGCCTCACCGAGGAGCAACAGGCCCAAGCGGTTGTGGTCAGTCGGCCAGCCAGAGGCAGTGCTACCCTAGTCGGACACTCGGGGCCCTTTTCATTGTAAAATAATAATAAATGAGTTAATGAATGGTACATGCATGTACTTTGGTCAAGGTCGACCAGAAAGTTGTTTAGCTTGCGGATCGGGTAAGGGCCAAGTTGCATGGCGCAGTGGCTTGCTGTCAACAGTTTTTGTCGAAAATCTATGACTACATGTAGTTAAATACCTTGATACATATGTAGGTACATACGTATTAACTAGTTAACAGGCCTTGTTGGCCAGGATATGAGGGGCCCGCCGCAGGTCTCCGAGAGCCGAGTGGGAAACTAGCCATATCATCCGCTAATTTAAAGGAAATGGCCGCGCTTCGGCTTGAACCTCGTCGTCGCGCCGATATTAGGAGCGTGGCTTGATCTCTCACTCCGAGTCTAACGTTTGACTAGCTCTTGCGACCCCGCCGAGTCTCGGTAACTGCAATTGGAATGCCGCTGAATCAAGGCCAGGCTTGAATGGGATAGATTGTATTGCTAGAGTCAACGTTGAAGTGTCGGCCAACGAAGATGGGCATAGCCTCGTATGTGACTTGGCCACTGTTGTTGTTGGTGGTTGGTGGCTGCAGCGCTGCAACAGGCCGGTCCCGTTCGGAGTGGACATTTTGGGTGGCTGCTCCGCTCCGCATGGGATGGGATGAGACAAGTACGAGGAGGGAGGAGAAGAGAGAATGCCAACGGCGGTCAACGGCCAAGGTAGCAGGTCAGGAGACCGCGAGCCCGACCCAATCCGCCACGACGGATAGCAACGCCTAAAACAGGGCTCCTGGGCGCCATGTCGCAGCCCAAGAGCATGCCATTGGCAGGCATACGTTGGATTTGTCGAGGGGTTCGGAGCCCCAGGTAGGTCGGCGACACCGCAATGGGGTGGATCCGAAAAGGGTAATGAATAGGACTCGCTTCCTATTGTTCTCAGCGCACGGTCGGTGGAACCCGGGTGGTGATCCGCCAGCCTTGTTCGTGGAACTCCGGCGCGTTGGCGGACATTTGACAGGCGGCGATGTGTGTGCAATGCAGTCGGCGGAGGGTTGAGCTCTGTCAGATTTGCATCTCCCAAACTATCTGAAAGCGATAGATTAAATTTCATTGAACATCGAGCATCGCGCTGCGTTACTCTGCGTGCTCAACCTCCATTTAGCCCCCTTCAGCTAAGGATCTGGGAAAGCTAGCGCAGGCTGGTTAGCGCAAGATTTATTTCCAGACATTTGTGGGGGGTTGTGCTTTTGAATACAACACAATCAATCCGCTGGCGCAACCGTTGGTAGGCTGAGGATGCATGAAAATAGCAATTGGTTGAGGCTGACTGACCGCCTTTGGATTGGAGCATGGATAGGGTCTGGAATAACTGCCGCAGGAACGAGCAGTGCATCTTGCAACTGTTTGCGAAACGGTTGAAATAGCACATACATGTTGCTGACAAGGATGTAGTTTGATGGTGCACGTGTTGATTGCGATTTGCACAATGCTGACGATGGAGGTTGAGACGATGCCAGATTGAAAAAGAAGATAATTTGGCGTGTATCTGTTGGACGTGCGAGCTACAAAGGCTGCAAAACACGGAGTATCCCAATCCGTACTTGGCAGCTGGCGGACAAAACAACTTCATCGGCTGGCTGTCGGCCCTCACATCGTCAAGTCAACATCCCCCGCCAGCCACTAGGCCGGCCACCCTCCTCCTTCATCCACCACGCTGATCATCATCACCCACACCATCCATCCACACCATCGCATTCGTTCATACTCGCCAATTTACACTCCGTCAAACATATGCCCCCAACTCACTCGCCTGACATCCCCACTACTATTCAGCTTCCTCACTTGCATTAGTGTGCGTTTGCGTTTCGGAGATGCACCAACCCTTGACAACGAGCGAACATCCTTCTAGAATGTTTCCCAATGCCACCACAAATTCCAACTCGACGCCGCCCCGGCGTCAGCCCCGACGCCAATCTTCACTGGCAAACTTTGGTCCAACGCATATCCAACTACCGATACTCTCTCACTCAAAGACTTGCTGTATTCATCAGTCACAAGGTGGCTGACTCCACCCATGCCGTCTCAACCTGCCCATTTCTTTTGCGCCTTGTTGGCCAGATCTCTGACCGACCCCCGCCGCTTTGCCCTGCTGGGTCATAGCACACAGTCTAAGATACCTTTATTACCTCGCGGAGCCATTCAAATCGAGGGGCACCCTTGTGCCTGGCCCTCCTTCCCACCCACAAAGCCAACCACCATCACTTGTCACTCAAGCAATCTACCAACACAATTCTGACCCAAGACTTGTGTAACTCGACTAAATCTGCTTTCAGAATAGCCCAAAGAGCTCTTCTGTCTTACACCGTGGGCGTTTTCTGGCTCCACACGAGAAAAGCATCTCGACTTGACGTGGCGTCCTGCTAAACTCACTTCAGTCATCTGTCACGTCCAGGTACATCCAGGTACATCCCATAGCCGATCAGCTTCGCTGTTTGCCTATCTGGAATTCAAGCTGCCAACCTCATTAAGCTTTGATGGGATTCATAAACCACCCATGTCCCACGCCTCCCGTGCAGCCAGCTTGCCTCGTCCAACAATAACTGACCAACCCGAAATCCCCCGTCTGTTGGTAGTCTGCCTCGGACGACGCCATCTTCTCACCTCCCAGAGAGTTCTTCAATTCTATCAAAGACTCGGATACTCACTCATGTACGTGATACGAATCCGCCAACCTATCTACGCATTACTGACCAGTCTCAAGGGTATTACTGACCAGAAACAAAGCATCATACTGTGTGCTCCCCTAGTGTTGGCAACAAAGAGTCCGGCAAAAGTTTTGCTTTATTAAAAAGCATAAAGATAAAGTGGATGCAGCAATTCAGTTTCTACCGTTAATAAAAACCCCGTCATGAGACTCCCTACACCCAATTATCTGCCCGCCAGCTTTTATTCAGAGGACAGTGGGTTTCCAGCCGCAACCACAACACCAAGATCGGCTTGCGCTTTCAAACCCACAATGGGAGGAGTATCGAATACAACGGATATGGGAAAGATCAAATCGTTGATCCAGAATATGCTGCAGCGGCTCCCTGAAGATCAGCGAATCTCGTTTCTTCAGGATGAGCTCGCTCATTACGGAGTCCGAGGTAAGTTGACCTACTTCAACATTCAAAGTCAGCTCTAACAAAGTTAAGAACCGAGTTCTGAATCATTAGACTTCTCAGCAAGCGTTCAACGGGTTAAACGACCAAAAAGCAAGCCAAACAACTCTCAACGAAATGCAGCCCGTGACTCTGCGTCGCCGCGGTCGACCTCAGGAACGGAACCCGGGCGAGACAAAGAGGGTCACCAATGTGGGTTCTGCAAAGAAATGAATCACATCGTTGTTTGTGCCAGGAAGAATGATTTAAAGCGACACATGGGAGATTTCCATCACGTCGTCACCGAGTTTCGCTGCCCAGTTCCGAACTGCACATTCCAAACTGAGTCGAAGAGGCAGTTTTCCCAGCACATCAAGACAGATGGACGTCACAAGCAAGTGGTTTCGAATAACGAGATTCATAACCACGAAGTCACCATCTGCGAGCCGATTGTTTTTGCTTGTGGCTTTGCCGACTGCGCGATGCTGTTTGAGGCACCACCAGCCGGCGACAGTGGCAAAACATTTAGGGACTACATAGAGCATGTCATCAAGCACTATGACGACGAGAAATGTGCCGAATGGTCATACGAAACGAGAATACGCAATCTTCTCAACCAAAGCCGCATGCACGGTATTTCGCAGAACGTCGACATGAGCCGCCTGAGGTGGGATTGGATATACTCTACGGAATTGAGGCGCGAGTTGATAACCGGTAATATCACAAATAAGGAAGAAACTATGCATCGTGCCTTTGGCCTTGGATCAGGTAACTTTGCCAGAGATGACATGGAGCGACGCCCAGTCCTTACTCTGCGCGGGCACCCGGCGGCGGCGAGAGGACGAGATCTCGGCAGAAGACGCCAGCGTCTGCGCAAAAGTCAAGCCAGCGCAAATGGATCTGTACAATACGATTACGAATCGTCTTACCAAACACACGCTTCATGCTCAGAGTCTCTCGCAGCTTCAGATTTGGCGATGAGAAGGAGCGCTGATCCTTCGCTCTCGCCCGCACCGTACCCAGGCCCGGTGCACACTACGCCATCGACGCCGCTGGGAGACGCCATGCCGCAGGTATTCGCAAGGGGCTCGCAAGAGGTCTTTATGGGAGCCGAGGCGAGCCAGCTTGACCCGCGAATGTACCCAGGCTACCCCGCGCAGCGAGAATTGCCGTCGTTTCTCATGAGCAATCCGGGCTTCATGATGGATACTGAGACCGGGTACATGCAGCCGGGAATGAGCCATACAAAATTTTAGAATTTGGCTGGCATGTGCTCCAAATCTTTTGTCTCGAACAGGTCATGGACCTGACCGCAGTGGGTGCTAGACAGCTCTTCAGCACGTCTGACAATGCTGCTGTTTGGTGCGCTGATTGAACCCGATGCGCATTTCCTCGTGCTGGGTTGCGCCGAGGAGAAGGTTGTTTCTTGGGGGTTTCTTTTTTTTCTTTGCAGAATATGTTTAACTTGTTCTTGAACTTCTAGCGCTCTTGGTTCCTTCTATTCTATTGCCTGGGTTTGGGTAATGTCGGCGGCTTGAGTCTTTTTTTTCCTTTCCCTCTCCATCAACCCCCCTATCGGGCTTCCACTTGATTTAATATTTTTATATGTGACCTTATAGACTGGGACGGCAAAGGCTCGAATATTGCGATCGATTTTGATCATGGATAGGCTAGAATACTTGGTTGATAACTGTAGATTTCGTGCAGGGCAGCAATGCTGGAGGATGACTTGCAATGAATTGACTCCTCCATTTTTAGATTGCGAACACCAAACAGACTCGGTTTAAGGAGTTTGTATAGTATTGTACCAGCGCGTGAATCCTCCCATGGTGTGGCGGTTTTCCAACCCCCCAGTCCGAGTTTCTTTACGCATTCTACCCTACAGTGCCTTCAATCTCTCACATGGCGGGATCCCAGTGCTATGTAACTGTACAGTGTCAGTAAGCGTGTCGAGAGATTAGACTCTTCTCTTGCTCTATCATATTTGCTGCGGTGTTTTTTTTTTACATGTGTAGATTTGTTCTCCTCTTTGCAACGAAACGTGCCATAGATTTGCGATGGCATTGTTCACAATCTAGAACCTTCCTAGTACTATGACGAGAACAAGGTTCAAGGTACCCCCAAGTTTCTGCCTCTCTATCTTTTAAAAGAGAAAGAGTTAAAACCTTTGATTTCTCTACAGCGGGCTTTGCGTCTCCAATTCGCATGCAACGTAGCATAGGGCCGGCCTATCAAGGAATGACGCCATGAACGAGATCATCATTCATGCATAATCGCGGACGGGACGATTTATGCGGTGGTATCGGGCCAAAGAAACGCTCGGTGAAGAGAAAAGAGGGCGAGGAAGAGAAGAAGAGAAACTCGGGGACTAAAATTAGCTCGCATGGCGAGTGTAAATCCCGTGCGTGCCCGTGTATCACGAGTTTGGGCCCAGTGGTTGAGGCGAAACACGGGGCTTTCATGCAGCCCCCCTCTCTTTTCGGGAGACAAAACAAAGAGAGCTTTTACATCAAACACGCAGAAGCCGCCTCTCGAACCCACCACTTTCTTGGATCCCTGCATGGGGGAGACTTTCTGGTGTCTTCCTGCAAGGCAATCACGCTGTTTGCAAACGCCATGTTCATGATTCGCTTAACGCGTTCCTCATGACGGATTCTGGTTTGCTCACAGTCTGCATGTATCAGTTGCGGTCGTCGTTGCAGATCGCTGCGCGTTTGCGGGGGTGCGTGCGGTTTGCCGCAGTTGGAGGAACGTGGTTGGGAGGGTGGGCAGCAGCCGAGCATCGAAGGTTAATGAGTGAATTTTCTGCAACGATGAAACCCATCGGGGAAATAAAAGCCGGGGATGCAGAGATCAGTCGACCTGGGTTGATATAGGAGAACCGTCGGGACGGAACCCCCGCGAGCCGTGCTCGGCGAGACAGGGGTTAAACGTGTCGAAAATACACTTACCCTGAACGGTTGGAGTTTTGTAATAATAGGCAACCGACACCGAGACGAAAGCAAGCCCTTTTCATGAAGCCAGTCTAGAGCCACGTTGCTGTCATGCAGGGGGGGGGGGGGG